>OY740793.1:62947055-63499555 GCA_963514005.1 Raja brachyura
TTGACCAAAGTGCTTTACATTAGTGCAGGTACTCACGTGCTACAAACAGTGGTACATCGATCAACAATACCTACATAGATACATACATACAGCGCTCCCTCAGAGGACCTCAAGAAAGGCTTGAGAGTAGAAATAAGTTTTAAGTCTAGACTTAATAGAAAAGGAATATTTTTGTATATCATGAGAAACTAGGAAAAATTAATGTACAGTGTGCTAGTGTGGGCAGGAAATAAATAGGTGAGTGTATGAAGTATGGAAGGCAGCAAATGATGTGTTGTTCTTCATTGCAAGACGCTGGAGTGCAATGATGGAAGTTCTGCAGGGACTGCAGGTTTTTGTGTTATTGTGAGCATTTTGTGTCTATACACTTGATGTGGAATCAATGCAATATCAATTTACAGAATTGATTTCTGAGAAAAGAGAATGCTTTTCCAGGAAGGGCAATTGGGAAAGCTTGATCCATAGTCATTATATTATCTACATGATCTACAATGAAAGGCACTTCCATCACAGAGAAGCCTCTGATAAGAGTTGTGAATATACAGTAGTCTGGAAATAAGAATGAATGGTTTATGTGAGGTGGGGAGAAACTTCTTTACACAGAGTTCTAAATGTTTGAAGTTATCTTGTCTTAGAGAGTTGCGCATGCTCAGTTAATGGGTGTATTACCAACAGAGTTTTTAATAATAAACTCAATTATTATTTTAGTTTAGTTTAGAGATAGAGCGTGGAAAAGGCTCTTCACCACACCGAGTCCACACCGACCAGCGATCCCCGCACAGTATCCCACACACACTAGGAACCATTTACATTTATACCAAGCCAATTCACCTACAAACCTGCATGTCTTTGGAATGTGGAAGGAAACGGGAGCCCATGGAGAAATCCCACGCAGGTCACAGGGAGAACGTACAAACTCCGTACAGACAGCACCCATAGTCTCTGGCGTTGTTAGGCAGTAACTCTACCACTACGCCACTGTGCCCGCCCCTTGATGTAGAGATCAAAGGGCAAAGTTGATTTGAAATGGAGGACAAGACATGATCTTAGGGAATGGTGGTTTATGTCGTTAAATTCATTTATGAGATATAGATATTAATGTCAAGGCAAGTTAATTTTGTCATCCTTAATAACCCTTGAACACGTGGTGGCATGCGACCTTCTTGAATTGTTGTTGTCCTTCTGGTATTCCCTGAAAATTGTCAGGTAACATGTTCCAGGAATTAGTCCTGTAACAAATAAGGCCCAGTAATATATTTTCATATCACAGTGATGCATCAGTTGGAGGAGAACTTACAACCAGTGATGTTTCCTACATCCACCTGGTCCTACCCAAAGTTATAAGTTTGGGAAACAATCTTGGAATAGTCTAGGTAGATAACTGCAGTGCAATTTTTCACAAGACACACACAGCAGACATTGTGTAATGACCGTGGTGAGAGCTGAAGTGACATCATTTGAGTGAACAACTTGTCCAGGATTAAGAATAAGACGAATAAGAATACGTTTATTGACCAAGTATTCACATACAAGGAATTTGCCTTGGTGCTCCGCCCACAAGTGACAACATGAGATACAGTGACAGTTAGGAGTGACACATAACACATTAATCATTAATAATAAAACATTATCAATTAAATATGTGAATTAAATAAAACACCAGAGTAAAAGGAGGCCACAGATTTTTGGTTATTGAGTAGAGCAACTACTCGTGGAAAAAAGCTGTTTTCATGTCTGGCTGTGGCAGCTTTGACAGTCCGGAGTCGCCTTCTAGAGGGAAGTGATTCAAAGAGTTTGCCGTGTACAGCTCGTCAATGGAGGGAAGGTTGCAGCCAATAACCTTCCCTGCTGATCAGACGATTCGCTGCAGCCTCCAGGTGTTGTGCTTGGTGGCTGAGCCAAACCAGACCATGATGGAGAAGGTGAGAACAGTCCTTGGAGATGATGGTTCCCAGGAACTTAAAAGACTCCCAAGATATGACTGTGGTGTTGTTGATGGTGAGTGGGGTGAGGGGATGGGGAACTCTCCTAAAGTCTACAATCAATTCCACTGTCTTAAGAGCATTGAGCTCCAGGTTGTTTCGATGGTACCAGGACGCCAGCTGTGTCACTTCCTGTCTGTGGGCAGATTCCTCCCCATCCTGGATCAGTCCAATCAGGATTGTGTCATCAGCAAACTTGAGAAGCTTGACAGAAGAGTCAGACCTTCTTTGCGTTTTTGGAGCTAGACAAATGGAGAATGTTCGCTCCTGCTCCTAATGCTGAAGCAAACCATTGTGTACCTTGTAGATGGTGGAGATCCTATTCTCACCTATTTTCAACAGGATATCTAGCATCTGACAAGCTTTATTTCGCAAGGCAACCTACACCCCATCCACACACACCCAGGAGGCAGCGTTAAATGGCAATGCCAATGAACGTCAAGGGTGTGTTGTTAGACTGCCTATATTGAAGGCAGTGATTGTGCAGCACACCCTGGAACTGAACGTTGAGGAGGTATTACCACTTGACAGCAGCATTTTTCTTCGGAGTCCCGTGAGTGAATTCGTGAAGACCCCGCCAGCACCCATGCCCAACATATCGTCACTCTTGAGCTGGTTGGTCCCTGTGAGGAAATTCTTTACATACAGGAACAATGGAGTCGGAGAAAGGAAAGGCGAAACATGCCTCCAAGGGCCGCGGGACTTCAGACGGGAGTCAGCGGCCGCAATCCCCGGAGCTGCCCACAACACCGGCAGCACCCGCTCCGCGGGCCAGGAAAAAAATCGCGGAAGTCGGGGGGCCCTGTGCAGTTGGCAGGGCCCGACTCCCTACCACAGCAGGCTAAGGAGCTGCATGTTGGTCGGAGCACCGTGCAGGAGCAGGGTAGGATAGACCCTAACTCCCTACCGCTATCGCCCAAACAGCAACGGGCTAGCGGCAAACAGGTGCGTAAAACCGTGCCACGGTCAGCGGCACGCACTGTTTCCCCTGTGTTACAGGTCCCCAGAGGGCGGACCAGGGGGAAAGCCGCATCCAGGTCGAGCCCCGCTGCAGTGGCCGGCATCGACATGCCACCGGAGAAATCTGCCAGATCGCGGACCGATGATGTACATGCAGGGAAGTCGGGGAGCCCCGCAGGAGCGGGAGGTGCCGGCTCACCACCTGGTCAGGCTGCCAGAGCGCAGGCCGGTGGCAGTATATCTCGGTCGTGTGGCCCCGCTGAGGAGGCAGGCAGCAACCATGCGCCGTCTCAGACCCGTATATCGGGGACTGGCAGTAAGCCCGCGCGGATGTTGGGGAGCCCCGTTGTGGCGGCCGGCACTGACTCGTCTCCGCTTCTGTCATACCAGACAGGCGGACCGCTGCAGTCCGCGAAGACGGCGGATTAACGGCATGTCCGCGCGCGAGTCGTGTAGCCCTGCAGGAGCGGCAGGCAGTGACTACCTGCCAACGTACCCTAGACATCACCTCGACGAGGTGCGGTCCATTGGTAGAAGCCCCAGTAATTCTGGAGAACCTGGAGAAGTCGACTTGCCGTCCGCAGATAGCGGCGGCGGTCGGTTGGCCCGGATGGAGCGCTTAATAGAGCAACTGCTCGAGCGGGACCTGGATCATCAAGAACGGGGGTCCCTGCGATCTAGGAGCCACGCAGCGGGTCCACCGAGTGGTCCTCCTTCATCCGTGGGCAGCGCTAAGAGTCAGCGGCTAGCTGACTTTGAAGAGGGATTGGCGCAGGAACCAGCAGAGCCAGAAATCCCTGAGGAAGAGCTACTGGAGGTAGTTTCCAAATTTGCCCAGCCAGGGCATTCAGGGCAGCCACTGGAGGCCAAACTAGCAGCGAGCATTAATTACCTCACAACCCACCAGCTGCAGGAACAGGTGTTGACGGAGGCTATGGAAAAATACAAAGCCCAAGGTAATTGTGTATCGCTTAATGTCCCAACGGTCAACACGCCCATCTGGGGGAACATTAGCCCTGGGATCAGGGCCCAGGAACTGAAGATTCTAAAAATCCTCAAGCTGTTGACATTAGGCATCACGGCATTTGCCAGAACCCTGGACGGGACAGAGATGACGGAGGAGCAACAGGATGCTCTGGCTCTATTGTGTAATACACAATATGAGATCAACTCTTTCAGAAAATGCTCCATCCGGCCCACACTTAACCCAATATTTGCAGGGTTGTGCAAAGCCTCTGCTACTCCACCACCGAGACATTTATTCGGGGAAGACCTGCCTAAACAGGTCAAAGACTTGGATGAGGAGGCTAAAGCAGTTGGGTTAATGAAACCACCGTCATCAACCAGGCCACAAGCGTATCGGAGGCACCATCCATACGCAAATACCATGGCTCGGGGACAACCCGACAGGACACAGAGAACATATCCACCGGCCACACCCTGTCAGCAGAAGCCTTTTTTAGGGCAGGGCCAACAGCGGCCAGCATGGAAGATGCGCCAACCCCCCACCCCAGCAACACAACGTCCACCAAAAGCCCAGAACATCAAGCCCCACCGGTGACCATGGAGGTAAGGGGGTCTGGTTCTCTTGAGAGTGCTGCATGCATAACCTCACAAGTAGGAGGGAGGTTGCGTGTATTCTGGGATGCATGGGGTGCTATAACTTCGGATATCTTTATTTTACAAAGTATTCAGGGTTATGAGATTGAATTCATAAATGGGCATCTTCTCCCAACTCAACATGTACCTGACTGGAAATTTGCACTTTCTCAAAAAGAGAAAGAGGAAGGACATGTAGAAATATTAAGACTATATGCTAAGGGGGTAATAGAAAAAACGACACATGAACCTATTGAGTTTGTGTCTAACATCTTTACCAAAACCAAAAAAGATGGTGGATATCGAATTATCGTTGATTTAATCCATTTGAATACCTTTGTACAATATGCCCATTTCAAAATGGAGACATTTGAAACGGCTAAACAGCTGTTTTCCCGAGGGTGTTTCATGGCCTGCATCGATTTAAAAGATGCATACTATTCAGTACCTATAAAGGAACATCACCGGAAATTCTTAAAATTTGTCTGGATGGGGAAACTGTGGCAATACAAAGCCCTACCCAATGGGCTTACCACAGCCCCTAGGTTATTTACAAACATTTTAAAACAAATATTGGCATCTCTTAGACAACAAACTCACATAGTCATGGCATATTTAGATGACATCTTAATTGTGGGGAAAACTCTTGAAATAGCTGAACTAGCAGTAACAGCTACCAAAACGTTATTCGAGAAACCAGGGTTTGTTATCCATCCAGACAAATCTAAATTCAACCCATCTGTGGTTATGGACTATCTAGGATTCACGATTAACACCAATCATATGATTGTCACTATCCCAGGGAGCAAAGCAATAGACATAATAGAGGCATGTAACAGCCTTGCTTGCGCCAGGAAACCGACTATTAGACATGCTGCTATGGTAATTGGAAAGCTTGTAGCTACATTTCCAGCTGCACAATTTGGCCCATTACATTATCAAAACTTGCAAAGAGCAAAAATCTCAGCATTAAAAGCAAATGCTGGACATTTTGACAGGCCTATGCAGCTGCCGATCAAGGCAAAAATTGAGCTACAATGGTGGGTTAGCAATATTAGTGATTGTTTTAATCCCATCATTATATCCAACCCATCAGTCGTGTTGCAAACTGACACAAGCGCCCAAGGCTGGGGAGCTACCGACACCACTTCTGGCGGCAGATGGGATTCGCACGAGTCTACACTTCTTCATTCACAAGGTATAAACTATTTGGAAATGCTGGGAGCATTTCACGGGCTGCGGGCTTACTGCACAAATTTACATCATATGCATGTCCGTCTTCAAATAGATAATACCACAGTGGTGGCGTCTTTAAACCATATGGGTGGTATCAAGTCAATATCTTGTGATGAATTGGCAAATACAATTTGGCTCTGGTGTATTGAAGGAAATATTTGGATATCAGCTACTTACCTTACGGTAAGTTCAATACATGGCGGACACCAGGTCACCAGTATTCAATGACAACATCGAGTGGATGTTGAACCCCCAAATATTTGCTAAAATTATAGCTAAATTTGGAACACCAGGAGCGCACTATCATCCTACCTCAATATAGGAGTGGGATCGCACCAGCTGGTGTCAAAACATATGAGGGGCATTTTCAATACTAACCCTCCTCGACCAAGATACAACATTGCCTGGGATGTAGGGGTGGTGTTGACCCTGCTCAGGAGCTGGTCGCCCATGATGGGGTTACCGCTGGATAGACTCACCTACAAAGGTGATGATGTTGATGGCACTGACATCTTCACAATGGGTCCAGACTCTGCAGAAACTGAGATTGGACAGTATGGTCTCGACCCCTGACAAAGTAACCTTCTTTATAGAGGATTTGCTTAAACAGCACAGACCTGGATCTACAGGGCTGCAATTGGAATTCCGAGCGTACCCCGTTGATGCTACACTCTGCATAGCCACCCATCTTTGGTATTATATCAGAGTCACACACACCATCAGGAAGATGGAGCAGGGTCTGTTCATCAGCCCCAAGAACCCACATCACTGGGTGTTGGTGCAGACTATCTCCAGGTGGCTCAGGGTGGTGTTGGGTGCAGCAGGTATCGATACTAACGTTTTAAAATCTCATTCTACCAGGGCTGCATCCACACCAGCGGCGAGGACCATAGAGGTTCCCATGGATCATGTCCTCGCAACCGCGGGATGGGCCAGTGAGGCAACCTTTCAGCAGTTTTATAACAAGCCTGTGGCAGCACCCGCAACGTTTGCGGAATCAGTTTTAAGTACTGTTCCATAAAACGGTTATCCCCGAGTTAGGGGTTTATTGTTTGTATTTTAATAAATACATTATTATTTTTCAGCTTGTTCAAGTCTGAAATACATTAACATACTTCCTCCATCAGTAATTGCGGCAGTGTGTGAGCATGGACGTGGTCCAGGGCATGGAGTCACAGAGCTTTGAAATCTTCACCAAGTCACTCACGTGACTCCGAAGTAAAATAGCAAGATTAAACAATAACTTACCAATTTGCAGTTAGATCTTTATTTTATGAGGAGTTGCGTGAGGGATTTCGTGCCCTCCGCTCCCAACCCTCTATTATAAGGTCAACTGGTATATAGAGTCTCTTCAATCTTACTATCTTTAGTCATTGTTGCTTAATCTGTGATTCCACACCGCTGCTTTGAAGAATGTTGCGCATGCGTGCTGGCGGGGTCTTCACGACACCGCCAGCGGGGAACTACAAACTGGTAAGTTCTCGTTTAATCTTACTATTATCTATCACATTGGGAGTAGACAATTGGGCAGTAATTAACTGGACTGGATTGTGGAATTATGAGTGGAATTATAATTGTGATTAATGTAAAATTAACCAATGAATATATTTTCTTTATAGAACAACCATCTTTCTTGCAGCTGATTCCAAACAGTGAGCGCAGCACCATTCAGCAAGGTAATTCAGCAAGATGTAATACTGTGCTGTAATTATATGTAGCGTGCTGACTTTCAACTTCTGAGGCTTCCGTTATTTCCCCTAAACCATTTCCATTAGGATTCTGGAATATAACCCCCTGTGATCTACACCCAACTTGGTGTCACTTTCGTTTGAATCACTTCTCTAATTAATTCCTTCTATTTATTACATCTTACTAAATACTGCTTATCTGCTGGTGGTGTGAGCAGGTATTGAGGTGGGTGGTTGTGGGACGTCATGGAACTAACTGTTGAGCAAAGATCCTGTAGCGAGCAAGATAGTCCACTCGACGAAAAAGACGTAGTACGGTCACGGGCAGATTCATAGGCAATTTTCAGCCCCATTTCCGTAACCGGCTTCCGTCTCCGCACCAAAGATCCCATAGGTTACTAGTGCGGAGATGGAAGCTGGTTGCGGAAACATCATCGTAAAAATAAATGTTATTTGGTAAAAATCTTCAGAATGATTTTCAGAATTATAATTTATTAACACAAACTGTTCCCTCGCAACTTTGATTACACTGCGAGTCGGGTCGGGTCGGGTTGGGTCGGGTCGGGTTACTGAAATGGTTGAAAAAAGGCCCACATTCCGCTCCGTTGCGTACTACACGTCAGCCCATTGCATTTAGAAGGAGTGGTCTATCTTGCTTGCTATAGGATCTTTGCTGTTGAGCCTTCCTGAGGTGTGTGGGCCTAACTCAATGAAACACCAGTGAAGGGAGGTGCCCACTTGATAACCCAATGATATACTTGCATCTATACAGTCAGTTTAAAAAAAAATGTGCTTGTTAACGTGTAGGTAGCAGTTTATTGCATATGGAGCTAGCTATTGCCTTTAGCATAAGTTGGTGTAATCAGTTAGATAGTACACTGGCTTTTGTGCTCGATTTTCTTGGTGGAGCCTTTATCCTTTTATAGCATGAGTACATGGTGTTTTAATAGTAATGTACATCTTGCCAAATACTGCTTATCTGCTGTGAACATGTCTATCAGATGTCCCACCATCATTTTTTTTTTAACTGAGAAAAATTGATATGAAACAGGATACATGTGATGTCGGGGACATGCCTTGTCATTGTTTAATGTTTCAGTGCCAAAATGTTTTTATGAAGCATTTTAAGATACATTAAAAAATGCCCAAGACATTTGGTCGTGCTACAGGCTGAAAAAAAGTTGGAATAGGAATAGGAATATGAATACTTTGCAGTGAGATTCTATGCTGGCACACACAATGTATATAAATAGCAGCGACCTACAGTGCTGCCAAAGTTACAAAGTACACCAGCTCCCCCTTTAGTCCCCCCTCCCTTCCACCACAGCAGTTCCCCCCACGCGGGTCCCCATTCTCCTTTGCCCCCCCCCCCCCCCCCCCATTGTCTATTGTCCTCCCCCTCTCCCCTCACAGCGGTCATAACCATATAACCATATAACCATATAACAATTACAGCACGGAAACAGGCCTTCTCGGCCCTTCCAGTCCGTGCCGACCATTTATGTTCCCCTAGTCCCATCTACCTGCATTCAGACCATACCCCTCCATTCCCTCCCCGTCCATATACCTATCCACTTTACTTTTAAATGTTAAAATCGATCCTGCCTCCACCACTTCTGCTGGAAGCTCATTCCACACAGCCACCACTCTCGGAGTAAAGAAGTTCCCCCTCATGTTACCCCTAAACTTCTGTCCCTTAATTCTCATGTCATGCCCTCTTGTTTGAATCTTCCCTACCCTCAATGGGAAAAGCTTATCCACGTCAACTCTGTCTATCCCTTTCATCATTTTAAAGACCTCAATCAAGTCCCACCTTAACCTTCTGCGCTCCAAAGAATAAAGACCCAAATAAACAGAAAGCCAATTGGAAAAGTTAATTACATTTGTGTTACAGGAAGAAAGTAAATGAAAACTGATGGGTCCAGAGTGGGATTGAGGAGAGAGTTATAATTAATTGTGCTTCAAGGTGATCAAGTGAGGTTGCGGTGAGAGGTGCCAGCTGAGCTGAAAGTCCCAAGTGTATGTAATCTTAAAAAAAACCTTCTCAACCACATCCTAATCTTATCAAAATGTTTCATTTTTCATCCTCCCACAACCATTTTTACTTTTAAAAAGGAAAAGACCAGAGTCGAATAGAAACATCAGTATCATGTGATGTAAAAGACCAAAGAATGAACCCAGTTCTTGTTCTTGTCTTTGGTGCCAGTACCTCCAACACTGACATGTCAGTGGCTATTACATTTTAAACACATGTCCCATGGCTAATGTAGGAACAATATGCTTTTGATGTCTAAACTCTGTCAATAAAACACATTTACTGCCAATTTAATCTTCCATCTGTGCAGTCTGACCTGTTGAGTCCCCAGCATCTTCCTTTTTCCTCAAGATTCCCACATCTGGAATATCCTGGGTCTCCTAATTATACTAGCTAATTAGTTAGTTCAAAGACATCCTTCGTCTTTTAGTGCCAGATCTATTTGCAAATTAAACTCCCAATAACATACTGGATTAATATAGTAATATATAAATATAAAAATATATCATATAAACCACATAACCATATAACAATTACAGCACGGAAACAGGCCTTCTCGGCCCTTCCAGTCCGTGCCGACCATTTATTTTCCCCTAGTCCCATCTACCTGCACTCAGACCATACCCCTCCATTCCCTTCCCGTCCATATACCTATCCACTTTACTTTTAAATGTTAAAATCGATCCTGCCTCCACCACTTCTGCTGGAAGCTCATTCCACACAGCCACCACTCTCTGAGTAAAGAAGTTCCCCCTCATGTTACCCCTAAACTTCTGTCCCTTAATTCTCAAGTCATGCCCTCTTTTTTGAATCTTCCCTACCCTCAATGGGAAAAGCTTATCCACGTCAACTCTGTCTATCCCTTTCATCATTTTAAAGACCTCAAACAAGTCCCCCCTTAACCTTCTGTGGTCCAAAGAATAAAGACCTAACTTGTTCAACCTAATATCAATCTAGGAAAAAAAAATCACAAAATCAAACTTGTCTGAACGATATATATAGATACAGCTATATTGATATATTTATATATTACTATATTAAATATATATTACTATATATAGTAGTTCAAATGTTTAATTTAGTGATTTGTTCCACTATATATATGTGTAGGAAAGAACTGCAGATGCTGGTTTAAACAAAGGTAGACACAAAATGCTGGAGTAACTCAGTGGGTCAGGCAGCATCTCTGGAGTGAAAGAATACATATTATACATATATATAGTTCAGACAAGTTTGACCCCCTCTCCCCTCCTCCAAATTCCCTCTCCCCTCCCCTCCTCCCGCTCCCTTTCCCCCCCTCTCCCCACTCCCCCTCTTCTCTCTTCCCTCATCTCTCCCACCTCCTCTCTCCCCACTTCATCTCTCCCCTCTACTCTCTTCCCCCTCCTCTCCTCCCTCTCCCCCTCCGCTCTCTCCCCCCTCTCACCCCCCTTCTCTCCCCCTTCCCCCTCCTCTCTTTCTCCCCCTCCTCTTCCCCTCTCGCCTCCGCTCTCCCCACCCCGTCTCTCCCTAACCCTCCCTCATCCCCCTCTCCCCCCCCCCCTGTGTGTGGGAGGTTGTTAGTGTGCGCGTGAAGCTGCAGCCTCCCCCCCCCCCCCCGCAACCGTACGTTGAGGGGACGGGACACAGCGGTCTCCCCTCCCTCCTCTCTCCGCACCCCGTCTCCCCCTATCCCCCTCTCACCCCTCCCCCCCTGTGTGTGTGTGGTGTGTGTGGGGTGGTTAGTGTGCGTGTGAAGCCGCGAATATTCGTTTAAGCCATTTGTGAATCTCCTCCCTCAAAATTAGCAAAATCAAAACAATTTTTACATATTCCTGGAGGGTTTTTCCTCCTCTCTCAATGTTTCTAATATTAGAACATCCAGTTCAACCTTTCCCTGCTCTTTTGGTGAAAAACATAAAGAATTTAAAAATTAAAAAAATATCAAACTGCTTCTCGCCCATAGAACGTTGGTGAGCGTTCCATTGTGTGATGTCACAATGCTCAATGCTCATGGATGTCCAATCGCAATGGATCTCATTTACATCTGCCTTTGCTCCAGACCCCCCCATTCCCCCCCCCGCAGCCTGTGTCGAGGCGCGTGATCACGAGTGTGGGAATAGAGGGAGAGGAGTGGGGGTGATATGGAGTGGGGAATAGATGGACTGCCCCTACCCCTCCCCACTCTTCCCCCTCTCCCCCCACCCCTCTCCCCCTCCCTACACACTCTTCGCCCTCTCTCCCCTACCCCATCTCCCTCCTCCCCTCTCTCCCTCCATCCCTCCCTTAATCCCTCCCCCCCTCCCCACCTCTCCCACACCTCTCTCCACCTCCCCCAACCCTCTCTCATCCCCCTCCCCACCCCTCCCTCCCTCCTCACCCCTCTCCCTCCTCCCCTCCTCCCACCCCCCTCTCACCCCATCCCTCTCCCCCCACCCCCTTCCACCTCTCCGCACCCCCCCTTCCCTCTCTCCCCCACCCCCTTCCCCTATCCCTCTCTCCATCTTCCACTCTCCCCCTCTCTCCTCACCCCTCTCTCCTCACCCCTCTCTCCTCACCCCTCTCTCCTCCTCCTCTCCATCTCCCCCTCTCCTCACCCCTCACCCCATCTCCTCTCCCTCGCCCTCCTACTCCCTCCCCATCCCTCTCTCCCCTTCCATGCCCCCCCTACCCTTCTGCCCCTCCCACCCCACTCTTCCCCTTCTCTCCCCCTCCTCCCTCTGCCCCCTCCCCACCCCACCCCACCCCACCCCTCTCTCCCCCTCCCTTCCCCTACCCCTCTCTCCCCCTTCCCCATCCCCTCTCTCCACCCCTGCCCCACCACTCTCACATCCCATCCCCATCCCCCACTCTCCCCCTCCCCACTCTCTCCATCCCCCCCTCTACTCCTCCCTCCCCCCTCCCCCTCTCCGCCCCTCCGCCCCTGTTTTGAAAATTAGAGCATTTGGTTATCCAAATTAGAACATTTTGGTCTCCAAATCTGAGGAAAGACATCCTTGCCATAGAGGGAGCACAGAGAAGGTTCATCAGACTGATTCCTGGGATGGCAGGACTTTCATATGAGGAAAGACTGGATAGACTCGGCTTGTACTCGCTAGAATTTAGAAGACTGAGGGAGGAATCTTATAGAAACTTACAAAATTCTTAAGGGGTTGGACAGGCTAGATGCAGGAAGATTGTTCCCGATGTTGGGGAGGTCCAGAACAACGGGTCACAGCTTAAGGATAAGGGGGAAATCTTTTAGGACCGAGATGAAGAAAACATTTTTCACACAGAGAGTGGTGAGTCTCTGGAACTCTCTGCCACAGAAGGTAGTTGAGGCCAGTTCATTGGCTATATTTAAGAGGGAGTTAAATGTGGCACTTGGTCTAGTATTTTTTTTAATTTTCTAACAAACCTGATGGACAAGGAATGGCAAGTAAAAGTTGAATGTTGTTCCTTGTCTGTCTTTATTAATTAGTTATGTTCCCCCAGGTTTCCTCTCAGTAGACAGATAAGGGACATTGACAGAGGAAATATATTTGTGTTTTTAATTTGTAATCCGCATCTGGAGTAATTACTGAAGGATTGTGTGAAACATATTGAAATGGGGGAATGTACTACGCATTTTGAAACAATCACAGTAGCCAACTAAACAAAATTAATTAAATACATTACCAATGCAACATAAATGTGATTTTTAGAAAATGTATGTGCATTAATATTTGTCCACATTGCTACTTAGTTGTAACCCAACTAATATATCCAACGTGTGTAGGAAGGAACTGCAGATGCTGGTTTATGTCAAAGATAGGCACAAAATGCTGGAGTAACTCAACGGGACAGGCAGCATCTCTGGAGAGAAGGAATGGGTGACGTTTCAGGTCGAGACCCTTCTTCAGACTGAGAGTCAGGGGAGAGGGTGACACAGACATATGGAAGGGTAAGATGTGAAAACGAGAGATCAAAGGGGATGAAGGCCAAGGAAAATGTAGATCATTGCTAGGTAGAGGAAGGGGACAACAAGGCATACATCCTAAGTATATCCAATGCTAAATTACATATATTATCTTCACAATTGTTAATATCTCCCTGTTCTATTGGATTCCTTCCTCAAGATTTTCAATGTTATGTTAGCAGGTGGTTCGACCTTTATTCCTTGGATTGTGGATACTGAGCGGGGCGAGGCCTTGGCAACAAATTCCAATATGATAAGTGTGAGAAAAGGTGGCTTTTATACAGTGTACAGTCAGGTAAGCCTAATCTAGTAATAACTATGAACAGTGGGGCTATCAGTTTAGTTTATTGTCACGTGGACTGAGGCACAGTGAGAAACTATTGTTGCGTGCTATCCTGTCATCAGAAAGACAACACATGATTACAATTGTGGCATTTGCAGTGCAGATCAATGTGGATACGTTGTAAAGGTGAGTATTTTTTGTTATTTGCAGACCGTTGAAACACGGGCAACAGCGGAACTTCATTGGTTTCTTTCAGTTGTCGACAAGGAGCAAGCAAACATCTGTTAGCAGATAAGAGATGTACTTGCAAAGTCCACCAAGAGGGCATGGATTTAAGGTGAAGGGGAAAAGATTGAATAACAAAAATGACGGGTATCCTTTTTACACTAGGGGAAAATGAATGGTTGGCACGGACTGGAAGGGCCGAGGAGGCCTGTTTCCGTGCTGTAATTGTTATAACCACATAACCATATAACCATGTAACAATTATAGCACGGAAACAGGCCTTCTCGGCCCTTCCAGCCCGTGGCGACCATTTATTTTCCCCTAGTCCCATCTACCTGCACTCAGACCATACCCCTCCATTCCCTTCCCGTCCATATACCTATCCACTTCATACTTTTAAATGTTAAAATCGATCCTGCCTCCACCACTTCTGCTGGAAGCTCATTCCACACAGCCACCACTCTCTGAGTAAAGACGTTCCCCCTCATGTTACCCCTAAACTTCTCTCCCTTAATTCTCATGTCATGCCCTCTTGTTTGAATCTTCCCTACCCTCAATGGGAAAAGCTTATCCACGTCAACTCTGTCTATCCCTTTCATCATTTTAAATCTCGTGGATGAGCAGAAAGACAACACATGATTACAATTGTGCCATTTACAGTGCAGATCAATGTGGATACGTTGTAAAGGTGAGTATTTTTTGTTATTTGCAGACCATTGTGTATTCCCATCGAAACACGGGCAACAGCGGAACTTCATTGGTTTCTTTCAGTTGTCGACAAGAAGCAAGCAAACTTCTGTTAGCAGATAAGAGATGTACTTGCAAAGTCCACCAAGAGGGCATAGATTTAAGGTGAAGGGGAAAAGATTGAATAACAAAAATGACGGGCAGCCTTTTCACACAAAGGATGGTGGGTGTATGGAACGAGCTGCCGGAGGAGGTAGTTGAGGCAGGACTATCTCAATGTTTAAGAAACAGTTAGACAGGTACATGGATAGGACAGGTTTGGAGGGATATGGGCCAAACGCGGGCAGGTGGGATGAGTGTAGCTGGGACATGTTGGCTGGTGTGTGCACGTTGGGCCGATGGGCCTGTTTCCACACCGTATCACTCTATGGCTCTATAAGGTGGGCTTAGAAACTTTAGGAATTAGACAATACTGCAATCAATGTCCAATACTTTATAAAACACTGAGGGGGAAATAACGTTGAACTTTTGTCCAATGGGTGTGGATGGTATTGAACTATTCTATACATTAAATGTAAAAATGGGGGAAACACTTGATTGATCTTTGGGTGATAAACATTGGGGGCTGTGGGAGAGCAAATCATCATCTGAAACTGTCCTAGATGAGCAGACCCAAAGCTGACAATGCTAAACATAATACAATATTCATGCTAAGGTCTAGGAGCAGAATTAGGCCATTTGACCGATCAAGTCTACTCTGCCATTCAATAATGGCTGATCTGGGCAGATAAGGTTGAACAAGTTATGCCTTTATTCTTGGAGCACAGAAGGTTAAGGGGGGACTTGATTGAGGTCTTTATAATGATGAAAGGGATAGACAGAGTTGACGTGGATAAGATTTTCCCATTGAGGGTAGGGAAGATTCAAACAAGGGGGCATGACATGAGAATTAAGGGACAGAAGTTTAGGGGTAACATGAGAGGGAACGTCTTTACTCAGAGAGTGGTGGCTGTGTGGAATGAGCTTCCAGCAGAAGTGGTGGAGGCAGGATCGATTTTAACATTTATAAGTAAAGTGGATAGGTATATGGACGGGAAGGGAATGGAGGGGTATGGTCTGAGTGCAGGTAGATGGGACTAGGGGAAAATAAATGGTCGGCACAGACTGGAAGGGCCGAGAAGGCCTGTTTCTGTGCCGTAATTGTTATATGGTTATATGGTTATCTATCTTTCCCTCTCAACCCCATTGTCCTGCCTCCTCATAGCCCCTGACACCCGCACTAATCAAGAATCTATCTATCTCTGCCTCAAAAATCTCCCTTGAATTGGCCTCCACAGCCGCCTGTGGCAATGAATTCCACAGACTCACCACCCTCTGACTAAAGAAATTCCTCCTCATCTCCTTTCTAAAGGGACATCCTTTTATTCTGAGGCTGTGGCCTCTAGACCTAGTCTCTCCCACTAGTGGAAACATCCTCCCCACATCTCCTCATCCCAAACCTTTCACTATTCAGTAAGTTTCAACGAGATCCCCTAATCCTTCCAAACTCCAGTGATTACAGGCCCAGTGCCGTCAAACTAATTCCTTAGATGATTCTTGTAAAACTCCCCTGGACTCTCTCCAACACCAGCACATCCTTCCTCGGAAATGATGCTCAAAATTACTCACAATATTCTAAATATGGCCTTACCAGTGCCTTATAAAGTATCTCTAGATGTCAGCTGATCTATATCGGGGAGACCAAGCGGAGGCTTGGCGATCGTTTCGCCGAACACCTCCGCTCAGTCCGCAATAACCAACCCGACCTCCCAGTGGCTCAGCACTTCAACTCCCCCTCCCATTCCGTATCCGACCTCTCGGTCCTGGGCCTCCTCCACGGCCAGAGTGAGCAACACCGCAAGTTGGAGGAACAGCACCTCATATTCCGCTTGGGGAGTCTGCATCCTCTGGTCTTAAACATTGAATTTTCTCAATTCCGTTAACCCTTGCTGTCTCCTCCCCTTCCCACCTCTCTCTCAGCCCTCAGGCTCCTCCTCCTCCTTTTTCCTTTCTTCCCCCCATCCCCCATCAGTCTGAAGAAGGGTTTCGGCCCAAAACGTCGCCTATCTCCTTCGCTCCATAGATGCTGCTGCACCCACTGCGTTTCTCCAGCATTTTGTGTACCATCAGCATTACATCCTTCTTTTCCATTCAAGTCTAAAGTGCCATTGCATTTGCCTTCCTTACTACCGGTTTGACTTGGATGGCGGTTGGCGGCGCGACTCACGTTGCAGCGGCCCCTACAGACTGTCTGTCTTTTTATTTTTTTTATTTTTTGGTCTAGTTAAATGCAGTTGTCGTGTTTTTTTATACTGAATTAGCTGTGTATTGTGGGGGCGGGGGGGGGGGGGGGGAGGGGCAAACTTTTAAAATCTCTTCCCTGCACGGGAGACCCGATCTTTTTCCTATCGGGTCTCCGTTGTCGTTGGGGCCTAGCACCGTGGAACGACCTGGGGGCTCCAGTCACGGAGCCTGCGGAGCTGCGGACTCACCATCATGGATCTGGCCGGCCTCAGAGCATGGCCTGACTCCGGAGCTCGGAGGCTCCAGCTGCAGGCCTGTGGGCTGTGATATCGGGACCTCGCGGGTCTGGGTGGGAGACCACTTTTCGGAGCTCCCGCAACGCAACTTCTCCAGCCTGTGTCGCGGGGGTTGGAACGACCCGGAGCGGGGCCGTACATCGCCCGGCACGGCTTTAATGGCGCGGGACATTCCAACGCCCGCCGGGGGCTCCAACTTTGTGACATTCATACTGGAATGGGGCTGTACATCGCCCTGCGCGGCCTTAAATGGCCGTGGAACTTACTATCACCCGCCTGGGGCTTCAACATTGGGAGAAAAATGGTGCACAGGGGAGAGAGAAGACTTTGCCTTCCATCACAGTGAGGAGGAGATTCACTGTGATGGATGTTTGTTGGAATTGAATTGTGTGTATTGTAGGAATTGTTTTGTTTGTATGGATGTAGAAACTGAGTTTTGTTTGAGCCTCACTGAGGTTCAAATGACATTGAATAAATATTGATTGATATTGATTGATTGATCGACTTGCAAATTAAATTTTTGGGAATCCTGTACAATCACTCCTAAATCCCTTTGCACCTCTGATTTCTGAATTCTCTATCCATTTAGAAAATAGTCTACGCCTTTATTCCTACTACCAAAATGTTTTCCATCTGCGACTTGTCTGCCCACTCTCCAAACCAGTCCGACTTCTTCTGCTTTCTCTCCACAACCTGCCCCTTCATCAATCTGCAAACTTGGCCACAAAGCCTTCAATTGCCTCGTCCAAATCATTGACACACACCATGAAGAGGGGCGGCCCCAGCACCGACACTTGCGGAACTCTGCTAGTAACTGGCAGCCAACCAGTAAAAACCAACCACTCTTTGCCTTCTGCCATCCAGCCAGCCTGCTAACTCTACTAGTATTTTCTCTATGAGACCATGATCTCTCATCTTATTTAGCATTCCCAAGTGCGGCACCTTATCTAAGGCCTTCTAAAAATCCAAGTAAACCATATCGACCGACTCTTCATTGTCTATCCTGCTATTTACTTTGTCAAAGAATTCCACAAAGTTTGTCAGGCAAGTCTCCCTTTCACAAAACCATGCTGACTTTGGCCTATTTTATTATATACAATATCTGGAATTATAGGATAGTGTACGCAAGATTATGAAATACCACTTATTTGCAGGCAAAAGTAATTGCAAGTCCCAGAAATTCAACTGCATCCATATAACCATATAATAACCATATAACAATTACAGCACGGAAACAGGCCCTCTCGGCCCTTCCAGTCTGTGCCGACCATTTATTTTCCCCTAGTCCCATCTACCTGCACTCAGACCATACCCCTCCATTCCCTTCCCATCCATATACCTATCCACTTTACTTTTAAATGTTAAAATCGATCCTGCCTCCACCACTTCTGCTGGAAGATCATTCCACACAGCCACCACTCTCTGAGTAAAGAAGTTCCCCCTCATGTTACCCCTAAACTTCTGTCCCTTAATTCTCATGTCATGCCCTCTTGTTTGAATCTTCCCTACCCTCAATGGGAAAAGCTTATCCATGTCAACTCTGTCTATTCCTTTCATCATTTTAAAGACCTCAATCAAGTCCCCCCTTAACCTTCTGCGCTCCAAAGAATAAAGACCTAACTTGTTCAACCTTTCTCTGTAACTTAGTTGCTGGAACCCAGGCAACATTCTAGTAAATCTCCTCTGTACTTTCTCTATTTTGTTGACATCCTTCCTATAATTAGGCGACCAAAATTGTACACCATACTCAAGAATTGGTCTCACCAATGCCTTGTACAATTTTAACATTACTTCCCTACTATATTCAATGCTCTGATTTATAAAGGACAGCACACCAAAAGCTTTCTTTACCACCCTATCTACATGCGATTCCACCTTCAGGGAACTATGCACAGTTATTCCTAGATCCCTCTGTTCCCAGCATTCCTCAATTCCCTACCATTTACCATGTAATTCTTCAATTCCCTACCATTTACCATTTACCATCCAAATGGTCAAAACACTCCGCAACATTGGTTGTTTCAGTCATAAGGCCTTGAGCACCACTGAAAGAACGTCGCAAGTTACAGGACTAGGAGCTCTGAGCTACAGGGAGAGGCTGGGACACTATGCCTTGGAGCGCAGGAGGATGAAGGGTGATGTTATAGAGGTGCATAAAATCATGAGAAATAGATCGGGTAGGTGCACGGAGTCTCCTACCCAGATTAGGGGAATCACGGACCAAGGACCACTGCCTTCATAACAAGAGGAATCGATTATAGGAGCAAAGAGGTCCTTCTGAAGTTGTACAGAGCCCTAGTGAGACCACACCTGGAGTATTGTGTGCAGTTTTGGTCCCCTAATTTGAGGAAGGACATTTTTGCTATTGAGGGAATGCAGCGTAGGTTTACAAGGTTAATTCCCGGGATGGCGGGACTGTCATATGCTGAGAGAATGGAGCAGCTGGGCTTGTACACTCTGGAGTTTAGAAGGATGAGAGGGGATCTCATTGAAACATATAAGATTGTTTCGGGCTTGGACACACTAGAGGCAGGAAACATGTTCCCGATGTTGGGGGTGTCCAGAACCAGGGGCCACAGTTTAAGAATAAGGAGTAAGCCATTTAGAACGGAGACGAGGAAACACTTTTTCTCACACTGGAGGCAGGTTCTCTGGATGTTTTCAAGAGAGAGCTAGATAGGGCTATTAAAAGTGGCGGGGTCAGGGATATGGGGAAAAGGCAGGAACGGGGTACTGATTGGGGATGATCAGCCATGATCACATTGAATGACGGTGCTGGCTCGAAGGGCCAAATGGCCTACTCCTGCACCTATTGTCTATTGTCTATTGACATGGGTTAAAGGTGAAGGGGAAAAGATTTAATAGGATCTTGTCCAGGATGGCGCCCTAGGGGATTTGAAGAAAAAAGGTAAAATAGATAGCCTGAGGATTAGGATTGAGGATATGGGCCAGTGCGGTTGGTAATGGGGCATGCACTTGCACAAAGGATTGGGATGAGAAGATAAAGGAGTTCTACAAGCTAGACAGAGCCTGCAGGCACGATCAAAGTTTAGTTTAATTTGGTTTCGACGTACAGTGCAGAAACCGACCCGGGTCTGCATCGACCAGCGATGCCCGTACATGAGCGATTTACATTTACACCAAGCCAATTAACCTACAGACCTGTACGTCTTTGGAGCGTTAGAGGGAACCATAGCACCACACGGTCATGGGGAGAACGTACAAACACCATGCAGGCAGCACCCATAATCAGGATCGAACCGGGGTCTCTGGAGCTGTAAGGCAGCAACTCTACCGCTGCGCTACCGTGCCACTCTCAAAATGCTGAGACAAAAAACCTCCCAGAATATTCAGGTGTGCGAGTTGTACTTTCTTTTTGAAAAGGCCCCAAATGCCATACCTCAGAACAATGCATGAACGTACCCTGCAATATCATTTGCCAATTGTCAATTATGATTTTCACCTTCAGCAAAAACAATACGACTAATAAATAGAAAAAAATCATCATGATTCAATTGTGATGTCCAATTAATTCCCTTGACTAGCTTAGTAATAACTTAACACAGTTTATGGCCTTGCTTCTGCATTAAATGTCATCTGTTTGCATTTTCATGGACCATGAAACTTGAGTAATGATAAATAATAACATCACTTAACGATTCTTTCAATTAGAACGTCCAGCCCTCCAAGCAACTCCCAAACTAGGACCAAACAAGGCTGCTTCCAAACTACAATATATTCTGCATTCGCTATTTACGTACTGCAAGCTTACAGCTTCAAGTAGTCAATAATAGACATACCCCAACCTACATCAAATCTGCAGTTCAATCT
Organism: Raja brachyura; assembly: GCA_963514005.1. The sequence continues at coordinate 62,968,077 of OY740793.1, forward strand.
CCGATGTATTTGTCACTTGTTGATCATTCTAATTATAATTATCAAAACATAAATACATTGTTAATTCTTAACTATCACCTATTCCAATCCCATTTGTTGCAAATTGTAATAACCCAACTAAATCTAATTGGGACACCAGCCTTGAAGCAGTGTTTAAGAAGGAACTACAGATGCTGGAAAGTCGAAGGTAGACGAAAATCGAAGGCTGGAGAAACTCAGCGGGTGCAGCAGCATCTATGGAGCAAAGGAAATAGGCAACTTTTCAGGCAGAAGAAGGTCTGAAGAAGGGTTTCGGCCCGAAACGTTGCCTATTTGCTTCACTCCATAGATGCTGTTGCACCCGCTGAGTTTCTCTAGCACTATTGTCGAGCCTTAAAGCAATGTCAAGCAAAAAATAGTAATGAATCCTCATTTTTAGGAAGACCACCAGGTTTTTTCATTCTTTTTGTTATTTTTGAGTGTGTTAAAAGTTTGGTTTAATGTTCTTCGGTTTGTTTTATATGGGGGAGGGGGGGTGGGGATCGGGGAGAACTTTTTTTACAAGCTGTTACCTTCCCGGAGATGTGATTAATGTTCGGATCACATTCTCTGGGCTCTCTGCGGCCTTACGTCGATGGAGCTGGAAGCCTCCTCGAACTGCCGTGACCCACACTGTGGGGCGTGGACTTAACATCGGAGCTGATCGCTTGCCTGGGATCGCTCACCGTGGAATCAACATCAAGGACTTGCAGTCTCGGGTGAGGCCGAGTCGGGAGCTCCAACGTCGCGGAAGATTCGACCAGCCCCGACGCAAGGTTCGATCGCCCGGCGCGGGGGAGCTGACATCCCCCCGATGCAGGAGCGGAACGCCTCGATGTGGAGGGCCCGAACACCGCCGGCTACAGGAGTCAAGATCGTCCGTCAACGGGAGCTCGAGGCCCACGACAGAGGAAGAACAGAAGGAAGAGACTTGAACTTTATTTGGCCTTCCATCACAGTGAGGAATGTGGAGGAGTCACTGTGGTGGATGTTCATGTTAAAATGTGTTTTTGAGTGTTCTGGTGCTTTTTATTGTATGACTGATCTGGCCAGTGAAATTCCTCGTATGCTGCAAAACATACTTGGCGAATAAAGTGTGATTTTGATTCTGATTCTGATTCTTGAATGAATGAATGAATGAATGATATCTTTATTTTGAACGATTAAAAAAAAGAGAAGAAAAGAAAAGATGAAAATGAATAAATAAAAGGAAAATTATATATATATACATATATATATATATATATATACATAAATACATACACACATACATATACATGTACATATATATATATATATATATATACACATATACACACATACATAACATATATGTACATACATAAATTAAAAAATCAACAGCCAATTTCAACATAATACACATTAGACCCGTTGGAAAAGGTATAGGAGAAGCCTATGCTTGTCAAGTCCTACCCCCATTCTTCACCATTAACAAATGCAAAATGCAATAAAATAAACTAAACAGACAATTCAAATAAAACTACTCCAATCAAGCTATTAATTAAAAAAAAAACAAAAGACCAAGCCGCATTAACATCTGTGAGATGTACATTCTCCTGCCTCATTACTGTACTTTTCAAGGATATACCTTTGTACATTATTTTTAAATTGCATTACATTCATACTTTGTTTAATCGTTTCGTCAAGACCATTCCACGAAGCCACCCCACAAATGGAAATACACATACTTTTTAAATGGGTCCGAGCATAATGCTGTTTAGAGTTTAGTTTCCCTCCTCTGTTACAACCCCCCTCTCTGTCTTTGAACAGTTTTTGTATGTTTACAGGTAGCAGTTTATTTTTTGCTTTATAAATTATTTGTGCAGTCTTAAATTCTACTAGATCCTTAATCTTTAAGGTGTGTAATTTTAAATACAGTATATTAACCATATAACCATATAACCATATAACAATTACAGCACGTAAACAGGCCTTCTCGGCCCTTCCAGTCCGTGCCGACCATTTATTTTCCCCTAGTCCCATCTTTTACTTGTGTATTTATTTTGCCTTTTCCAAACAGCATACATTTGGTTTTGTTTAAATTTAATGATAATTTATTCAAATCAAACCTTGTTTTTAGTTTACTAATTTCTGCTGTGACCACCTGCAAATTGTCCCCATCACAGAAAATATTAGTGTCATCTCCAAATAACACAAATTTCAAGAGGTTTGACACCCTACATATATAATTAATATAAAAAATAAATAAATTGGGGCCCAAAACCGACCCCTGTGGGACTCCACAATTTATTTCTAGGCATCCCTTGTCAATTCTTCCTTTCCCTCCCGCTCCACCCCTTCCCCGGGCACTTTCCCTTGCAACCGCAAGAGATGCTACACTTGTCCCTTCACCTCCCTCCTCCACTCCTTTCAGGGACCCAAGCAGTCCTTCCAGGTCCGACAGAGGTTCACCTGCACCTCCTCCAACCTCATCTACTGCATCCGTTGCTCTAGATGCCAGCTGATCTATATCGGTGAGACCAAGCGGAGGCTTGGTGATCGTTTCGCCGAACACCTCCGCTCGGTCCGCAATAACCAACCCGACCTCCCGGCGGCTCAGCACTTCAACTCCCCCTCCCATTCCGTATCCGACCTCTCGGTCCTGGGCCTCCTCCACGGCCAGAGTGAGCAACACCGCAAGTTGGAGGAACAGCATCTCATATTCTGCTTGGGGAGTCTGCATCCTCTTGGCATGAACACTGAATTTTCTTAATTCTGTTAACCCTTGCTGTCTCCTCCCCTTCCCACCTCTCCCTCAGCCCTCGGGCCCTGGCATTCCTTCTCTCTCTATCTCTCCCCCACCCAAGTCGCACTAGCTTCTCATTTTCACACCACAAACAGCTTACAATGGCCTGTTTCCTTTATCATCGATACTTTTTTGCATATCTTTCATTCGTTGTTCTTTATCTCTCCACATCACTGTCTATATCTCTCGTTTCCCTGATCCCTGACCAGTCTGAAGAAGGGTCTCGCCCCGAACGTCGCCTATCTCCTTCGCTCCTTAGATGCTGCTGCACCCGCTGAGTTTCTCCAGCCTTTTGTGTACCCTCGATTCTCCAGCATCTGCAGTTCCTTCTTTAAAACATTATTTCTAAGCATGTTGATTTGCAGTCCCCTAGTTGCACAAACTGATGTCTTTTACTCATGTAGCTTCTCATCCACTCGAATACAACCACTCTAATTCCATACTTTTCCAGTTTTTTGATTAGCAAATGATGATCAATTGTATCGAATGCTTTTTTCAAATCTATAAATACACCCACTGCATATTTCTTGTTATCCATAGAACTGGTAATGTCTTCAATTAACTCCATTAATGCCATGGATGTCGATCTGTTTGACCTGAATCCATATTGACTATCAACTAGCAATTCATGCTTCTCGATAAAATTATCTAATCTACTTATATACAGTTTTTCTAATATTTTTGAGAACTGAGAGAGTAACGACACCGGCCTGTAATTTGTAAATTGATTTCTGTCTCCAGCTTTGTATAGTGGGATGACTTTGGCAGTTTTCATTTTACATGGAAATACACCAGTTTTGAAAGATAAATTGCAAATATAAATAACAGGTTGAACAAGTTAGGTCTTTATTCTTTGGAGCGCAGAAGGTTAAGGGGGGGACTTGATTGAGTTCTTTAAAATGATGAAAGGGATAGACAGAGTTGACGTGGATAAGCTTTTCCCATTGAGGGTAGGGAAGATTCAAACAAGAGGGCATGACTTGAGAATTAAGGGACAGAAGTTTAGGGGTAACATGAGGGGGAACTTCTTTACTCAGAGAGTGGTGGCTGTGTGGAATGATCTTCCAGCAGAAGTGGTGGAGGCAGGATCGATTTTAACATTTAAAAGTAAAGTGGATAGGTATATGGACGGGAAGGGAATGGAGGGGTATGGTCTGAGTGCAGGTAGATGGGACTAGGGGAAAATAAATGGTCGGCACGGACTGGAAGGGCCGAGAAGGCCTGTTTCCGTGCTGTAATTGTTATACGTTATATTATATGGTTATAAGTTAAGGGTTTTACAATTACACCAATGACTACCTTGATTAAAGCCATATCAATGTAATTCCAGTCTGTAGACCTTTTATTCTTACAATTACTAACAATGTCAACAATCTCCTTTTCATCAGCTGCTTTCAAAAACATTGAGTTTGGGTTGCTGTCTAACAAATCCACAACCTTCCCCTCCCCTTCTGACTGTGGATTATCGATTTCTTCTGCCAGTTTTGGTCCCACACTTACAAAAAAATTGTTAAACCCATTAACCATCATTCATATCCCTTACAGTTGTATCATTGTCTTTTAAATACTGAGGGTAGTTTATATTCATTGATCCATTCCTGATAATATTATTTAACACATTCCATATGCCCTTGATATTATTTTTTATTATCGTTTAATATTTTATTATAATAATCTTTCTTACATATCCTCATAATACCAGTCAATTTGTTTTTGTACCTTTTGTATTTACTTTCTGCTTCTATAGTTCTGAATTTTATGAATTCTTTATACAAGATATTTTTTTTTGCATGCATTTTGTAGTCCTTTTGTCATCCATGGCCTATCTATATATTTCTGCTTCTCGTTGTGTTGTTTCAAAGGACAGTGTTCATCATATAATGATTTAAACATTATCAGGAATGTTTCATACGCTTTGTTGGTATCAGTCTCTTTAAACACTGGTTTCCAATTTTGGGTCAGTAATACATTTCTAAATTTATTTATCGATTCTTCTGTTCTTACTCTCCTGTATCTAATCTTATTAACATCGTTACACTTAACATAATCACAAACAAATGTTACAAAAACCGACAGATGGTCACTGATGTCATTTAGTAGTAACCCACTCTTTCTGCTGTTGTCCATACTGTTTGTAAATATGTTGTCTATTAGATTCAGATTCAGATTCAGATTACCTCAGATCCAGATTAGCTTTATTGTCATTCAGACCTTTCGGTCTGAACGAAATTTCGTGCATGCAGTCATACATATATTAAAAGTAACAAAAACACACAATAAACACAAATTTGACATCCACCACAGTGAGTTCACCAAATACCTCCTCACTGTGATGGAAGGCAAAAGTCTTAATCTTTGTCTCTTCCCTCCTTGCTCTCCCTCTGCGCTGAGGAGATCCAGACCTCTGATGTTGTGACCCGTCCGGGTGTTGGTGAGTAAGTCAGTCCCGCGGCTGAATCCAGCTCCGCGAACGGGCCGGTTCAAACTCCGCGGCCCGGGGCGGGCAAAGCTGCCGAAGCTGCCGCCCTCCAGTCCAGCGGACGCAGCTGTTGTTGAGGGAGCTCCAGAAAACCTGTGACCTGCGAGCTCCCGACGATGTCGTCCACTGGGCTCGTGGCCGTGACTGGGCTCGAAGCCGCGCCGTCACCGCCGCCGAAACGGCAGAACACCGCCACAGCTCCAAGTCGGGCCACAGCTCCAAGTCGGGCCGCTGACGCTACCGGAACGCCGGAGTGCCGCCACAGTTCCAAAGTCGGGCCACAGCTCCAAGTCGGGCCGCTGACGCTACCGGAACGCCGGAGTGCCGCCGCAGCTCTGAGTCGGGCCGCTGCCGGAACTGCCGCTGCCGCGAACGCCGCCCGAGGCCGTCAGCTCCGAGGCCCCGAGGCCATTAGCTCCGCGATTAGGCCTCAGCGCAGACAGAGACAGGGGACACGACAAGAAAAGGTCGTATCCCCCGAAGGAAGAGACTAAACCATGTTTCTCCCACCCCCTCCCCCACACTTACACAATCTAATAAACTAACTAAACTAAACTAAACTAAAACAGACATAAGCAAAACAACAACAAAAAGAAAAAAACAGACGGACTGCAGGCGAGCCGCAGCTGCCAGGCAGCGCCCCCACTTCCGGTGGACCCGTCACTTCCGGTGGAAGTTGCACAGTGAGATGTTATTCTACTTGGTGCGGTGATAAGTGGAAAAAAACTCATACTGAACAATACATCGATAAATTCATCAGTCTGTTTGTGCTTGTTGGGATTTAAGAGATCTAAATTAAAATCCCCACAACTCTGTGATCTTTCTTGGCAAACAATCTTTCCATACTATTCTTGAATATTTCAATATTGGAACCAGGTGCTCTGTATACACAACTTACAATTACATTTTTCTTTTTTTCCAGGTAGATTTCTACAGTAACAATCTCCATCACATCATCAATATTAGTTGTCATATTTTCCACTAATTTATAATTTAATCTTTTATCTACATACAAAGCCACCCCTCCTGCTTTTTTATTTTTCCTATTTATGTAATTCAGTTCATTTCCATTTAACTCAAAATCCACACCCTTTTCAGTACTAAGCCAGGTCTCAGATATGGCTATCTCATTGGATGGTTTCTTTAGATGACTTAAGCAATCTTTGACGTTGTGAAAATTTGCATATAAACTTCTGCTATTGAAATGAATTATTGACATTCCATGATCTGATTTTATGTTCATGTTGAATTGATCTTCAGAATAATAACAGCAGTTATTATTTATATTGTTAAGAAAATTATTTTCAGGGTCAAGATCTTGTTCAAAGTCATGCATATTATGATCAGTGAATTTAAATGATTTAAAGTTCCAACCATCACAGTCATCAGTGTCCCTTTCATTTCCAGCTGTTGTCAAGTTTAAAGAGTCAAGCTCTTCACAAGAGTCCATGGTCATAATAGTTGAAGTCGATCACACTGACACAGCCACTGTTCTGGAGTCACTGGTACTTGTCCAGCTCCTCGATGTATCTTATGGTCTTCTGATTTTCTCTACCTGCCAATTCCATTGTAGATTTTATTGAAGTTTCATTTTCCACTGCTTTGTTGAGAGGCTCTTAACAGCAAAAGACAGTTCATCTGAATATCCTTAGGTTTGTTATCATTAAGTAGTAATGCACAAATAAAAACAGCAACTGCTGGAAATAGTCAGTCGGTCAAGCAGCATCTGTGGCAAGTGAAACAGAATTAGTGTTTCAGGTTGAAAATGCTACATCAGAACTGAGATAGAAGGAAAACAAGGCAACGTTGCAGGGAAGTTAAAAGTGACATTTCTTCCCTTTCACAGTTCTGATGATGGGCCTTTGAACTGAAATATTGACTCCTTTTCTCTTTCCACAGATGCTGCCTGTCATGGTGAGTGTTGCCAGCCATTCACGTTTCTATTTTAGATTGCCAACATTTGCATCCTTTTCATTTTCACAGCAAAACACTTGATTATTTCCAGATATCATAATGTATTGTTTGCTTATTTGCAGGTTCTTTACGAGGATAACTGCATGGCTATGGGGCATGTTGTACGGAGGAGGAAGTTTAATGTGTCTGGAAATGAACAGCGTATAATTACATTATTTCGGTGCATTCAAAACATGCCCAACAACACAGCCAGTAATACTTGTTTCACAGCGGGTAAGTCTCGGGCTGTACAAAATGTCTATTGTGCACCCATATCACTCTTTGGAAAGTCAAGTGCCTCTGATGTAATTGAGGTCATATACTAACGTGAATTAAGAAAAGCAGATCAGTGCCCCATCTTTACTTCATTTTATCATTACCTTTGGCAAACAGCAACACTTTTCAATGCAGCCCGGTAATGTAAAGGACTTGGTGGCAGACTATCAAGGAGGTATTTTCTCAAGTATTTCGGATCATAGGTAAAACGTAATGGAATTCCACACACAACACATCATTTTACTCTTGTATCCTCAGAGGGCAATGTTATTGATGTTACTGATCCAAATCTGAGGAAGGACATTATTGCCATAGAGCGAGTGCAGAGAAGGTTCACCAGACTGATTCCTAGGATGTCAGGACTGTCTTATGAACAAAGACTGGATAGACTCGGTTTATACTCTCTATTTAGGAGATTGAGAGGGGATCTTATAGAAACTTACAAAATTCTTAAGGGGTTGGACAGGCTAGATGCAGGAAGATTGTTCCCGATGTTGGGGAGGTCCAGGACAAGGGGTCACAGCTTAACGATAAGGGGGAAATCCTTTAGGACCGAGATGAGAAGGACTTTTTTCACACAGAGAGTAGTGGGTCTCTGGAACTCTCTGCCACAGAGGGTAGCTGAGGCCAGTTCATTGGCTATATTTAAGAGGGAGTTAGATGTGGCCCTTGTGGCTAAGGGGGTCAGAGGGTATGGAGAGAAGGCAGGTACGGGATACTGAGTTGGATGATCAGCCATGATCATATTGAATGGCGGTGCAGGCTCGAATGGCCGAATGGCCTACTCCTGCACCTAATTTCTATGTTTCTATGTTTATAGCTACACAGCACAGAAATAAACCCTTTGGCCCAACTTATCCATGCCAACCAAGTCTCTGTTAACAAATGCCTCATCAGACAAAAAGTGTTGCCTTTTACTGTCTGCATTTGTGCAAATGCAGTTGCTTCATTTCTTTCTTATTTGATTAGGGTTTGTAGATTCTGCTGGCAATATATTGCCTGTCACAATCCCCTCTATCTCCTCTGCTTGCTTCTTGCGGTCTCACTGGTGATATGTGGCACGAAGGAAAAGCAAACTATTATGAGGGGCCACTGGCAACCTGCGGGTACTGTTTTCACCATGATGATCACAAAATGACTACACAATGGCACTGTGTGGATTAGTAAAACTTGTGTGGATTCAGAAGTGATGGGCAGTCAAACTTGTGCTATTCATATTCCACAGATCTCAATTGTGTGATTCAGTTATAGTAAGCTGTACTGCATTTTGTAAGGAGTTAATAAAGGCACCAGTGGTGTAAGTGCGGATATGTTAATCACAAAATGGTTGACCATTCTGCTGGAGGATGCTGGTCTCCTTGTTTAGTTTAGTTTAGAGATACAAGGCGGAAACAAGCTCTTCAGCCCACTGAGCCCGCACCGACCAGCGATCCCCGCACATTAACACTACCCTACACACGCTAGGGACAATTTACATTTATGCCAAGCCAATTAACCCACATACCTGTACGTCTTTGGAGTGTGGGAGGAAACTGAAGATGTCGGAGAAAACCCACGCAGGTCACAGGGAGAACGTACAAACTCCGTACAGATAGCGCCCGTAGTCGGGATCGAACCCGGGTCTCTGGCGCTGTGAGGCAGCAACTCTACCGCTGCGCTGCCCAACGACTCTTGCAGATTCTCCCATCCACGTGAGCATTAAATATTCCATATGGCTTCGTACATCATGTTTCAAAATGGTAGAAACACTTTGAGGATACAGGGGGCAATGTGTTAGAAGGTTTTCATCATCGGTTGGTTGTGGGACTTGTTAATAAAATACTCTACCTGCTCCTTTCTCCACATTGTTGATGTGGGTCGTTCCAGTTAAGATTAACGACCACACTCAGGATGTTGACGGTATTCTCAATGAAGGTTGGTGCAGTTGTTTGTGTCTTTGCATTGAACAGGCAGAATGTAGTGTGTCTATTATCTGCCACTTGCCATCTAACTGAACAGCAGCAAGGGTCTACTGGAAGCTGGCATGGACTATACATTGGTGGTGCACAAAAGGCTGGAGAAACTCAGCGGGTGCAGCAGCATCTAAGGATCGAAGGAGATAGGCAACGTTTCGGGCCGAAACCCTTCTTCAGACTACACATTGAAGTTCTTCAGACTATACATTGAAGTTGTGATGCAGCTGGAAGCCTTCAGAATGCTGCAAGCGGAAGGGGAATTATAGCTGGTGATGCAATCTCATTAAAGTTGCAAATCATAGAAATCGCAAAGGATAGCCTGCTGTATATGGAGGCTGTTATAATGGAAGGTGAGGTCAAGGGAACTTCACCCCTTTCTCAGCCAGGAAGAGAGAAGATGAGCAGAAAATAGACGAGGTGCAGTCATTGCCTCTGCCAACTAAATAGAGAGGAAGTCACACTTAAACATCTCAAACTGTGGAAAGATTCAACCTCAGAGTAGATTTGATGGAGACGGAAGAACTGAGAGGATATACTGGAGTCCACACAGGAGTCAGAGTGGGAGAAAGTAGAGTTGAGATAGCTTTTGGTGTCCGTTGGCTTATAATGGCAACCTATCACTTTTTGTCAAGATGTCTTTCTTGCTCAGTCCTTGAATGGTTGAAGACTTAAAGTGAACGGGTGACTCAGCACATCACAGAATAGCGAGCTGTCACAGAACTGGAAAAGTGAGAAAGCGAGCGAGTTTTAAGTTGCAGCAAAGAGGGAGGGTTGGGCAGAATGTAATAGAATGGAGTCCAAAACTATCAACTTGCGCAAATTCCATCTACACTGAATGAATCACTACATCAGCAGCAAGGACTGTTTGGGTCCCTGGTTGGTAGGAAGGACACTTGTTAAAGACAGATATTATATTTGCTATGATTGCAAGGGAAGGTGCCAAGAGAAGGGGAAGGACTCATAATAGATTCAAGATTCAAGATTCAAGATTCCAGAGAGTTTATTGTCATGTGTCCCAGATAGGACAATGAAATTCTTGCTTTGCTTCAGCACCACAGAACATAGTAGGCATGAATAAATACAGAACAGCTCAGTGTGTCCATGTACCATTGAAGGGGGAACCAACGAGTTATGGAGGGAACAATCCCTCTGGATTGCCGAAAGGGATGTGAAGTGAATCACAGGTGCAGTAATTATCATTCTGTTGATAAATTAGTTTAGAGATACAGTAAGGTAAACAGGCCCTTTGGCCCATCGAGTCCACACCGACCAGCAATCCCAGCATCTTAAAGTAAAGTAAAGTAAAGTATCCTTTGTTGTGATTCAGACATTTCTGTCTGGACGAAATTGTATACCTTGCAGTCATAACATAGAATAAAATAACAAAACACACACTTAACACAAATTTAACATCCACCACAAAAAGTCTACCATGCACCTCTTCACTGTGATGGAAGGCAAAAGTCCTTGTCTCTTCCCTCCTTGTTCTCTATCCTATCCTTAGCACTATCCTACACACATTAGGAACAATTTACATTTATACCAAGCCAATTAACCTACAAACCTGTACGTCTTTGGAGTGTGGGAGTCAACTGAAGATCTCGGAGAAAACCCACGCAGGGGCGAACGGGAGAGAAGACGGGGAGAAGGTACAAACTGTGTACAGCCAGCACCCGTAGTCGGGATTTTGTTTGGCAAAGAGGCTGAATGCAGACCTGGAATAATTTAGTCTTTTTTAGTTTGATTAGTTCTTACCAGTGAAGTGCCAGAGGAGGCAACACAGAGGTTGGCACTTATCAAAACTTAGATAAAAGTGACCGAGTGTGAGGTTTTCTAATGATACGGTAATACATGTAAAAAAATAAAGCACGAGAGAACTCGGAGTGTTTAGTGGGTGGGGTGACAGCTAGATGCAGAGATATGGAGTTGAGTTACAGTATTTCACCAGTTGGATGAATAGAAATAATCCATATCTTAAGCAGTGAGACTAACACATTTCCGACAGAGGGATGTTAGTGTTGAAAGTAAACATAAAAGGCGGCAGGTTTAGGATGGCAGACAGCATGGTGGAACAACGGTAGAGTTGCTGCTTTACAATGCTCAAAGTGCCAGGGACCCGGGTTCGATCTTGACTACGGGTGCTGTCTGTACGGAGTTTGTATGTTCTCTCCGTGACCTGCGTGGGTTTTCTCCGAGATCTTCGGTTTCCTCCCACACTCCAAAGACGCTCCAAAGTTAGGTCTTTATTCTTTGGAGCGCAGAAGGTTAAGGGGTGACTTGATTGAGGTCTTTAAAATGATGAAAGGGATAGACAGAGTTGACGTGGATAAGCTTTTCCCATTGAGGGTAGGGAAGATTCAAACAAGAGGGCATGACATGAGAATTAAGGGTCAGATGTTTAGGGGTAACATGAGGGGGAACTTCTTTACTCAGAGAGTGGTGGCTGTGTGGAATGATCATCCAGCAAAAGTGGTGGAGGCAGGATCGATTGTAACATTTAAAAGTAAAGTGGATAGGTATATGGATGGGAAGGGAATGGAGGGGTATGGTCTGAGTACAGGTAGATGGGACTAGGGGAAAATAAATGGTCGGCACGGACTGGAAGGGCCGAGAAGGGCCTATTTCCGTGCTGTAATTGTTATATGGTTATTATACATACGGGTTTGTAGGTTAATTGTCTTGGTGTATGTGTAAGAATAGTCCCTAGTGTAGATTAGTATTAGTGTGCAGGGATTGCTGGTCGGTGCGGACTCGGTGGGCCGAAAGGTCTGTTTCCGTGCTGAATCTCGAAACTAAGCTAAAAGCAAATAATTCTGAAGGCACCTGTGGTGTGGCCTTCCTGACAACCCAGAGGTGTTTTATTCTGGAACTAATGAATGATGTGCTTAGTTTGGTGTCTGTGCAACATCCATTCTCTGAGACTGAATTGTAGATGAAGCTGATGTTCCTTGAGGACAGATTAAAGGGCCTGTCCCACCAGCATCCGACTCCATGCGATGAGCGCGATCAAACTAGAAGCGGGGGCCGCGCAAAGGCCGGGTGATCCCCTGTATAGGGCCCGTCCCACCAGCATGCGCCTCCATGTGGCAAGCACGACCAAACCGGCAGCGAGGGCCACGCGGAGGTCGGGTGAGTGGCGCGATGCGGCGCAAAGTGAGGCGAACTTGGAGTGAAGTCTTAAGGTAAGTTCGCCAGGACAGAGAGGGGCACACAGAGAGGGGCACAGAGGCACACACACAGAGGGCCACGGAGCAACACACATAGAGGGTCATGGAGGCACCTACAGATAGGTTCACGGAGGCACGATGTCGAGGCGGTGTGTCATGCGTCGAGGCGACTGGGAGCCGACAAGCCATTGCCGCACGGAATTTTCGAACATAGTCGGTTTTTCGGAGCGAATGTTGGGACGAACTCCGCACAATTCCGCATGGCTCCGGAGATCAAAGTGGGACCGGCTCCGCGACGCCGGACAGCTCAAGCGACCACGTTAGGTCGCGCTAATCGCATAGAGTTGCATGCTTGTAGGACAGGCCCTTAACCAATACAATTTCAGATACCCAGCCTTTCCAGTTGATTCTGACACTGGCCGTTTCAATGACCTGTAATGTTATTTATTTTGCGATCTCCACAGATGCTGACCGACCTGCTGACTATCCTGAACATTATCCTTCAGTTCACAGTTCTACTAACTGCAGCCTTCAGCCAGCATCACCACCACTTGTGTTGTTCACATTCCCCTGGGCTGCCCCAATTACAGATGCTCCATTTGTGCCCTTCACCACCCCCAACACATTCTCTGCTATTTATAACATATTTATTTCTAATGTTTCCTATTTTATTGAAAGATCATTGTCAAGAAATGTCAGTTGTTTTCCTCTCCACCAACTTGACCTGTTGAATATTTTCAGCGCACTGTGTTTTTAATTTCATTTATGTGTTAACTCTCTTATTTTGGTTGTAGGAATCGTGAAGCTTGAACAAGGAGATCAGCTGGAGCTACTGTTACCAGCCCGTCCCAATGCTCAAATATCCATGGGGAGAGACTCGACATTTTTTGGCGCCATCCAACTTTTATGAATGAACTGTTTGAGAGCACATTGAGTGTCAAACATGAGATCGTATTGCCTGAGTTTCCAATTCTCTGAGTCTCCATGTGTTGATCAATGCACTAAAGGGGGTAGATTTCTCCAGTGTCACCCAAGGTTGGGAAGTATCTGTTGGACCAATATCTGTAGTTATCCCTTGTGTACTGAAATACGATGCACCACTTTTAAATATGGATGCAGCCTTGTGCGTCTCTTCCCGTCCCCCAATGTCCCCTTGCATCACAATTTTCATTTGGTAATTAATTTCATGAACAACTTCCAAGTGCCACCATTTTCCTCAATCTTTGCATGGGAATAGTTTGGACTGCCTGGTTGCCCCGTTGTACGGAAATGCCAAATGGATAGATGGCGAATGTTTCAGGCTGATATCCATACCCAGTTATCAGTTGTTTAAGGCACGACTCATCTGCCTTCAACCTGAGACTCACTCGTCTTTTTTCACTCCTTTTTTAATGAGCACGTTAGTCGTGGGGAGGAGTAGCACTCGACAACGTTCTAGGTCCCTTGAGTGACAATGCAGCCAAACATGCCAATGCATTGTGATAACCGTTAGGAACTGTGTGTCCAACATCCTGTATTGATGGACGTACATTTTTCCACTGTCTTCTATTTCTATCATAAACATAAAAAACTTCATTGGGTCATTGGCTATTCTTGAGAATGGTTTCAGGCTAATAAAAACCTTGGTTATTTAATCCTGAGCCAAGTTTTCAAGCTGTTCCTTTACTGTAACTGTCTACCTCCACTTCCAGTATATCGGTTGGTTCTGACACTGCCTCACTTTAATATTTAACCAAAGCGCTCATTTATGGGCTTATTAATTCTGATTTTGACTGGTTAGCTTCTCACTTTCACCACAACCCACAGTTCTGGTGCCCTATGATGATCCACACCTCGGCACAATAGACAATAGGTGGAGGAGTAGGCCATTTGGCCCTTCGAGCCAGTACTGCCATTCAATGTGATCATGGCTGACCATCCACAATCAGTACCCCGTTCCTGCCTTCTCCCCATATCCCCTGACTCCGCTATTTTTAAGAGCCCTATCTAGCTCTCTCTTGAAAGCATCCAGAGAACCGGCCTCCACCGCCCTCTGAGGCAGAGAATTCCACAGACTCACAACTCTCTGTGAGAAAAAGTGCTTCATCGTCTCCGTTCTAAATGGCTTACTCCTTATTCTTCAACTGTGGCCCCTGGTTCTGGACTCCCCCAACATCGGGAACATGTTTCCTGCCTCTAGTGTGTCCAAATTTTTAACAATCTTCATCTTCTCTCTCACTCTCTCTCACGCTCACAACATCTCCTTGTGTGGTTCGGTCCTGGTATCACACTTTAGTTGATAATGTCCTTTGGGATACATTGGGGTAATTGGGATAATTTACTACATGTAAAGCGCTGTATAAGTTGCCTGTAACCAAAGTTTTTTTTTAGCTTTGTCCAGAAAACGTTATTACTAAGAGCAATATTCTACATTATTCACCTGTATAATCTGATGCATGTAAATTAGCATTAATTTATATTAAAATTGTGCACTCATTTAGTTGTGTGTTGTTTTAGTCATTTATTGATGTGCTTTCTTCATGCACCTCAATACCACAGGTGTTTTCACCCACAATTCCAGCTCGATAAGCACATCTTGCATTCTTAATAAAGAGCTGGCAAACACATTTACAGAAAAGGAATTAAAGCTGGATGTTTGCATGCAATACCCTGAGCATTAAATGTGTCTTTGGCAAATTCTACAAAACAGAATGAGGTGAGTAAGCTTAGACACAAAATGCTGGAGTAACTTAGTGGGTCAGGCAGCATCTCTGGATAGGAGGAATGGGTGATGTTTTGGGTCGAGACCCTTCTGCAGACCGAGACTTGTTGAGTTGAGTTCAGTTTATTGTCACATGTCTTCGACTGCAGCTGACAGTACCAAGGTACAGTGAAAAGCTTTTGTTGTGTGCTAATCAGTCAGCGGAAAGACAATACATGATTACAATCGAGTTATCAACAGCATACAGATATTTGATAAAGGGATTAACATGAATACCATTTAGTGCAAGGCAAAGTCAGTAAAGTCCAATTGATAGTAGTTCAGGACCGCTCTCTCGTTGTGGTAGGATGGTTCAGTTGCCTGATAACAGCTGGGAAGAATCTGGAGGTGTGCGTTTTCACACTTCTATACCTTTTGCACAATGGGAGAGGCGAGAAGAGGGAGTGGCCAGGAAGCGACTGGTCCTTGATTATGCTTCTGGCCTTGCCGAGGCAGCTTGAGGTATAAATGGAGTCAATGGAAGGGAGGTTGTGATGTGTGATGCGTGAAGGAGCAGGAGAAATAAAGCACAAAGAGTAAATTTTGCACCTAATTACAACGTTTGTTTGGGACAGTAATCCTAACCAATGGATGTTTATCTATTAATAATTTTTAAATAGTTATGCAGAAATGGGACCAGTCCACAACTCAATGGCCATGTTGGGGCAAAGCCAATTTTGGAGGCATTAGGCAGGAACTTACAGAAGTCGACAGAGTGAGACTGTTTACAGGTAATAGAATATGAGCACGTGGGAGGATTTTAAGCATGATAGCAAAAGTCCAGGACAACATGTTCCTGTTGGTGTGAAGGGCAGGATTGACAACGTTAAGGATCATTGGTTGACAAGAGATATTGAGCATCTGGTCAGGAGAATGGAGTCACACATTCTGGCGTTCAGGATTGAGAAAATCTTTTGAGGAGCACAAAACGTGTAGGGGTACATTGAGAGGAAAATCATGAAGATGAGGGCAGGAGATGGATCTGGGAGGGAAGGAGAAGGAAAATCCCACGAGTTTCTGCAGGTATATTGAGAGTAACAGGGAGGCTAGGGAGAGGATGGGTCCCCTTTAAGATCATGGCTGTCTTTGTGGAGCCATGGGGAGATGGGTGAGATTTTTGACAGCATTTCTCAACAGCATTTACTGTGGAGAATATCATGGAAGCTAAGGAATTGAGGCAAATGAGATGTGGTGTCTTGGGCCATGTACAAATTACCAAAGGGGTCGGCAGTCTTAAAGCACATTAAGGTAGATGAAACTCCAGGGCCTGCACACGTGGGAAGTTAGGGCAGATATCGTGGAGGCCCTTGTAGAGATATTTGCTTCAATTGTAGCCACAGGCATAGGTCTATAAGTTGGGAGTTGACAACGTTGTATCATTATTTAAGAAGGGCAGTCAGGACAAGCTCGGGAACTACAGGCCGGTGATCTTGATGTCAGTGGTGAGTAAATTACTGGAGGGGACTCTGAGGGACAGGATTTACTGACATGTTGAAAGACAGGGAACAATTGGTGATATGTGTAGGGAGGAACTGCAGATGCGGGTTTAGTCCAAAGACAGGCACAAAATGCTGGAGTAACTCAGCGGGACAGGCAGCATCTCTGGAGAAAGAGAAGGGGTGATGTTTAATCTGAAGAAAGGTCTTGGCCCAAAACGTCACCCATTCTTTCTCTCCAGAGATGCTGCCTGTCCCGCTGAGTTGCTCCAGCTTTTTGTATCACAGGGAGTGATCATGGAGAATTGGGTCTCAAGAATGTGTTATATTTCCGAAGAGGTAACTGAGAGGATTGATGTGGGCAGGGCAGGGCAGTGAAAGTTGTTCATAAGAACTTTAACAAGGACTTTGACAAGATAGGAAGAAATGGATGATGATGGAAATTTGTTTTTATGGATTGGAGATCTTTTATTATTGGCGTGCCACAGGGATCCGTGCTGGACCCATTGCGGTTTGCAGTGATTTGGATGACAATGTACAAGGTTTATTTTAAAGAAGGAACTGCAGATGCTGGAGAATCGAGGGTTACGCAAAAAGCTAGAGAAACTCAGCGGGTGCAACAGCATGTAAGGAGCGAAGGAGATAGGCGACGTTTCGGGTCGAGACCCTTCTTCAGACTGGTCAGGGATCAGGGAAACGAGAGATATAGACGGTGATGTGGAGAGATAAAGAACAATGAATGAAAGATATGCAAAAAAGTATCGATGATAAAGGAAACAGGCCATTGTAAGCTGTTTTTAGTGTGAAAATGAGAAGCTAGTGCGACTTGGGTGGGGGAGAGATAGAGAGAGAGGGAATGCCGGGGCCCGAGGGCTGAGGGAGAGGTGGGAAGGGGAGGAGACAGCAAGGGTTAACAGAATTGAGAAAATTCAATGTTTAAGCCCAGAGGATGCAGACTCCCCAAGCGGAATATGAGGTGCTGTTCCTCAAACTTGCGGTGTTGCTCACTCTGGCCGTGGAGGAGTCAAGACCCCAGGACATGACATGAGAATTAAGGGACAGAAGTTTAGGGGTAACATGAGGGGGAACTTCTTTACTCAGAGAGTGGTGGCTGTGTGGAATGATCTTCCAGCAGAAGTGGTGGAGGCAGGATCGATTTTAACATTTAAAAGTAAAGTGGATAGGTATATGGACGGGAAGGGAATGGAGGGGTATGGTCTGAGTGCAGGTAGATGGGACTAGGGGAAAATAAATGGTCGGCACGGACTGGAAGGGCCGAGAAGGCCTGTTTCCGTGCTGTAATTGTTATATGGTTATATGTTGGGAAAGTATCACTTACATACAATTTGCATAGTACTTGAAATTTACATTTCCAAGTGAACCACTGCTGATAACATGTTAATCGCTCTTGAATAAAAATGGGGCAGACACAATAAAAACAGAAAATGATGAATGTAAAGAATGTGCAACAAAAATTACATCCCTGTTTCAAGAGCGATCTATTATCAAATCCAATTATGGGGAAGGGTTAGTAAGTGCATCCTCCCATAATAATTTAGTTTGCATCAGGCCCAGCATTGAGGCTGCCCTCTGTGGCACTGTGGTTCATACAGTGTTGTTAATGTTTGCGCTCACATCCTGGCACTCTCCTCACATGGTTTACTGTCAAGGAAATAAATAGAAGAATCTATTTTTATCTTTGGGCCGCACACTTCTTTTCTGTCACTTTGTGCTATTTGCCGTAAGTGAATCTGCATCTGATATGGTTAGAACCTTACGACTACATTTCCTCATCAATTCACTGGAATTAAAGATGGTACTTCACGGGCTCGAAACATTTACTTATCTCTTTCTTCACACATCACTAATAATTTATCACGAGAATACTGATGTCCATCAAAATGTACTTAAGTAGAGTATGACATTAAATAAACCTGTCCCCTCACTTTCAATCAGTTCATCTCAACCCATAAAAATATTAATCAACTTATCCTTTTTCATCTGTACAATTATCCACATGTTGTAAATCTTTTCCAGACCATTAATTTCTTCCATCTATTATGCTTTAAATGATGTATCTTTTAATTCACCATTCTTTCAGTATAACTTGGTGAATTATTTACTTATCCACTGGACTGATCACCTTCAGAGTATCCTCAGTTGCAATCATATCCCCACTACTTTAGTACAGCGCGAAAACTGGCCCCTCGGCCCACCGAGCACACCGACCAGCGATCTCCGCACATTAACACTATTCTACACCCACTAGGGACAATTTACATTTATACCAAGACTATTAACCTACTAACGTCGTTGGAGTGTGGGAGGAAACCGAAGAACTCAGAGAAAACCCACGCAGGTCACGGGGAGAACGTACAAACTCCGTACAGACAGCACCCGTAGTCAGGATTGAACCCGTGTCTCTGGCGCTGTAAGGCAGCAACTCTACCACTGTGCCACCATGCCACCCAAACTTAGGGAGCAATTTAAAGGATAAGCACAGCCATGATCAACTGTACATTTAGTGAGATACTGGGCACCGGTGGTGGGGGGGGGGGGGTGGGGGGGAGGAGAGGATAGTATAGGCACGTTCTCCAGCAGTGGATTTCAATGAAGATTTGGATGATTTAGGCAGAGCAGCTGAAAAGGCACATGGAATAGTAAGATTGAACGAGAACTTACCAGTTCGAAGGTTGATCTTTATTTTATGAGGAGTCGAAGTGAGGGATTTCGTGAAGAGCCCGCCGGCGCGCATGCTCGACATACTTCAAAGTAGCGGCGTGGAATCACAGAACCAACAATAGAAATGACTTCGCATAGTATGATTGAATTGACTAAGATTACCAGATGAAGGTGATTGAGGGTTGGGCGAGGAGGGCACGAAATCCCTCACTTCGACTCCTCATAAAATAAAGATCAACCTTCGAACTGGTAAGTTCTCGTTCAATCTTACTATTTCATTTCGGAGTCACGTGAGTGACTTCGTGAAGACTTCAAAGCTTCTGTGATTACACGCCCTGGACCACGTCCATGCTGACACACCACTACCAGGGATGGATGGGAGGAACAAACTTGCTCAATAGTTCATACTGCAAAACAAGAGCATATTTATTAATAACAAATCAAAACCCCTCATGCGGGGACATCTCCACGTTCTTGACCTGCATTCAGCACGGCTTCTGCGAACTGTAGAGGAGCAGCAACAGGCTTGTTATAAAAACGCTGGAACACAGCTTCATTCGCCCATCCTGCTGTGGCGAGAATTTGGTCCATGGGCACCTCCATGACCCTCGCCGCTGACGTTGATGCAGCCCTGGTGGAATGAGACTTGAACACATTAATGTCGATACCTGACTTACCCAAGACGACTCGAAGCCACCTGGATATCGTCTGGACTGTCACTCGATGATGAGGTCTCTTATGAGTGACAAGCAGGTATCTCTCCATTCCTCTGATGCGTGCCGTCACTTTGACATAGTGGCGGATATGTGAGACTAAACATAGCCTAGCATCTGCGGGGTATGCCGGGAACTTCAGCTGCAGCCCTGTGTACCCAGGTCTATGCTGCTTTAGTAGCTCGTCAACGAAAAAGACTACTTCTGTAGGGGTAGCTGTCATTCTGTCGACACGCAGTTTGTGTAGTGTCTGTACCCTCTGAGCTGAAGTCAGCGCTAGTAACATCACCAGCTTCATGGTGAGTTGGTCCAGTTGGAGCCCTTCCATGGGAGACCACGTCCTGAGCAGGGTTAATACGTCCCTGACATCCCAGGTGATATTATAGCGTGGTGTAGGCGGATTCATATTGAATATACCCCGCATGAGTCTGGACACTAGCCTGTTGGATCCTACCCCAATCTTGAGGTAGAATGATAGCGCACTTCTGGCGCTGTTGATGGCACTGTAACTTAAGTGTTCATCATGGTGCAACCCCGCGAGGAATTCC
The DNA here is from genome assembly GCA_963514005.1 of Raja brachyura. Next base: position 62,988,811 of record OY740793.1, read on the forward strand.
AGGACGTCGGTTATTGTCACGTCATCGTACGTGATGCGAGAGCGGCTGCAGTAGGCTTCCCACTTCTTAATATGCGAGCGGTATCTTCGCCTTGTGGACTCTCGACACGACGCCCCGATGGTATCCATGGTCCGAGCCGAGAGGCCGTATTGGACTAACGGCCTGTTCAGAACCTGCAAGCCAACAAATTTAAATAGCCATGGCAGGGATGTGGCTCCCCTGAGACAGGGTGAGTAACCAATTGTGGGCAACCCTTCAAAAGGACCCAAGGTTCGTTGAGCATGTCAAAGACCACCGGATACCAAGGCTGTGTGGGCCAGTCGGGTATAATAAGGATGCCCTTGGCAGCATCTGCCTGAATCTTTCGCAATACCCGACTGATGAGGCAAAACGGAGGGAAGGCATAGAAAAACCAATTCCCCCAGTCCAGCGAGAATGCATCTAGCGCTATTGCCCCAGGATCTGGTTCCCATGAAACGTAGGCTGGTACCTGATGGTTCAACCGTGACGCAAAAAGGTCAATGTCCGGTTTACCAAATTTGGCTGTGACTTTAGAAAAAATCTCAGGATGCAACATCCATTCAATGTTGTCATTAAATCTGCGTGACCTGGTGTCCGCCACAGTATTAAGCTCACCTGGCAAATAGGTAGCTGAAATCCAAATGTCTTTTTGAATACACCAGAGCCAAATTGAGTTAGCCAATTTGTCACACGAAACTGACCTGGTACCACCCATATGGTTTAAATATGCCACAGCTGTGGTGTTGTCTATTTGGAGACGGACGTGTGCTCCAACAAGCTTGGAACAATATGCACGAAGTCCGTGGAATGCTGCCAGCAACTCCAAATAGTTAATCCCTTGAGTCAACAACATCGATGCCTCAAGGGTGTCCCATCTACCCCCACAACTAGAGCAATTATCAGTAGCTCCCCAGCCATTGGAGCTTGCATCAGTCTGTAAATATACCACTGGATTAGCCTCCCTGACAGGCTTAAATGAGTTGCTAATGTGACACACCCACCATTGCAACTCAGTTATCGCTTCGGACGGCAGCTGCATAGATCGATCGTAATGACCAGCGTTCCGTTTTAACGCAGTAATTTTAGCTCTTTGCAAATTCTGATAATGCAAAGGTCCATATCGTGCTGCCGGAAACAAAGCCACTAACTTGCCAATTACTGTGGCTGTATGCCGAATCGATGGTATATTGGTGCCAATTAAATCTCTGCACACGTTAGTGACTTCCTCAATTTTGTTAATTGGTATAGTTATCCTCATGCTCATTGAGTTCACCGTGAACCCTAGGTAATTAATTACCTGGGCAGGGCAGAACTTCGATTTCTCTGGATGGACAATGAATCCTAATTGTTGAAATATATTGACAGCAGCTGCAACACCCTGTTCAGCCAATTGCAGGGTGTGGCCCACAATAAAGACATCATCTAAATAGGCCATAACAATATGATGTCGTTGTCTCAAATAAGCCATGATTGGCTTCACCAATTTAGTGAACAATCTAGGGGCTGTAGTAAGCCCATTAGGCAAAGCCTTATACTGCCAAAGTTGCCCCATCCAGATAAATTTCAAAAACCTTCTATCATCTTTCTGGATGGATACTGAATAATATGCATCCCTCAAATCAATGCATGCCATAAAGCAGCCATGAGAAATCAATGATTTGGCTGTTTCAAACGTATCCATTTTAAAATGAGTATATGTTACAAACGTATTCAAACGGGTTAGATCAATAATGACACGACAGCCTCCATCCTTCTTAGGTCTAGTAAATATGTTCGAAACAAATTCAATTGGCTCATGCACTGTTTTCTCAATCACACCCTTCTGTTCCAAACTTAAAATTTCCTTGTAACCTGCTGCCTGTTCTGCAGCAGACAATTTGAACGTACGATCAGGCATGTGCTGGGATGGAGGAATGTCGCCATTAATAAACTCAATTTTATGCCCCCGAATATTCCGCAACACATACTCATCACCAGTAAAATTACCCCATGCATCCAAAAACAACCGTAAACGACCACCAACATGGGAAGTTAAACAGAGAGAAAAAAGAGAACCAGACCCCCTCACCTCCGTGGTTACCGGCGGTCCTTGACACGTGTGGGTGGCCGTGGAGGTGCTGGGTTGGCTTGAGGGCGCGGCGTCTTCGATTTCCACAAAGGTCTCTGCCGACCCTGTCCTAAAAAAGACCCTTGGTGCTGGTTCTGGTGCTGTTGTCGTTGTGGAGCTAGAGGGCGAGTCCTCGTCGAGGCACCGGCCGACCCTCGTGAGCGAATGTATGGAGCTTTTGAGCCTGACGGTGTGGGGGCACTCTGAGAGCGCATGATCCCCACCGTTTTGGCTTGTTCGTCAAGCTCTTTGACTCTCTTCGAGAGGTCCTCACCAAAGAGCTGATGGGGCGGCGGCGGCGGCGGTGGTTTGCACAATCCTGCAAACTTCGGGTTGAGTGCTGGGCGGATGCTGTTTTTGCGAAACCCGTTGATTTCGTGCTGGGTCGCGCACAATAAGGCCAGAGCATCTTCCTGGTCCAAATTCAGTTCGTCCCCGTCCACCGACCGCGCAAAGGCGGTAATACCGGCCGTGAGGAGTTTCAGGATCCGCTGCAATTTTAGCTCCTGTTGACGGATAGCCGCACTGATGTTGCCCGATATTGGCGTATTGACCACAGGCACGTTGAGGGAGTTGCAGTTTGATGGAGCCTTGTGCCGGCTCATAGCCTGGATGAGGACTTCTTCCTGCAGCACCTGATTATTAAGAAAGTCCACTGTGGCTGCCAGCTTTGTATTTAGAGGAAGACCAGCCATATGTGGGGCCGCGAATTTGGTCGCCACATCCAAGAGTTCTTCCGCTGGCACCTCCAACGGAGTTGGTACGGGATCCACCAGAACCTCCTCCTCCTGCTGCTCCAGGCTGATAGTAGATGTTGGTGAAGACGCCCTGTGCCTGTTGCTGCCCTGCTGTTGTTGACGTTGAAGCAGGAGCTCCAGCAGCCGCTCCATACGGTCAATACGCCCTTCACCCTGAACACTCAGGTGGTCGGAGTCCTCCGCCTCTGAAAAGAAAACCGGGCTCCTGTCATCGGCCCGCACCTCGTCGAGGCCCTGCCGGTGCCGGTAGTTGTCGCTAACAGCCGCCGAGGCGAAACTGCGCGATTCCTGCGCGGGCGTGTTCAATCGCCTCCGTTTAGCGAGAGCTGAAGCCGCTGCCACTAAGGGCACTTGCGGCGAGGTGTCGGCACCAGCCGAAGCATGGCTGCCTGGGGCCCGCGCAGTCTTGCCGGCTGCCCACATCGTGGACGTTGCCGACGCATGGTCTCGGCCACCCATCCATGGGGGGCTCGGCGACCGTGACGAGACCCGACTCGACCGACCCGTCCCGGCGTCGAGAGTCGGGGTGTGCCGGCTGGACCTCACAGCCGCCCCAGGTCTCGCCCTGGAACCTGACCGCTCCTCCGCGATAGGCAATGCCTTAGCCTTAACAGGGTTAGGCTTCTGGGCTCCTGCCCTCCCCCTTCTCGGAGGGCTGAGTGGAACAGACCGTGCAACGGCACGTGCCCTGCTCGAGGTCGCCAGCGAGCCCGCTGACGACCTGACTGCCATGGCAGGGTCCCCCTGCTCTGGCGGCACACCACACTCCTCCTGGTCGAACTCCTCCGAGCTGTGGTGTGCTGGCGGACCTGGACCTGTAATCACAGGGCTTACCCACATCTCCGCCTGAGTCCCGGCCTGCGCTGCAGGTATTGCCGATGGTAAAGGCCCCGGAACTGTTGACCGGCGAACTCGTCCTGACGTCCTCCGGCCCTTCGAACTCCCATCCATGTCCTTGCTGCAAGACATAATCAGACAACAAGGACCACCAACTAAAGGTAGAATGCTCACCTCCGTGGCCCCTTATGAAGGGCTGGCGAGGAGCGCGCTCCACCGCCAGCCGTCGCAGCAACGCGTTACGACGATATGTCGAGCATACGCGCCGGCGGGCTCTTCTCGAAGTCAGTCACGTGACTCCGAAATGAAATTACTGTAAAGGGCGCACAAAATGCTGGAGAAACTCAGCAGGTGCAGCAGCATCTATGGAGCGAAGGAGATAGGCAACGTTTCGGGCCGAAACCCTTCTTAAAGGGCCTGGTGCATTGTCCAGAAGCATGGAGAAGTCAACAACTTTTGGCCACAGTTCTAAAGCAGTGTTTTTAAGGCCAGCCCTCCCAAATGCCAGTTATGATCACACACCTGCAATCCAGAGTCTGATAGCTAATGTTGCAGCCTTCACTATATTGGTGGCATGGTGGCGCAGCAGTAGAGCTACTGCCTCACAGCGCCAGAGACCAGGGTTCGATCCTGACTACAGGTGCTCTCTGTACGGAGTTTGTACGCAATATCTCCCGACTCCGCTATCCGATGATCTGTGCTTCAGTTTCCTCCCACACTCCAAATATATACAGTTTTGTAGGTTAATTGGCTTGGTATAAATGTAACTTGTCCCTAATGCGCGTAGGATAGTGTTAGTGTGCGGGGAACGTTGGCCGTTGTGAACTCTGTGCTGTATCTCGAATTAAAACCAAACTAAACCTCCACATTCAGCCATTGTGTGTTGTCAGCACAAGCTGACTGTACTGCTGTTAGGCAAGCTCAGATTACTGCCCTCATTGCTGACTATCATGGTTTGCATCCAGCCAGCATGATCTGTTACTACACATGAGGAGATGTTCTAGTCTTCAGCCTGGCCTTGATTGATTGAGGATATCCTCCAAAGACATCTGTGCTCCCATCATGGGCATCAGTGGAGCATCAGTCACAGTGCAGCGGGGGTTACACAAAAAGCTGGAGAAACTCAGCAGGTGCAGCAGCATCTAAGGAGCGAAGGAGATAGGCGACGTTTCGGGTCGAGACCCTTCTTCAGACTGGTCAGGGATCAGGGAAACGAGAGATATAAACAGTGATGTGGAGAGATAAGGAACAATGAGTGAAAGATATGCAAAAAAGTATTGGTGATAAAGGAAGCAGGCCATTGTAAGCTGTTTGTGGTGTGAAAATGAGAAGCTAGTGCGACTGGGGGGGGGGGGGGGGGGGGGAGATGGAGAAGGAATGTCAGGGCCAGAGGGCTGAGGGAGAGGTGGGGGGGAGGCAGTCTGGGTTAACAGAATTGAGAAAATTCAATGTTTAAGCCCAGAGGATGCAGACTCCCCAAGCGGAATATGAGGTGCTGTTCCTCCAACTTGCGGTGTTGATCACTCTGGCCGTGGAGGAGGCCCAGGACCGAGAGGTCGGATACGCAGTGGGAGGGGGAGTTGAAGTGCTGAGCCACCGGGAGGTCGGGTTGGTTATTGCGGACCGAGCGGAGGTGTTCGGCGAAACGATCGCCCAGCCTCCGCTTGGTCTCACCGATGTAGATCAGCTGGCATCTGGAGCAACGGATGCAGTAGATGAGGTTGGAGGAGGTGCAGGTGAACCTCTGTCGGACTTGGAATGACTGCTTGGGTCCCTGAAAGGAGTGGATGGGGGAGGTGAAGGGACAAGTGTAGCATCTCTTGCGGTTGCAAGGGAAAGTGCCCGGGGAAGGAGTGGAGCGGGAGGGAAGGGAAGAATTGACGAGGGAGTTGCGGAGGGAGCGGTCTTTGCGGAAGGCAGACAGGGGGGGGAGATGGGAAGATGTGGCGAGTGGAGGGGTCACGTTGGAGGTGACGAAACTGGCGGAGGACTATCTGTTGTATGCGCTGGCTGGTGGGGTGAAAGGTGAGGACCAGGGGGACTCGGCCCTTGTTGTGAGTGGGGGAATGGGGAGAGAGGGCAGTGTTGCGGGGTATGGAGGAGACCCTGGTGCGAGCCTCATCTATAGTGGGGGAGGGGAAACCCCGTTCTCTGAAGAACGAGGACATTTGCGATGACCTGGTGTGGAACACGTCATCCTGGGAGCAGATGCGGCGTAGACGGAGGAATTGGGAATAGGGGATGGAGTCCTTACAGGAAGCAGGGTGGGAGGAAGAGTAGTCCAGGTAGCTGTGGGAGTCAGTTGGTTTGTAGTGGATGTCAGTCAGGAGTGTATCACCTGCAATAGAGATGGTGAGGTCAAGGAATGGTAGGGAAATGTCGGAAATGGCCCAAGTATATTTGAGTGCCGGATGGAAGTTGGTGGTGAAATGGATGAAGTCAGTCAGTTCTGCGTGGGTGCAGGAGGTGACACCAAAGCAGTCGTCAATGTAACGGAGGTAAAGGTCGGGGGTGGGGCCCTGGTACGCCGAGAACAAAGATTGTTAGACGTGCCCGACAAAGAGGCAGGCGTAGCTAGGGCCCATGCGTGTGCCCATAGCTACGCCTTGTGTTTGGAGGAAATGGGAGGAGTCAAAAGAGAAGTTGTTGAGGGTAAGGACCAACTCCGCTAGGCGGAGGAGGGTGTCAGTGGATGGGTATGGGTTGCTCCTCTGGTCGAGGAAGTACCGGAGGGCTTTGAGACCATCCTGGTGGGGGATGCAGGTGTATAGTGACTGGACGTCCATGGTGAAGCTGAGAGGATGGGGGCCTGGACAACAGAATGTGCGGAGCCGACGGAGAGTGTCTGAGGTGTCTTGAACATAGGTGGGGAGGGATTTAACAAAGGGGGATAGGATGGAGTGGAGTCACAGTGCAGCCACTGGAGGAGCATCTGAAGACAAGATACACAGATGATGACGCCAAAGGAAGGGGTAAGATTGTGTAATTAACATTGCTATAGAATTTGCATGTGTGCCCCCTTTACCAATTTGATCTATAATGTTTATTTTTCCATCGTTTTAAGTTTTCCGTTGCAGCCAATTGACTACAATAGTCAATAAAAGGGAGAAGGGAAGATCTAAGACTGTTCATGATCAGGGAGTTGGGATTGTGGTTATTAGAAATGCACAGCCAACAGAGTAATGGGCTGTGTAGATTTCTTCCGGCCCTTTCCCTTTTCTATACTGTCTTCAACAAAGCTGGGTGGCAGTGTGAACTGTGAGGAGGATGCTATGAGGATGCAGGGTGACTTGGACAGGTTGGGTGAGTGGGCAGATGCATGGCAGATGCAGTTCAATGTGGATAAATGCGAGGTTATCCACTTTGGTGGCAAAAACAGGGAGGCAGATTATTATCTAAATGACGTCAAGATTATTATCTACATGGTACAAGGGGATCTGGGGGTCCATGTACATCAGTCACTGAAAGGAAGCATGCAGGTACAGCAGGCAGTGAAGAAAGCGAATGACATGTTGGCCATCATAACACGAGGAGTTGAGTATAGGAGCAAAGTGGTCCTTCTGCTGTTGTACCGGGCCCTAGTGAGGCCACACCTGGAGTATTGTGTACAGTTTTGGTCTCCAAATTTGAGGAAGGACATTCTTGCTATTGAGGGAACCTAGCGTAGGTTGACCAGGTTAATTCCAGGACTGTCATATGCTGAGAGAATGGAGTGACTGGGCTTGTATATTCTGTAATTTAGAAGAATGAGAGGGGATCTTATTGTACCATATAAGATTATTAAGGGCTTGGACACGCTAGAGGCAGGAAACATGTTCCCAATGTTGGGGAAGTCCAGAAACAGGGGCCACAGTTTAAAGATAAGAGGTAAGCCATTTAGAATGGAGATGAGGAAAAACTTTTTCACACAGAGAGTTGTGAGTCTGTGGAATTCTCTGCCTTAGGTGGTGGGTTCTCTGGATGCTTTCAAGACCTCTTAAGTTAGATAGACCTCTTAAAGATAGCAGAGTCAGGGGATATGGGGAGAAGGCAGGAATGGGGTACTGATTGGGGATGATCAGCCATGATCACATTGATGGCTCGAAGGACTGAATGGCCTACTCCTGCACCTATTGTCTATTGTTTTTTGTCAACCTCTCAATGTAGTTTGTGGCAAGCAGACCACAAGGAAGATAGGCACAAAATGCTGCAGTAACTCAGCAGGTCAGGCAGCATCTCTGGAGAAAAGGAATAGGTGACGTTTCAGGTCGAGCCCCTTCTTCAGACTGAGTCAGGGGAGAGGGAAACAAGACCACAAGGAATGTTGGCATATTCTCTGTCACCTGTAGGGAAATGCAGTGATAGATGGAAATGTTTTTTTAATCATATCTCATGTGGCAGTATAGCAGTCATGATATGTGTGTGCTGGAGACGTTTGCCATCAGTGTCTAGTGCTCATCACTCAGATACCTGCAGTTTCCATTGAAAGGACTGTCCCAGAAAGATGGGATTGTTACTGCAACAACGTGTGCAGGTATTGGCTGATTACACAGACCGAGATCCTTTTTGGCTAAGGAATAAGGCAGCGCTGACATACACAGTGAAATATATCTTGCAATCTTCACAAACCTAAGCGTTTCCTCTGCCTGCTGGCAGCATGGTGGCGCAGCGGTAGAGCTACTGCCTCCAGGGCCTATCCCTCTAGACATATTTTTAAAGGCCTGTCCCATTTAGGTGATTTTTTCGGTGACCACTGGCCACTGTCACAGTCGTAGCTGGTCGCCGAAAAAACGGTGACTGGACCCCCCCCATGACAATGTCCACGACAAGCTGCGACAATCTACCACCTAGTCGACTCCAAGCTACGGCAAGCTGCCGACAACCGCCGACCTACGACCGGACTTACGACAACCTACGACCACGCAGGCGACATCCTACGACAACCGGAGTCAACCTACGTCCGCCCGCGACAAGCTACGACAAGCAACGACCCTGTCGGCGACAACTGAAGACAATTCAGTCGCCGGTACCTGTTGCCGGTTGACGTAGGTAGCCGCCAATGGAATTCACCGACGTCAGCGCCCGGCGACAACCTGCGTCCACCGGCGACAACCTGCATCATCCTGGCGACAACCTACGACAGCACCTACGACAGGAGAAGACAAGCTACGCCAAGCCCACAGTCGCCGAAAAGTTTTGAACATTTCAAAATCCAGCGGCGACCAGAAAAACGCTACGACTCTTTGTGTGGCTGAGGAGACGACTCACGACCGTACAGGTGTCACCCCAGCGACCGTGTGGTGACAGCCCAGTCGCCGACAGTCGCCTAAAAAATCGCCTAAGTGGGACAGGCCCTTTACAGCGCCAGAGTCCCGGGTTCAATCCCGACTACGGGTGCTGTCTGTATGGAGTTTGTACGTTCGCCCCATGCGTGGGCTTTCTCAGAGATCTTCAGTTTCCTCCCACACTTCAAAGACGTACAGGTTTGTAGGTTAATTGGCTTGGCAAAAATGTAAAATAGTTCCTAGTGTGTGTAGGATAGTGTTAGTGTGCCGGGGATCGCTGGTCGGCGCGGATTCTTGCACCTGTGTTAGTGTGCGGGGATCACTGGTCGGCGCGGATTCTTGCACCTGTGTTAGTGTGCGGGGATCGCTGGTCGGCGCGGATTCTTGCACCTGTGTTAGTGTGCGGGGATCGCTGGTCGGTGCGGTGGGCCGAAGGGCCTGTGTCTGCGCTGTGTCTCCAAACTAAACTAAACTAAACTAAATAATCACAAAACCAATGCAGAATCCTGGGAAGCAAAATGAGGGAGTGGCAACTAACCTGTAGATCAGGAATGATTATTTAAATACACAGAACCTGTGGCTGTGGGTGGGCAGGTTTGGTGTGTAAGTAAGTGTATAAAATAAAGCATTCAAGTCCAAATGGCAGTGCTGAAACAAATTAGTGTCACATACCGAGTTAGAATCCCAATCTTGCCTATTCTGCATTGTATTCACGGCACATACCCTGATATCCTTACAAGGATGACATGTGGAGTGGTAAATGTCACAAACAAGACTGTTTGTTGTAGGCTCCATTCTGTTAACCAATCAATACTCAAACCTCCAAATAAAAGATTGATCCGGGACAGATTTGAATTTCACGCTCAAATAATTAACAAATTAATATTTAATTCCTGATGCTACCAAAAGATGGCAGTAATATAACAGACAGCAACTTGCATATATTGTTGTGTTAAAGAAGGAACTGCAGATGCTGGAGAATCAAGGGTACACAAAAAGCTGGAGAAACTCAGCGGGTGCAGCAGCATCTAAGGAGCGAAGGAGATAGGCGACGTTTCGGGTCGAGACCCTTCTTCAGACTGGTCAGGGATCAGGGAAACGAGAGATATAGACGGTGATGTGGAGAGATAAAGAACAATGAATGAAAGATATGCAAAAAAGTATCGATGATAAAGGAAACAGGCCATTGTAAGCTGTTTGTAGTGTGAAAATGAGAAGCTAGTGCGACTTGGGTGGGGGAGTGATAGAGAGAGAAGGAATGCCAGGGCCCGAGGGCTGAGGGAGAGGTGGGAAGGGGAGGAGGCAGCCAGGGTTAACAGAATTGAGAAAATTCAATGTTTAAGCCCAGAGGATGCAGACTCCCCAAATGGAATATGAGGTGCTGTTCCTCCAACTTGCGGTGTTGCTCACTCTGGCCGTGGAGGAGGCCCAGGACCGAGAGGTTGGATACAGAATGGGAGGGGGAGTTGAAGTGCTGAGCCACCGGGAGGTCGGGTTGGTTATTGCAGACCGAGCGGAGGTGTTCGGCGAAACGATCGCCAAGCCTCCGCTTGGTCTCACCGAGCATCTATGGAAATAAAGGAATATGTGACGTTTTCCGCAATTGTGGCCTTAATTGCTGATTCGATTAGTGTTTACAGCATTTTCTGTTTTTATTTCAGATTTTCTGCATCTACAACAAATTCTGGAACAAAATGCTGACTGATTCCGGTTTACCAGACTGATTCCTGGGATGTCAGGACTGTCTTATGAAGAAAGACTGGATAGTCTCGGTTTATACCCTCTAGAATTTAGGAGATTGAGAGGGGATCTTATAGAAACTTACAAAATTCTTAATATTTCAAAGTCGTCTTGTCGAGTCTCATTTTTACCGAGGCCGTAGTTAACAATAGCCTGTTTTCTTTATCATCGTTACTTTTTTGCATATCTTTCATTCATTTGTTCTATATTTGTGACATTAAAGGTGAACAAACTTGAACTATATCTCTCTATATCACCGTCTATATCTCTCGTTTCCTCTTAACCCGACTCTCAGTCTAAGAAGGGTCTAGACCTGAAACGCACCCATTCCTTTTCTCCTGAGGTGCTGCCTGACCCGCTAAGTTACTCCAGTTTTTTGCATCTATCTACGTAAGATTAAAGACAAAATCTGAAATCGTTCAAAATTGCTTTATCACCTGTCAAACAATTTCTTGTAAATTTTTGCAACCTGAAACATCTTCCCATACATTTCAGAATCTCATGCACAAAATTAATGATAATTAACTTATGTTTCGTGGATGATCCCTGGCAAGTAATTGTTGCAGGGGTTAAGAGGGTGGCAGTTGTTAATTAGACCAATGAATTCCAAGGTGCAGGAAGGAACTGCAGATGTTGGCTTACACCAAAGATAAACACAAAATGCTGGAGTAACTCAGAGAGTCAGGCAGCATCTCTGGAGAGAGGAATGGGTAACGTCACCAATTCCTTCTCTCCAGAGATGTTGCCCGTCCCGCTGATTTACTCCAGCATTTTGTGTCTATCTATACTGAATTGAAAAATGGCAGTGCAGCTTTCAAATCAATGTTGCACTATCAGGGACTTAAAATGAGGATGAGAATTTCAAGGTGATCTAAAGAGGCAAAGAAGGGGTAACATTTTCACACAGAGGGTGTTCGGTGTAAGGAACAAGCTGACAGAGGAGGTAGTTGAGGCTGGGACTATCCCGTTGTTTAAGAAACAGTTGAACAGGTACATGGATCGGACAGGTTTGGAGGGTTATGGACCAAGCGCAGGCAAGTGGGACTAGTGTAGCTGGGACATTGTTGGCTGGTGTGGACGAGTTGGGCCGAAGGGCCTGTTTCCACACTGTATCACCCTGTAAGTCAAATAGCAATTGGCAAAGGAAAATATGATGGAACTATATCACCAGTAGATTGTAAATGGTGGTGGGCCAGGAGAGCCAGCCATACTTCTATGTGTTAGTTTAGTTTAGTTCAGTGATACAGCACGAAAGCAGGCCCTTCGGCCCACCATGTTCGTGCTGACCAGTGCTGCCCGCACACTAACACTATCCTACACACAGTAGGGACAATTTACCCATTTTACCAAGCCAATTAATATCCAAACCCGTATGTCTTTGGAGTGTGGGTGGAGGCAGCCAGGAAAAACCCACGCAGGACTCAACGGGACCGGCAGCATCTCTGGAGAGAAGGAATGGATGATGTTTCATGTCGAGACTCTTCTTCTGTCCGAAAGAAGGGTCTTGACCCGAAACGTCACCCATTCCTTCTCTCCAGAGATGCTGCCAGTCCCACTGAGTTACTCCAGCATTTTGTGTCTATCTTCAATTTTCTTGGCCCCGCTCTGGGAGTAGAAGTGGGGGCGAATCCGGATCTGCAACGGCCGTGAGCCCCAGACCGAGCTTGGCGATCATTTGCCTGCTTCTGCTGCTGTTGGAGGTGAAACGTTGCATCGCGCCACGTTCTTGGGCCTGTCCCACTTTGGCCGTCAGTTACGCGACAGGCCGTTGGCGCGCAAAGATTTAGTTCGCCACAAAAATTTTGGAGCCCCGCGCGACGTCGCGCACAACTACATACCTCTCCGCGCTTCTCAGTGGGACCGGCCCCGCGCGGCCACACGATGCCCGTGCGCCTCAACGTGACGACGAGGTCGCGTAATTTGTGTGCCAAGGACACGTAAGTAGGACAGGCCCTTATACCTTCACAGGCCACTTATGTGGGATGCTTTCTGAAATGAGACAACCTTCAAGATCGTTACACTCAGTGAACCAGCGTCGCATTTCTCCCTTTGATATCCAATATTTCCAATAATCCACCCAATTACTCATGCCCAACAAACCTCTCTCATTAATAATAATCATGGGTGATAAATTGTTGAAGACGTGTAATCAAATGTTAGTATTATTGAAAATCATTGTAGTTCCTCAGGAGTTCCGTGAAAAGGAAATTTTATCTCGGTGGGTACTCTGACTATTAAATAGATAAATCTGCTAACATGACAATATCTGCCAGCATCACGTTGCCTGATAACATGTGTTTAGTATCCTCCTGAGGCAATGCTAACCCTTTGATTTCCTCTGAGGTCCATCTCAAGAGCTATAATTCATCGTGGTGAACAGTTAGCACCAGGAGAATGTTTTGAGGGGCATTCATATGTTCTGTGGTATTCTAAAGCACCAGGTAGGAACCTGCTGGATATGAGTCGCGAGGAACTGCTGGTGTTGGTTCACACCGGAGATAGGCACAAAATGCTGGCGTAACGCAGCGGGTCGGACAGCATCCCTGGAGAAAAGGAATAGGTGATGTTTCAGGTCGAGACCCTTCTTCAGACTGAGAGTCAGGGGAGAGGGAAACGAGAGATATACTGTAGACGGAGATATAGAACAAATGAATGATAGAAATGCAAAAAAGTGACGATGATAAAGGAAACATCACAGACCATTCATTTGGCTATATCTCTCCATATCACCGTCTATATCTCTCGTTTCCCCTTCCCCTGACAGTCTGAAGAAAGGTCTGGACCCAAAACATCACCTATTCCTTTTCTCCAGAGATACTGTCCAACCTCCTGCAGCTTTTTGTATCAATCCTGCTGGACATGAGACTGCGTTAGAAGGGCTGATATGTGATCGCTGGCCTTGCGGTCCTGTTATGACTGCATAAGTGCGGTCTATAATTGGCTTGTCACGTTGAAAGCCGTTAGAGGTACAGATGGTAGAACCCTCCCGAACCCTCCCATGCCAGCTTTCTGTGTCTAAGGTAAGCTGATGTACCAGCTGGGCTTAAACAAGGAGAGCCTTGGCTACCTGAAACACAAACAGAAAATGGTGGAAATACTCAACTGGGTGGGCAGAATCTGTGGAAAGCGAAACAAAGTCAACATTTCAAAGGCTCTCCATCAGAATGGAGAGGCGGTGAGATGCCGAGTTAGTTCAATGTTGCGGAGAGAATGGTGGATAAACAGAGGAAATGTCTCTGGTGTGTTTGAAGCAACAGTACCTTGCAGGCTCGGTGAAGATGATTGATGACGTTGCTCTAATGTTGGTAGGAATTTCAATCTAAATGGATTATCAGCCAGCAAATTCCAAAACAAAGGCGACAGCACATTTTGTAAAATGGAGCTTGTAGTTGCCCTCAGTTTTGCACACATAACGCCAATGGTCCACAGATTATTTAGTTTAGCTTAGTTTAGAGATACAGCGCAGAAACAGGCCCTTCGGCCCACCGAGTCCGCACCGACCAGCGATCCCCGCACACTAACGCCATCCTACAGCCTAGGGACGATTTTTACATTTATACCAAGCCAATTAACCTACAGTCCTATATGTATTTTGGAGTGTGGGAGGAAACTGAAGATCTCGGAGAAAAACCATGTGGTCACGGGGAGAACGTACAAATTCCGTACAGACAGCACCCGTAGACAGGATCGAACTGCGATCTCTTGCGTTGTAAGGCAGCAACTCTACCGCTGCACCACCGTGCTGCCCTAGATCTGTGGACGGTGTGAGGGCCTGTCCCACCAGCATGCGCCTGCATGCGGCGAGCGCAACCAAACCGGCAGTGGGGGCCGCGCGGAGGTCGGGTGAGTGGCGTGACGCGGCGTGAAGTTGGAGTGAAGTCCGCAAGGTAAGTTCTCAAGGACAGAGAGGGGCACGGATGCACACACAGCGAGGGTCACGGAGGCACATATAGAGAGGGTCACGGAGGCACGACGTCGAGGCGGTGCGTAATGCGTCGAGGCGACTGCGAGCCGACAAGCCGTTGCCGCGCGGAATTTTTGAACACGGTCAGTTTTTCGGAGCCCCGTGCGATGTCGGTACCAGCTCCGCACAACTCTGCACGGCTCCGGCGATCGAAGTGGGACCGGCCCCGTGAGGCCGGATGGCTCAAGCGACCACGTTAGGTCGCGCTCACCGCATGGAGTCGCATGCTGGTGGGACAGCCCCTTAAGGCATTGTATGAGCAGCAGTTCATGACTCAAGGCCCACCTGCTGCTTGGTCGGTAAACGAAGACCGGTGTTGCATTACTTCACCTCTTCATTTAACTTCCATCATGCATCTAAGCCTAAACATAATGTCTGTGGTAACTTACAAATGCATAATTCACATAGGTAAAGGATAGCTAAACGGTGGAACATCTGCAAATTCAACACTGCTTGGAAAATGCACATGTATTTTTGTAATCTAAGCGCTTGCCAACAAGAGCTCCTTTAGATATAGCTTCCAGTTTAGCCAATTCCGCAGGTGTTACTTAGTGGGTTTACGAGAGGTGGAAAAACTGTGTCAGCCAGTTAAAATTATGCTAGGATCCTAATTAGATCAAAGAAGCCTGATTTGAATGTAATAATGTGCCATTTGCCTATTTCTGGCGTGTATGTGAGATTTTTTGGGAGTAAGTGGAAAATACATTTGGAATTCTTTGCTCCTGCCAGGATTACATTCAGATTTTTTTTTTGTGTGTAAAATTATAGTGAAGGCTGATCCAATGCTCAAGGCATCTTATCACTTTCAGCAGCAACAGAAAGGTATCATTAACAGTTTCCTTTGCACTTCCTGAAGAGGAAATCAGCCAAACACTATCGTTTCCTCCAGCAAAAACTCCAAGTCCTATAGTGCTCGTGAGACTGCAATAGGAAGTTAAATTGTAATACTATTAAGCATTTCACTGAGGCTACACCACTCTGCAAAATCTTACTTCCTGACCTTTGGCTTGCAACGGAAGTGCCTTTCCAGTAATTCATGCGAAGCAGGAAGATTAAAAAATATTCTCTTATGTATATTTTTCCTTGTTCACATTAAAACAAATGTGTTTTTTTTTCATCTCTACTTCTTTAGTTATTATTGAATGTTCTACTTAAAATAAAACTGTTGGCATCTTCTGAATATATTAGTAATTTTTAAATATATTTTATATATTATATTCCTGCTTCACACTATAATACATAAACCAAGATGGCAATCATTGTCAAAATATGTCATTACTGATATATCCTGAAGATTCCAAAACATTTTTTGCTAATGATATAATTATATATATATATTGATAATAATTGCCCTGTTGATTTATATTTTATCGTGTGAAACAGGGGCAGGCTTAAATTCTTGATTAGAACGGGTGTCAAAGGTTATGGGGAGAAGGCAGGAAAATGGGTTTAGGAGGCAGAGATCAGCCATGAAGAATGGCGGAGTGGACTCGATGGGCCGAATGGCCTAATTCTACTCCTATCATTTGCAAAATCTATAGTGAGACTGGCAAAGATAGAATGCTTGTCAGAATGGGCATGACATGAGAATTAAGGGCCTGTCCCACCAGCATGCAACTCTATGCGAGTAGCGCGACCTAACGTGGTCGCTTGAGCCGTCCGGCATCACGGGGCCGGTCCCACTTCGATCGCCGGAGCCGCGCGGAATTGTGCGGAGTTCGTCCCGAGTTCGTACCGACACCGTGCGGGGCTCCGAAAAACCGACTATGTCCGAAAATCCCGCGCGGCAACGGTTTGTCGGCTCGCAGTCGCCTCGACATCTACACACCGCCCGGCCATCGTGCCTCCGTGAACCTATTTGTAAGTGCCTCCATGACCCTCTATGTGTGTGGCTCCGTGGCCCTGTATGTGTGTGTGTCTCGGTGCCCCTCTCTGTGTGCCCCTCTAAGTCCTGGCGAACTTACCTTGGACTTGCTTCAAGTTCGCCTCGCTTTGCGCCACGTTGCGCCACTCACCCAACCTCCGCGTGGCCCTCGCTGCCGGTTTAGTTGCGCTTGCCGCATGCAGGCGCATGCTGGTGGGAACGGTCCTGTACAGGGGATCACCCGACCTCCGCGCGGCCCCCGCTGCCGGTTTGATCGCGTTCATCGCATAGAGTTGCCT
Source organism: Raja brachyura (assembly GCA_963514005.1). The sequence goes on from OY740793.1 coordinate 63,005,665, forward strand.
GCTGGTGGGACAGGCCCTTTAAGGGACAGAAGTTTAGGGGTAACATGAGGGGGAACTTCTTTACTCAGAGAGTAGTGGCTGTGTGGAATGATCTTCCTGCAGAAGTGGTGGAGGCAGGATCGATTTTAACATTTAAAAGTAAAGTGGATAGGTATATGGATGGGAAGGGAATGGAGGGGTATGGTCTGAATGCAGGTAGATGGGACTAGGGGAAAATAAATGGTCGGCACGGACTGGAAGGGCTGAGAGGGCCTGTTTCCGTGCTGTAATTGTTATATGGTTATATGGTTAATGTTCTGCAGCCAAGGTTAATCAGTTTTTGTAAGTTTTGACTATACTCGTTACAACATGCATTTTAATTTCCCTTTTTCAGAGGGCATCTTGAACACTTTTGTCACGAGATATGTTTTCCCTCCTCCCCTTCCATGGATTCACTTCCTGACAATATCATCCTGGGCGATACAATGCGAGGCAGTTACAAGATGCTATTGTTTAAGAAGGAACTGCAGATGCTGGAAAATCGAAGGTAGACAAAAATGCTGGAGAAACTCAGCGTCTATGGAGCGAAGGAAATAGGCAACGTTTCGGGTTGAGACCCTTCTTCAGACGCTATTAATGCAATTAACAAAACCCTTCTTCAGATGCTAGTAATACAAGATGCTATTAATGGTTTTTTGTGCGGTTTCTCCATTTTCTCTGTTATATCCAATGGTGGATAAATCCATCTCATTAAATAATGAAGAAATAGATGCCATGATCTTTGATCACTTTCACAAGCTCACTTCTCCAATTGTCTGACTACTTTCAATGCTGGTGCCAAGCTTGGACCTTATTTCCATGCCAGTGTTAAAGCCCCCTCCATGACTGTACTTATCTCACACCCTGCCTCAGCTCATCTGTTGCTAAAATACCTCTAGACTTGAGTACTCCGAGTCTGTCTTGATGGATCCCATGTATTATAATCTCCATAAAGAGGGAAATATCATAACCCTGTATCACAAAACACATCCATTCCTATTGACCCATTAAAGCCCTGTCCCACGGTACGTGTTCATTCCAAGAGCTCTCCCGAGTTTGCCCTGATTCAAACTCGGAGATTTACGGTAATGGCCGCTCGTCGGTACTCGGGGCTCTCGTGGACATTTTTCAACATGTTGAAAACTCTTCACGAGTCTTCCCGTGCTTACCTGCCGTTAGCGAGTCTTCCCGAGTACCTGCCATTTGCATTACGAGCCACTAAGAGACGTCCCCGAGCTCCGACATACCCGATGCGTTCATTCCCCGTGCTTACCACGAGTTTGATTTTTTTTAAACTCTTGAGAGCTCATACCGTGGGACAGGGCTTTTAGGATTCTACCTGCTCATGTACATTGGCTCCAGATTAGCAGCACTTTGATTTTAATATTCTCATCTTGTGAACAAAATCCTCAATGTGGTGTCTCTTGTTCATGTCTGTCTCCTCTTCAGGCTTTTCAGAATGTACCCGTTGAGGATTTGGCTCCCAACACCCTAAACATTGGAAACGTTTACCCAAATCTCCTTTTGTGCTTAAAGCCTACCCTTTTGGCCAAGTCTTGTCATCGGCCCCAGTGCCTCTATATGCATTTCGGGATGTCAAATTCTTCACCCGCACTTCTTGATGTATCAACTGGATAATAACCGGAAGAGCTATCTAATGCAGCAATGTTGCTCAAATTTGCGGATGAATCCCACTGTTGTGGGAAGGTGGATGGGGAAAAATAAGTGTTTAGTTTAGTTTAGTTTAATTTACTGCCACATGTACTAAGGTACAGTGAAAAGCTTACATATTGTATTTGTTACTGCTGTAAATAAACTGGTCAGTGCAGATCTTAATAGTTCATCCAAATTATCCACATTGACCCTCAGGTCAATGTTACCAGCCTTTGTCAAACTAGTCCACGACCTAATACAGTTTCAGTGATTGCCACCTGTAATATTTTAGTTTTTGTTTAAAGAATGTTTTGGCATAATCATAATTGGAGATTTTGCATGCATTGAAAATCTTAAAAGCTGATCCTGGGCCAGTTTAAATCCAGGTAAATATTCTGAATAAAATCCATGGTTTGAATAGCGTGGTGGACTGGTCGTACGACATTGGTAGGAAGTATCATGATGCCACAGAGTTGCAACTTCATCATAAAATGTTTTAACACTGCAGATGCCAGAATTCTGAACTAAAAACAGAAAATACTAGAAAGAGCTTTCTTTCATTCTTCTACGCGGTGGCACAGCGGTAGAGTTACTGCCTTACAGCGCCAGAGACCCGGATTCGATCCTGACTCTGGGTGCTGTCTGTCCGGTCTTTGTACATTCTCCCCATGACCTGACTGGGCTTCCTCTGGGAGCTCCGGCTTCCTCCCACACTCCACAGACATGCAGGTTTCTAGGTTAATTGGCTTGGTGTAATTGTAAATTGTCCTTAGTGTGTGTAGGTTAGTGTTAGTGTGTGTAAATTGCTGGTTGGTGCATGCTCGATGGGCTGAATAGCCTGTTTCCGAGCTATATCTCTAAATTAAACTACACTCATCAGTTCAGCTAGAGTAATTCAAGAGTTCTCCCGAGTTTCCCCTGATTCGAACTCGGAGAATTACGGTAATGGCCGCTCGTAGGTACTCGGGGATCCCTTGGACATTCTTCCACATGTTGAAAAATCTTCATGCGTCTTCACGAGCTTACTGCGCTTCCCGAGTACCTACCGTTAGCGTTACAAGCCGCTAAGAGACGTCCCAAGCTCCGACATACTCGCTACATACATTCTAGTGCTTACCAGATTTTGCTTTAAATTCGGGAGAGCTCTTGAATTACCTCGTACAGTGGGACAGCCCCTTTAACATTTCAGGTTGGACCAAAGTGTTAAGTTTTCCTTTCCACAGAGAAGTCTGGCCTGCTGAGTATTTTCAGTTTTATTTCAGCGTCGCATCTTATTAATTCGCAACACGGTAAAGTATGGTGCTTTTTGACCTGAATTAAAGGACAGGTTTTCAGATTTTCGAACAGGACACATTCTGGGAATTGATGGTGTAGTGAATTAGCATTCCTTTATTTTCACTTTGAGCCTCATAACTAGTAATGTGGTCCCGACTATTCAGAGTTAATTTGCCCTTATGGTGGTAAAAACCCTTTGTGGCATGTTAATGCAGGTTAAGTACACAAAACAGCACCTCCTCTGCATGGTTAAGAAATAACTCTATGAATGCAACTAGAATGAACTTCCGAGAGTTTAAAATGTTTCAACCTTTTGGCCAAATAATTTTTCATGCTGCCACTGATTTTCAAGTGCTTCTTAAATTTATACAAACATCCTCTAACAAGCCGGATGTTTTATTGATAAAATACCATTAAATAAAATTATTTTTTTCCTGTCATCAGTTGGCCTTGATAATACGCAGTATTCCTCATCCACTGACTGGCCTTCTTTCGTTATATTGACAGGTAATAGGTTGCCGGAAGGTGCCACCGTTTAAAACTGCCAGAGTAATATCACTCTTTTTGCAGATTAATTTACCTTCTAAAAACTTTCCCTGACGATGTAGCCGCCATTTGTATCATAAGAAGCGCAGTCATAGAGTGATACAGTGTGGAAACAGGCCCTTCGGCCCATCTTTCCCACACCAGCCAATGATGTCCCAGCTACACTAGTCCCACTTGCCTGCACTTGGTCCATATTCCTCCAAACCCGATCTATTCCACTCATGATTTTGTACACCTCTATAAGTTCACCCCTCATCCTCCTGCGCTCCATGGAATAGAGACCCAGCCTACTCAACCTCTCCCTATAGCTCACACCCTCTAGTCCTGGCAACATCCTCGTAAATCTTTTCTGAACCCTTTCAAGCTTGACAATATCTTTCCTATAACATGGTGCCCAGAATTGAACACAATATTCTAAATGCGGTCTCACCAACTCCTTATTCAACTGCAATATCACCTCCCAACTTCTACACTTAATACTCTGACTGATGAAGGCCAAAGTGCCAAAAGCCTTTTTGACCACCTTATCTACCTGTGACTCGACCTTCATGGAACCATGCACCTGTACTCCTAGATCCCACTGCTCTACAACACTACCCAGAGGCCGACCATTTACTGTGTAGGTCCTGCCCTTGTTCGATGCCCCAAAATGCAACACCTCACACTTCTCTGTATTAAATTCCATCAACCATTCCTCCGCCCACCTGGCCAATCGATCCAGATCCTGCTGCAATCGTTCACAACCATCTTCACTATCTGCAAAACCACTCACTTTTGTATCATCAGCAAACTTGCTAATCTTGCCCTGTATGTTCTCATCCAAATAATTGATGCAGATGACAAACAGTAACGGGCCCAGCACCGAGCCCTGAGGCACACCACTAGTCACAGGCCTCCAGTCCGAGAAGCAACCTTCCACCATCACCCTCTGCTTCCTTCCATGGAGCCAATTTGCTATCCATTCAGCTATCTCTCCTTGGATCCCATGCGATCTAACCTTCCAGAGCAGCCTACCATGCGGAACCGTGTTGAATGCCTTACTAAAGTCCATGTACACAACATCTACAGCTCTGCGCTCATTGACCTTTTTGGTCACATCTTCAAAAAAATCAATCGGATTTGTGAGACACGACCTCCCGCGTACAAAACCATGCTGACTGTCCCTAATCAGCCCTTGCCCATCCAAATGCCTGTATATCCCATCCCTCAGAATGCTCTCCAGTAACTTTCCAACTACAGATGTTAACCTCACCGGCCTATAATTCCCAGCATTGTCCCTGCAACCCTTCTTGAAAAGAGGCACAACATTTGTCACCCTCCAGTCTTCCGGCACCTCTCCTGTATTTAAGGACAACTCGTAAATTTGAACCAGGGCTCCCGCAATTTCCACTCTAGTTTCCCGCAATGTCCTCGGATATATCTGATCAGGCCCTGGAGATTTGTCTACCATCATACACGACAGTACCTTCAGTACTTCTTCAACGGCATCACTGACTGCTCTCAAGACAATTCCATGATACATGATGGACTATAAAATCAATAGTATGGCTTTTAAAGTTGCTTTATGAAGGAAGCATACAAACAACTGTGTCTCGGTTAATGCATCCCCCTCAGACATAGACTGATGACAGCTTTCAGGATAAACCACCAGGGTTCATATAGAGAGAGTACAGGGTTAAATAGAGAGAGGACAGAGGAGATTTACTAGAATGTTGCCTGGGTTCCAGCAACTAAGTTACAGAGAAAGGTTGAACAAGTTAGGTCTTTATTCTTTGGAGCGCAGAAGGTTAAGGGGGGACTTGATTGAGGTTTTTAAAATGATGAAAGGGATAGACAGAGTTGACGTGGATAAGCTTTTCCCATTGAGGGTAGGGAAGATTCAAACAAGAGGGCATGACATGAGAATTAAGGGACAGAAGTTTAGGGGTAACATGAGGGGGAACTTCTTTACTCAGAGAGTGGTGGCTGGGTGGAATGATCTTCCAGCAGAAGTGGTGGAGGCAGGATCGATTTTAACATTTAATAGTAAAGTGGATAGGTATATGGACGGGAAGGGAATGGAGGGGTATGGTCTGAGTGCAGGTAGATGGGGCTAGGGGAAAATAAATGGTCGGCATGGACTGGAAGGGGCGAGAAGGCCTGTTTATTGGAGCACTAAATGAAATAGCGGTCCACGGGGTCATTATAAACGCATAAATGGAGAGGCCATCCTGATTAGTTATTTCTAACTCTCTGATTGCTAACTCGTTTTGGTTGTCAAAAATTGCAGCAGGGTCTTGAGCTGTTGGGCAGGTGGGCTGAGGAGTGGTTGATGGAATTTAATACAGAGAACGTTACTTTTAATTAGGAGAACCAATATTTAAAAAACATTTAGGCAGGTACATCCATAGGACAGGTTTGGAGGGATATGGACCAAACGCAGGCAGGTGGGACTAGTGTAGATGGGACGTGTTGGTTTATGTTGGGAAGTTGGGTTGAACAGCCTGTTTCCACGCTGTATGATTCTATGAGTCTATGACTCTTGTTAACTCACAAGTAAGCCTGTAGGCTATTCCACAAAGATTACTCTGGATGTTTATGTGTTTATTTTACTTCCATTCGCAGCCCCAGTATAAAAAGACACCCCAACTGGAGATTTGATGTCCCCCATGTAGGGTTATTATGCTGTTCTCATGTTGATCAAATCATTTTAGGCCGTGACATTCTGTGGTCACTCGTTGCGGAAACAGGCCCTTTGGCCCACCGTGTCTGCACTGACCAGTGATTCCTGCACATTAAAGGGCCTGTCCCACTTGGCCATCATTCGCGTGCCATTTACATGACCTGCTAGCGTGTGGGTAGCGCGGGACGGGCACATGGAGTGGTGTGAAGGAGTGTGGACTTCGTCCTGCACGAAATCTTCACGCGCCAACGGCCTGTCGCGTAACTGACGGCCAAAGTGGGACAGGCCCAAGACCCTGGCGCGGCTCAACGTCTCACCTCCAACAGCAGCAGAAGCAGGCAAACGATCGCCGAGCTCGGCCTGGGGCTCACGGCCGTTGCGGATCCGGATCCGCCCCCACTCCTACTCCCAGAACGGGGCCAAGACGATTGGAGATGAACACAAAATGCAGGAGTAACTCAGCGGGACCGGCAGCATCTCTGGAGAGAAGCAATGGGTGACGTTTCAGGTCTTCAGACTGAAGAAGAGTCCCGACCCGAAACATCACCCATTCCTTCTCTCCAGAGATGCTGCCGGTCCCGCTGAGTTACTCCAGCATGTTGTGTCTATCTTCAAATGACGTCACACGCTCCAGACGGCTGTGCGGACGCATGATGACGCTGCCACCGTTGCGCGTCAGTCACTACCGGCCTGTCGCATAAATGACGGCCAACTGGGACAGGCTCTTAACACTATCCTACACGCACTAGGGACAATTTACATTTACACCAAGCCAATTAACCTACAAACCTGTACGTCTTTGGAGTGTGGGAGGAAACTGAAGATCATGGAGAAAACCCACGCGGTCACGGGGAGAACATACAAACTCCTTTCAGACAGCACCCGAAGTCAGGATCGAGCCTGGGTCTCTGGTGCCATAAGGCAGCAACTCTGCCGCTGCGCCACTGTGCCACCGTCTCTGAAGCCAGCTTCTTGCCCACCCTGCTTGTTTCCACTGGAGCTTTGATACCCTGATTGCAGTTTGCTTCCCTCATGAACAGTTATCGCATTGTTCTTGCATTGGTCACATCACAAACAACTTTATGCTGCTGCATGCTGCTATCCCTGGGGAAAAAAAGGCTTCAAAATGAAAGAGCTCTATAGCAAAGCAATGCCATAGAAACATAGAAAATAGGTGCAGGAGGCGGCCATTTTGCCCTTCGAGCCATCACCACATATCATTGTGATCATGGCTGATCATCCACAATCAGTAACCCATGCCTGCCTTCACCCCATATCACTTGGTTCCGCTAGCCCCTAGAACTCTCTTTTAAATTCATCCAGTGAATAGATCTCCACTGCCTTCTGTGACAGAGAATTCCACAAATTCACAACTCTCTGGGTGAAAAAGTTTTTTCTCATCTCAGTTTTAAATGGCCTCCTCTTTATTCTTCCACTGTGGCCCCTGCTTCTGGACTCCCCCAACATTGAGAACATTTTTCCTGCATCTAGCTTGTTCAGTCCTTTTATAATTTTATATGTTTCTATAAGATCCCCCCCATCCTTCTAAATTCCAATGAATACAAGCCCAGTCTTTCCAATCTTTCCTCATGTGACAGTCCCGCCATCCTGAGGATTAACCTCGTGAACCTACGCTGCACTCCCTCAATGGCAAGGATGTCCTTCCTCAAATTAGGGGACCAAAACTACACACAATACTCCAGATGTGGTCGCACTGGGGCCCTGTACAACTGCAGAAGGACCTCTTTACTCCTATACTCAACTCCTGAAGGCCAACATGCCATTAGCTTTCTTCACTGCTTGCAGTACCTGCATGTTGACTTTCAGTGACTGGTGTACAAGGACACCCAGGTCTCGTTACACCTCCCTTTTTCCTAATCTGACACCATTGAGATAGTAATCTGCCTCCTTGTTCTTGCCGCCAAAGTGGATAACCTCACATTTATCTACGTTATACTGCATCTGCCACGCATCTGCCCACTCACTCAACCTGTCCAGGTCTCCCTGCAACCTCCTAGCATCCTCTTCACAGTTCACACTGCCACCCAGCTTTATGTCATCTCCAAATCTGCGAGTCCATCATCTAATTTTTAATTTTTAATTCCATCATCTAAATCGTGAATGTATATTTGGGGCAGCTGCAAGCAAGGTATACCTGTATTAGGGGAATTCACACTGTAAGCTGATAAAATTGACACCATATTTATTTTCGACATTTTGTTTTTGTATAATGAATTTTCCCTTTCACCTAGATTTATCGATTTGAACTGAAGTGCACAAAAAACTCAATGGGTCAGACAGCATCTCTGGAGAAAAGGGTGATGTTTCAGGCCGAGACCCTTCTTCAGACAGAGTCGGGGAAAGGGAAACAAAATTTCGTTGCCTTGCAGTCACAACATATAATAAAAAAACACAACACACAATAAACACATATTTAACATCCACCACAGTGAGTTCACCAGGCACCTCCTCACTGTGGTGGAAGGCAAAAGTCTTAAAGTCTTTGTCTTCTTCCCTCCTTGATCTCCCTCTGCGCTGAGGCGATCCAGGCCTCCGATGTTGTCGTCCACTAGGCCCGCGGCCGAGCCTCCGAAGCCGGGCTGCCGCCACCGCCGTCGCTGGAATGCTGGAGCACCGCAGCTCTGAAGCCGGGCCGCCACTGGAGCACCGCAGCTCTGAAGCCGGGCCGCCACCGCCGCTGGAAGCTGGAACGCCGCTATAGCTTTGAGGCCGCCAGCTCGGCCATTAGGCCTCAGCACAGACGGAGACGGTGATGGGGGACACAACAAGAAAAGTCGCATCCCCCCGAAGGGAGAGACTAAAACCCTGTTTCTCCACCCCCCCCCCCCCCCCCCCCACACACATACACAGCCTAGTAAACCGAAATTCTAACTAAAATAAACACAAGAAGACAAAAAGAAAATAAAAAACAGGCGGACTGTAGGTGAGCCGCAGCTGCTAGGCAGCGCCGCCACTTCCGGATCACGAAACAGGGCATTGTTAGTTGTGTGTTAGGTGAAAGCGAGTTACCGACAACGAGACTCAACAAGACAACTTTGAAGCTGGCACCACTTGGGTGGGGGAGAGATAGAGAGAGGGGGGATGCAAGGGTTACTTGAAGTTAGAGAAATCAATATTCAAACCACTGGGTTGAAAACTGCCCAAGCAAAATACTAACTTGCCTTGGATCATAAAGGCAGCGCCGCCACTTCCGGATCACGAAACAGGGCATCGTTAGTTGTGTGTTAGGTGAAAGCGAGTTACCGACAACGAGACTCAACAAGACAACTTTGAAGCTGGCACCACTTGGGTGGGGGAGAGATAGAGAGAGGGGGGATGCAAGGGTTACTTGAAGTTAGAGAAATCAATATTCAAACCACTGGGTTGAAAACTGCCCAAGCAAAATACTAACTTGCCTTGGATCATAAAGGTCCTGTCCTACTTGTCGATTTTATTGGCGACTGCCGGCATCAATGACTGACGTATCAGGTCACCGAAAACGATGACGGCGTGATGCGGCGTGACACGGCCAGATTGACACGTGGTCTTTTTTCAAGTGTCACAACACTTTTGTTGTCGCCGCTGGATTTTGAAAATGTTCAAAATCTTTTGGCGACACAGATATGACGCTGGCAGTCGCCGATAAAATCGCCAAGTGGGACAGGCCCTTAAGTGTTTGGCTTGACTACACCTTGTAACGTGCGGTTACGGGCTACAGTGCTGTGGTTCAACATTCCCCATGTCCTATATAAGACCGGAACTGTTTACAGACATTTCATTTTTACTCCTTCTAACCTTGAGATGGGGATTTTCCAGAAAAGTGTTAGATGCATGAAAGGATCATCAGACTTGGGCAAGTTCCCAGAAAAAAAGCTAAATAAGTGCATTGATGCAAATCTGGGATTAACCCCAAAGTTTTATGTGAGTGTTGATATTGATTCCAATTGTCCCACCCAACTTAGTTAGTTGTACAGTGACTCTTCTCAAATTAATTTACAGTGCATTTTGGATCTAATCTCCATTTATAACTCTATGTGTGGTCCACATTCATTAAAAACACATGAATCACTCATGTCTGGTATAGCTTCTTTCAAACACTGTGTATGTGCACAGAGCAGCTGAATATTCAGCCCTAGCGCATGGTCCAGGTACATTTTTAGTTTAGTTTAGTTTAGAAACAAACTCGGCCTACTGAGTCCACGCCAACTTTCGATCACCACACACTAACACTATATTACACACACTAGTGATCATTTTCCAATGATCATACCCAGCCAATTAACCTGCAAGCCTGTACATCTTTAGAGTGTGGGAAGAAACCGAAGATCTCAGAGAAAACCCACACAGGTCACGGGGAGAACGTACAGACTCCGTACAGACAGCACCCAAAGACAGGATCAAAGCCGGGTCTCTGGCACTGTAAAGAGCCTGTACCACCAACATGCAACTCTATGCGAGGAGCGCGACCTAACGTGGTCGCTTGAGCCGTCTGGTGTCGCAGGGCCGGTACCACTTTGATCGCCGGAGCCGTGTGAAATTGCGCGGAGTTCGTCCCGACATCGCGCGGGGCTCCGAAAAACTGACCATGTTCAAAAATTCCACGTGGCAACGACTTGTCGGCTCGCTGTCGCCTCAACGCATTACACACCGTCTCGACGTCGTGCCTCCGTGAACCTATCTGTAGGTGCCTCCGTGACCCTCTCTGTGTGTGGCTCCGTGACCCTCTGTGTGTGTGCCTCTGTGCCCCTCTCTGTGTGCCCCTCTCTGTCCTGGCGAACTTACCTTTAAGACTTCGCTCCAAGTTCGCCTCACTTTGCGCCGTGTTGCGCCACTCATCCGACCTTCGCGCGGCCCTTGCTGCCGGTTTGGTCGCGCTTGCCACATGCAGGTGCATGCTGGTGGGAACGGCCCTGTACGGGGATCACCCGACATCCGCGTGGCCCCCGCTGCCGGTTTGGTCGCGCTGGTGGGACAGGCCCTTATGGCAACATCTCTACCGCTACGCACTGTTTTTTTTACATTTAGAGGTAAAGCATGGAAATAGGCCCTTCTGCCCACCCAGTCCACGGTGTCCATTGAGCATCCGTTCACACTAGTTCTATGTTAGCCCACTTTTGCATACACACTGAGAGCAATTTTACAGAAGCCAATTAACCTAGAAACTCGCACGTCTTTAGGATGTGGGAGGAAACCAGAGCACTCGGAAGAAACCGACATGGCCACAGGGAGAATGTGCAAACTCCACAAAGACAGCACCCTCAGAGGTCAGGATCAAGCCCGGGTCTCTGGTACCGTGCCAGAGTGGCTCATCCAGCTGCACCAGTGTGCAGTTTCTGTGTCAGTTCCTGTAAACATCAGAAACATGTGATAGTTTACTGATGTTTAGTATTTATATGCATCAGTTTCTATTCTCATAGATGCAACATAAGCCCCGGATATAAATAAAACATTACTCACTGCTGAGATCAGTAACTCCATCAAGCAAGCTCCTCAGAGGTCTATATTTGGGAGTTCTCTTTATCTGCCAGGGCAATGCTGTTTACACTGAATCTGATTAGAATTACAATTTACGCTATTATTTGTCTAGTCTAACCTTGTGGGGTTCCACAGTCACCATTTTAGTGTGAGGAATTTTGCAGGTTCACCCAAGCTAAAGTTTCCATCATAACTGTCAATAAATCCGTTAGATTACAAACAACTAGATACTTTGGTAGACCGGTGCAGAGAGGTTAGAGTCAGATTCACTTAAGTATACAAGTATACAAGAAAATGATTCTTCCAATTAACATCCACAAAGAAAGACACATTAGGATGCTTGGGACTAAAGGGCCTGCCCCACCAGCATGCGATTCCATGCGATGAGCACGACCAAACCGGCAGCGGGGGCCGCGCGGAGGTCGGGTGATCCCTGTACAGGGCCGTTCCCACCAGCATGCGCCTGCATGCGGCAAGAGCGACCAAACCGGTAGCGAGGGCCGCGCGGAGGTCGGGTGAGTGGCGCAACGCGGCGCAAAGTGAGGCGAACTTGGAGCGAAGTCTCAAAGGTAAGTTTACCAGGACAGAGAGGGGCACACAGAGAGGGGCACAGAGGCACACACAGAGAGGGCCACGGAGCCACACACATAGAGGGTCATGGAGGCACCTACAGATAGGTTCACGGAGGCACGACGTCGAGGCGGTGTGTCATGCGTCGAGGCGACTGCGAGCCGACAAGCCGTTGCCGCGTGGAATTTTTGAACACAGTCAGTTTTTCGGAGCCCCACGCGATGTCGAGACGAACTCCGCACAATTCCGCATGGCTCCAGCGATCGAAGTGGGACCAGCCCCGTGACACCAGACGGCTCAAGCGACCACGTTAGGTCACGCTCATCGCATAGAGTTGCATGCTGGTGGGACAGGCCCTTAACAATGACTTGGATTCAGAATTGCTTACTGATAAAAGACAGAGGTTTGAGGTACCAGGACAACATTAGACAATAGACAACAGGTGCAGGAGTAGGCCATTTGGCCCTTCGAGCCAGCACTGTAGTAAAGGGCCTGTCCCACTTTCGCGACCTTTACAGGTGACTGCCAGCACCCGTGATAGGTCGCCAACATTTTCAACATGTTGAAAATTCAGCGGTGATCAGAAATACGCTATGACTCTTTGGAGACCTCTCACAACCATAGGAGACCTCTCACGACCGTCGTCGTGAGAGGTCTCCTATGGTCGTGAGAGGTCACACGTGACACGTCGCCAGGGGTCGCTTGCATGGTCGTGAGAAGTCTCCTATGGTGGTGAGAGGTCCCCAACGAGTCATAGCGTCTTTCTGGTCGCCGCTGAATTTTCAACATGTTGACGACCTATCACGGGTGCTGGCAGTCGCCAGTAAAGGTCGCGGAAGTGGGACAGGCCCTTTACTATGTGAAATTACGAGGGGCATAGATAGGATAGAGCGTCAGAACCTTTTTCTCAGGATGCAGTTATCAAATACTAGAAGGCATAGGTTTAAGGTGAGAGGGGCAAAGCTTAAAGGAGATGAGCGCACTGCCGGGGGTGATGGTGGAGATAGATACAATAGTGGCATTTATGAAACGTTTGGATAACTAAATGGATATGGTGGGATGTAGATGGTGTGCAGGCAGATAAGAATCAGTCTTGACATCATGTTTGGCACAGACCTGTGCTGCACAAAGATCTGTGTGTGTGTGTGTGTGTGTGTGTGTGTGTGTGTGTGTGTGTGTGTGTGTGTGTGTGTGTGTGTGTGTGTGTGTGTGTGTGTGTGTGTGTGTGTGTGTGTGTGTGTGTGTGTGTGTGTGTGTGTGTGTGTGTGATCTCGATGAAAATGTCGGTGTTCTGATCAGTAAGTTTGCAGATGAAAATGGTTGAAGATTGAATTCCACTCAGCTAGCTGCGATGGACATGATTCTTTTCAGCCCATTATATCCCTGAAACAAATGCTCTATTCTGAATTTTGTCATGGCAAGAAATTAGTAAGTAAAGAAAGGGAATGATTGAAGAATGTTTTCAAAGGCTCTTGGATAAGTGTCACATCTGCACTGCCTTGCGACAATCCCTGTCCCTTGACTGCTTGAAATGGAGATTATTTGGGATGGCACTGAGAACTACTGTATACTCATGCATTGGGAGCACACAGAAGTTCACGTTTATTGCCATATGCATGTGTGTGGTGAAGTGTCGGCAACAAATTTTGCTTGCAACAGCATCACAGACACACAAACAAACTAACTGGTGTAGATGTGCAGGAAGGAACTGCAGGTGCTGGTTTACACCAAAGATAGGCACAAATTGCTGGAGTAACTCTGCGGGACCGGCAGCATTGGAGAGAAGGAATGGGTGACGTTTTGCGTCAAGATCCTACTTCAGACTGGGAGTCAGGGCAGAGGGAGACACAGAGACATGGAAGGGTAAGGTGTGAGAACGAGAGATCAAAAGGGACACAGTCAAGGAATATGTAGTATAGATTATTGTTGGCTAGGGGAAGGTGACAATGAACCAAACAAAGATTAAAATGTAGTCAGGAAGACAGTCAGACTGGTCAGAGATCTGGGAGGGGGGAGGGATGGAGAGAGATGGAAAGTAGGTGTTACATGAAGTTAGAGAAGTCAATGTTCATACCGCTGGGGTGTTAGTGGCCCAAGGGAAACATGAGGTGCTGTTCCTCCAATTTGCGCTGGGCCTCACACTGACAATGAAGGAGGCCCAGGACAGAAAGGTCAGTGTGGGAATGGGAGGGGGAGTTAATATGTTGAGCAACCGGGAGATCAGGTAGGTACATTTCACATTTTCTCGTCTCATTTTCATACCTTACCTTTTCATATCTCTGTGTCTCCCTCTCCCCCGACTCTCAGCCTAAAGAAGGGTCTCGACCCAAAACATCACCCATTCCTTCCCTCCAGAGATGCTGCCTGTCCCACTGAGTTCCTCCACATTTTGTGTCTAACTGGTCTCGATGATGGAAGAAGCTCGGCACACCCCATACTGTGCTACTGCCCATCTGTTAAGCTCATCTTGCCCCACCAGAGTCTGCTCCAACCGTTACCCTCATTGGAGTAGCCACCGAACTGGAGTTAGAATCTAACCATCCCTGATCCTGAGAGACTGCCTGAGAGGAAAAGCAGGCAGGGAGACACCAGTTTGCTCATCCTGTCAACAAAATGGAAAATGTTCCCGGGACAGTCTTGCTCGTCAGGAAATGTCAAAATACATGCCTGATTTTCACACAGTGTCTCCTGGCTGTCACAGATCTCAGAAAGTAGTTACAAACCACTATCAGAATATTATCATTTTACACCATGCTAGTTCACTTATCAAAAATTAACAGTGTTGGTTTTATGATCTATAATCAACGAGAAATTCTTTGCACAATTCAGCCAACAAATAAATATTCCTCTAGATATTCCTAGTATTTTTCTTAAATGGCCTTGAGAAAACTCTGTATGAAAAAATATGGAAGAGAGATTTAAGAGCTGATTTAACTTGCTTAAACACTTTGTTTAAAGAGGATATGCTGGAGTAACTCAGCGGGACAGGCAGCATCTCTGGATAGAAGGAATGGGTGACGTTTCGGGTCAAGGCCCTTCTTCAGACTCCGTCAGGGGAGAGGGAGAAACAGATAGGGATGTGCAAGGTATGAAAACACGACAAAGGGGATGGAGATCAAGGAAAATGTGGAATAGATCATTGTTAGCTAGGAGAAGGTAACAGCAAAGCAAACAGAGATAAAGTGTAAACGAGGACAGTCAGACTAGTCGGAGAACTGGGAAGGGGGGAGGATGGAGAGAGAGGGAAAGCAAGGGTTACTTGAAGTTAGAGAAGTCAATGCTCATACCGCTGGGGTGTAAGCTGCCCAAACGGAATATGAGGTGCTGTTCCTCCAATTTATGCTGCGCCTGCCTCACTCTGACAGTGGAGGAGGCCCAGCATAGATTGACAGAAAGGTCAGTGTGGGAATGGGAGGGGGAGTTAAAGTGTTAAAGAAGGAACTGCAGATGCTGGAGAATCGAGGGTTACACAAAAAGCTGGAGAAACTCAGCGGGTGCAGCAGCATCTAAGGAGTGAAGGAGATAGGCGATGTTTCGGGTCGAGACCCTAGTTAGTGTTTGGTAACCGGGAGATGTGGTAGCTTTAGGGGGACTGAGTGGAGGTGTTCAGCGAAACGATCGCCGGGCCGGCGCTTGGTCTCTGCGTGTTGACATTGGGGCATTTAGAATGTTTATCAGATATGTGTGTGGTGACCCTGCTACAGTTCTGGTTTCATCACACTCTGAATACTGGAATTATACACAGGGGCAGTTACAAACCACTAACAGAATATTATCATTTTACACCATCCCATTTCACTTATCATAAATTAACAGTGTTGGTTTTTATGATCTACAGTCATCGAGAAATTCTTTGCACAATTCAGCCAACAACTAAACTGTGCAGGCACCATCTTCAGGTTTGCTGGTGCCCATTGAGAAATTCAACTCCAAACTTCAGCGGCATTTTTATTCGCACTCACATTGTTTTTATCCTGATGTAAAACACTTCTAGGTGAGATATATTTCCTGAAATTTGCTTCCTGCAATATTATCACACTTACTGTTCTCAAAAATTACATTTCTTATTTACTCACAGAAGAAAATGGCCTTTTCTGCCCTTTTGCCGTCAAACGGTGCAATTTAATGGTCAACAATCAAATTGCATTTTTATGCTCAGTGAGATTTATGACCTCCTCTGGCTTCAAATACCACCGTACACGTGTGTCCCGACTGCTTTGCCCATTGGAGCTCAATGTTACAGTCATTCCCAACCTCCCAGCCCGAGGTCTGTCGCTAATCTACCTCCTCACCCCTCGCTGTTCAGTGCTGCCTTCAGGAAGTCACACAAAGACCACGCCCAAAGTGAGAAGGCTTCTCTGAAGAAGGGTTTCGGCCCAAAACGTTGCCTATTTCCTTCGCTCCATAGATGCTGCTGCACCCGCTGAGTTTCTCCAGCACTTTTGTCTACCTTCGATTTTCCAGCATCTGCAGTTCCTTCTTAAAGGCTTCTTACAGGAACAGGTATAATGCTTTGTGGAGGAAGGAACTGCAGATGCTGGTTTACACCGAAGATAGACACAAAATGCTGGAGTTAACTCAGCGGGACAGGCAGCATCTCTGGATAGAAGGAATGGGTGACGTTTCAGGTAGAGACCTTTTTTTCAGAGGATGGGTCTTGACCAGAACCATCACCCATTCCTCTCCCCAGGAATAATGATTTGCCTTCATCGCAGGTATCTCCAAGGTAAAGGCTGAAATCATGTAATGTAACTCCTCATAGTGATCCATCATCTCTGGCCATTTCCCCTCAAAGCCCAACCCCTACAGCCCATTTCTATCTCCATACCAAAATCCACAAGCAGGACGGCCCTGGAAGACCATTGTGTCCATCTGCTCTTGCTCTACCAAGCTCATCTCCAAATGCCTCGATTCTATCGAGGCATTCTATCGAGGAACATCCCCCCTTGTCCAGTCCCTTCCAACCTACACCCGAGACATCTCACGCGCTCTTCAACAGTTCAAGAACTTTGAAGGCCGAGGCTTGCAAGCTTTATCTTTACCATGGACATCCAGTCACTTTACACCTTGGTTCCCCATCAGAAAGCTCTCAGGACCCTCCAGTACCGCCTTGAACAATCAATCTCCTCAACTCTCACTCTCCTCCTCCTGGCAGAGCTTTCCTCGCCTCAACAACTTCTCTTTTGACACCTCCCTCTTTCAACGTTAAATGTGTTGCCACGGGTACTCACACGGGCCCCAGCTATGCCTGGTTACATCGAAGAGGCCTTGTTCCAAACGTAGATTGCCACCATCTCCCAACTCTTTCTCTGCTGCATTGACAACTGCATTGGGGCTGACTCCTGCACTCATGCAGAATGTGTTGATTTTATCAACCTTACCACTTACTTCCACCCTGCCCCCAAAACCCTCCCTCTCCTTTCTTGATCTCTCTGACTCCATCACAGGGGACAGACTATTGACTGACATCCATTGCAAACCCACTGACTCTCACAGCTATGGTGGCTACTCCTCCTCCCACCCTGCTTCTTGCAAAGACACTGTCAATCTCTCTGTCTCCACCACACCTGGGATGGCACGGTGGCGCAGCAGTAGAGTTGCTGCCTTGCAGCATTTACAGCACCAGTGACCCGGGTTCAATCCCAACTACGGGTGCTGTCTGTGCGGAGTTTGTACGTTCTCCCCGTGGCCACGTGGGTTTTCTCCGAGTTCTTCATTTTACTCCCACTCTCCAAAGCCATACAGGTTTGTAGGTTAGTTGCCTTGGTATAAATGTAAAATTGTCCTTAGTGTGTATAAGATAATGTTAGTGTGTGGGGATCGCTGGTCGGTGTGGACTCGGTGGGCCGAAGGGCCTGTTTCCAAGCTGTATCTCTAAACTAAATCTGCTACCAAGATGAGGCTTTCCACTCCAGGACATCGTCAGTAAGCATGGTTTACACCCTATAGGTGTGGTTAGATGCATTGCCCATGTCTCTGTGCCCTGCAGATCTGCTCTCGCCCAACTCCCCCTTACCCCCAGATGGAACAAGTCCTTACCTTTCTCCCCACCAGTCTCCATATCCAACATATCATGCTCCAACATTACTATCGCCTTCAAAATGATCCCACCACTACTCAAATCTTCCCGCCCCCACTCGTTTCCACGCGTCACAGAGGGCACTCTCTCTGTGGCTCTTTGGTTCACAAATCCCTCCCCTGACAAACCACCCCCTCTGCAGGTACTTTCCCCTGCATCCGCAGGAGATGCTACACCTGTCCCTTCACCTCTATCCAAGGCCCCCAACTGGCCTTCCAGGCAGGCACGGAAATCGCTTTAGAAATGTGGGGGGGACCGGGGGACAGGGGGACGACACAATTTCTTGCGGCCTCGCGCGCATGTGCACACTAACACACACACACACGCTCAATCCACCGCTAAAGGCAGCTCAACTCTGCTTGTCTCGTCGGGTTAACCTACAGCCCTGCCTGGATTGACGGGACACCAGCGTGGAATCGTGGAGCTAGTGCTGCTTCTCCGCGCTGGCTGTTAACCTGGGCTATATTTCCTGTAAGTCCAGGCGGGGGTTTAGGTTAACTCGGCAGGACAGGCAGAGTTGAGCTGGTCTGCGGGCCTGGGGGTACAGCACCCGTCTCACGCCCGACGTCTCTGGCCATCCCGGGGGGGGGCACTCAGGTGAGGACGGGGATGGTCCAGTGGCGGTTCGGTGGCGATTGCAGCGCCAGGGAGCCGGCCGGGGATCAATCATGGCTGCGGATGAGGCGCAGGTTTGTGTCCAGGGATGCCGAGAGTGTTTTGGCTCGTCTCCCTCCTCCAATCACCGCGCTCTAACCTCAGTCCCACCCCCTCTACTCCCACCGACACCTCGCTCCACCAATGATCGCGCTGAGTTATCATGTCCCGCCCCCATTGCCTGCTGACCGATCAATCCAAATGCCCAGCAAAAGAGACTGATTTAGACAGCGTTCGCAGAGATGATCCGAATTTGGACTACTCCAAATGTGATGATCTACAGGATATTCTTAATGGGAAAGTAGTGGTCAGAAAGGCATGTCATGCGTGGTTTGAAGAGCAAACACTTGTTGTTTACAATGTAGCCAACATTGAAAAGTTGTGGAAAAACAAGGTGTACAGAGTTGCTTATTGGTTACAATCGAGGAGTGTGATGATGCTACTGATTATGATATGCCAATGTACCAGCTAGCAACTGGTCTTCTCCATTGCTAGAAATTGTAATTTATTTACGTAATTCACCCCACAGAGCCCAGTCCCTCCACGCACTAGAGTCTCCCAACCCCTGCAGAGTGGTTACTAAGATGGCTTATCCATGGGCGGTTGCTGCTGGGACGCAAGTCGGGGCCTGATCAACCCCGGCTGGGTCGCCTGGGCGAGGGTGTCTGATGTTGTGGGACCCCAAACACCCGATGACCCCAGGTCACATCACTGGGGATGCGTCCCAGCGCATCTAGAAGATGTGTCTTTTTCACGATGGGATAAATTGCAGACTTGATTTTTAAAATATCAAAATGTTGTAACATTGCTAAAAAACTGAGCCAGAGTGGCATTACAGAGCAACCCAAACACAGCTACTCTTATGAAGCTCAAAACTGAATCGTACTAGATTTATTGGACTTTTATAGACAGGATAAGGGTGACACACATCACAGTCTTAATGCCATTAAAGTGTAGTGAAGCAATTGGTAGGCCACTGCATTGAAACCAACTATTTTATTGTGGTAACCAGACTCCTTTTGGATAGGCGAGTTGTCCATTTTTTTATTTACCGATATTTTAGAAACTGAATGAAAAATGGGCATGTTGAATCTTCTACAAATCCAATCATTTTTTTCACAGCACTATGCATTTGAAAATCAGCTTCACATGGAGTGAAGCACCAAATCTGAAAATTCAACTGGCCACAACCTGGAGTGATTCAATCTCACGCTCCTGCTGCTTGTTCTACCTTTGTCATGCACGTGTTGACATTATTTCCCATGCAATGCGTTGTCTGGGGAATTTTGACCAATATGCACTGGGAACAAATATCTTTGGGAACTCGGTGGAAAGCTGGATTAAATCCAGCAGGTAAGTTAATCTATGAGGACTTTTTAAGATGAAGTTAAGAAAATAAAAGAGCATGGGTGGTGATTTATACATCAGTGTGGACACCAGGATCTGACGCAGCGGCAGATGCATCCCAGGAAGCCCCGGAGAAGCCAGGTGGCAAAGCCTGCCTGGATCAGTAGAGCCTCGGCAGTGGTGGAGCGTCGGTGAAGGTGAAGCCTCGGCAGCATCAGAGGAGCTTCGCGGCTGGCAAAAACCTGCAAAAACCCGGCAAAAAGGCGATGACGCAGACGCCTCCCAGAGGAAGCCGGGACCCAAGCGTCACGAGTCGACAGAGCCTGACGGATGATGGAGCCTGGGTCGATGGAGCCTGCGGCCGGCTCCTGGGTTGACGGAGCCCTCGGCTGCGGCCTGGGTCTGTGCCACGGAGGCACCAGGGGGGGACCCGGCGGCGATAGTGGAGAGATCGGTGCGGTGGACGATGAGGGCGCTGATCGACGCTTGAGGATGGAGATGTGGAAGTGAGGACCCCTCTGCCAGGGGGAGGAACAAAGGAGGACACGGCGTGGGGGGGGGGCTGCCATGTGGGAGGGAGAGGGGTGAGAACAGAGGAGGGCCTGGTGCGGGATACTTTGTAACTGTGTCGGTGCCCTTTATGTGGTGACTGTTTGCATACCTTGGGTACGCAGGCAGGGAATGTCACTGTGACCTGACACATGTGACAATAAAGTATTCTTTCATTCATTCATGAATATTCAGGGTTATACGTCTTTTAGAAAGGACAGGCTGGTGGGCAGAGGAGGGGGGTAGTAGCTCTGCTGGTGAGGGAAGGAATTCAGTCCCTTGCGAGGGAAGACATAGGGACTGACGAGGGAGAGTCACTGTGGATTAAGTTGAGGAATTGTAAAGGCAAGAAGACACTAATTGGTGTTATTTACAGACCCCCAAATAGTAGCCCGGATGTAGGGTGTAAGTTGCAGCAGGAGTTAAAACTGGCATGTAACAAAGGTAATGCCACTGTGGTGATGGGGGATTTCAATATGCAGGTAGACTGGGAAAATCAGGTTGGTTCAGGACCCAAGAAAGAGAGTTTGGCGAGTGCTTCCGAGATGGATTCTTAGAGCAGCTTGTAATGGAACCGACCAGAGAAAAGGCAATTCTGGATTTAGTGTTGTCCAATGAACCAGATATGATAAGAGAACTCGACGTATAGGAACCGCATGGAGGTAGTGATCATAATATGATTAGTTTTAATCTGCAATTTGAGAAGGAGAAGGTTAAATCGGAAGTGTCAGTGATGCAGTTGAACAAAGGGGACTATGAAGGCATGAGAGGGGAGCTGGCCAAGGTAGACTGGAATGGGATCCTAGCAGGAATGACGGTGGAACAGCAATGGCAGGAATTTCTGGGCATAATCCGGAAGACGCCGTTTCATTTCATTCCAAAAAGGATAGAAAGATTCTAAGGGGAGTAGGAGGCAACCGTGGCTGACAAGAGAAGTTAGGGATAGAATAAAACTAAAAGAAAAGATGTATAACACTGCAAAGAGTAGCCGGAAGCCAGAGGATTGGGAAACTTTCATAGGACAACAGAAGGAAACAAAACTGGCAATACGGGCTGAAAAGATGAAGTACGAGGGGAAGCTGGCCAGGAATATAAAGAAGGACAGTAAAAGCTTCTTTAGATATGTTAATGGAAAAAGAGTAGCAAAGTCAAATGTGGGTCCCTTGAAGGCAGACACGGGTGAAATTATTATGGGCAACAAGGAAATGGCAGAAGAGTTGAATAGGTACTTCGGATCTGTCTTCACTAAGAAGGACACAAACAATCTCCCAGATGTACTGGAGGACAGAGGATCTAAGGGGGTAGAGGAACTGAAAGAAATTTTCATTAGGTGAGAAATAGTATTGGGTAGGCTAATGGGACTGAAGGATGATAAATCCCCTCGGCCTGATGGTCTGCATCCCAGGGTCCTCAGGGAGGTGGCTCTGGAAATAGTGGACGCATTGGTGATCATTTTCCAATGTTCAATAGATTCAGGATCAGTTCCTGTGGATTGGAGGATAGCTAATGTTATCCCACTTTTCAAGAAAGGAGCGAGAGAGAAAACGGGAAATTACAGACCAGTTAGCCTGACTTCGGTGGTGGGTAGATGCTGGAGTCAATTATTAAAAAGGTAATAATGGGGCATTTGGATAGCAGTAAAAGGATTAGTCCAAGTCAGCATGGATTTATGAAATCTTGCTTGACTAATCTTCTGGAATTTTTTGAGGATGTGACAAGTAAAATGGATGAAGCGGTGACAGTGGATGTAGTGTATCTAGACTTTCAGAAAGCCTTTGATAAGGTCCCGCACGGGAGACTGGTGACTAAAATTAGAGCACATGGTATTGGGGGTAGGGCGTTGACATGGATAGAAAATTGGTTGGCAGCTCGGAAGCAAACAGTAGGTGTGAAAAGGTCATAGAAACATAGAAATATAGAAAATAGGTGCAGGAGTAGGCCATTCGGCCCTTCGAGCCTGCACCGCCATTCAATATGATCGTGGCTGATCATCCAACTCAGTATCCTGTACCTGCCTTCTTTCCATACCCCCTGATCCCTTTAGCCACAAGGGCCACATCTAACTCCCTCTTAAATATAGGTCCTTTACAGAATGGCAGGCAGTGGCGATTGGAGTGGCACAAGGCTCGGTGTTGGGGCCGCAACTGTTTACCATATATATTAATGATTTTGAAGAGGGAATTAGGAGCAACACTAGCAAGTTTGCGGATGTCACAAAGCTGGGTGACAGTGTGAACTGTGAAGAGGATGTTAGGAAGTTGCAGGGTGACCTGGACAGGTTGAGTGAGTGGACAGATGCGTGGCAGATGATTCAGATTCAGATTCAATTTTAATTGTCATTGTCAGATGCAGTATAATATAGATAAATGTGAGGTTATTCACTTTGGCAGCAAAAACAAGGGGGCAGATTATTATCTCAATGGGGTTAGGTTAGGCAGCGAGACCTGGGCGTCCTTGTACACCAGTCACTGAAAGTTGGCGTGCAGGTACAGCAGTCAGTGAAGAAAGCTAATGGAATGTTGGCCTTCATAACAAGAGGATTTCAGTATAGGAGTAAAGAGGTCCTTCTGCAGTTGTACAGGGCTCTGGTGAGACCACATCCGGAGTATTGTGTCCAGTTTTGGTCTCCTTACTTGAGGAAGGACATCCTTGTGATTGAGGCAGTGCAGCGTAGGTTCACCAGATTGATCCCTGGGATGGCGGGACTGTCATATGTGGAAAGATTGAAAAGACTAGGCTTGTATTCACTGGAGTTTAGAAGGATGAGGGGGGATCTTATAGAAACATACAAAAATTATTAAAGGCCTGGACAAGCTAGATGCAGGAAAAATGTTCCCAATGTTGGGCGAGTCCAGAACCAGGGGCCACAGTCTTAGAATAACGGGGAAGCAATTTAAGACTGAGGTGAGAAAAAACTTTGTCACCCAGAGAGTTGTGAATTTGTAGAATTCCCTGCCACAGAGGGCAGTGGAGGCCAAGTCACCGGATGGATTTAAGAGAGAGTTAGATAGAGCTCTAGGGGCTAGTGGAATCAAGGGATATGGGGGGAAGGCAGGCACGGGTTATTGATTGGGGACGATCAGCCATAATCACAATGAATGGCAGTGCTGGCTCGAAGGGCCGAATGGCCTCCTCCTGCACCTATGTTTCTATGTTTCTATGAATGGACTTGTTTACATGTCAGATGGGCATCTGCCCTTCCTGAGGTTGTACTGGCCTCTCTGCTCCTAACTATTATACTGCCTACCCCCATGTGCCTCAATAACCAAGCCTCAACTTAAGGCCTTGATCCTCGGTCATTTATTTACCTCCACACTTCTGATCTCGGGCTCTGACCTCACTCAAACTATAAATCACTCGCGCAAAACGACTTTGGAAATTTTTGACAATGACGGAACAGCATTCCCAAAGTTGGCACCATTCAAAGTTGTCGTTACTATTCAATGCCTCGGAAAGTCCCTGACCTTACAAAAACAATTACAAGTGATTCAAAATATGTTTGAAGAAGGGCCTTGGCCCGAAACGTCACCCCTTCCTTCTCTCCAGAGATGCTGCCTGACCCGCTGAGTTACTCCAGCACTTTGTGTCTACCTTCTATTTAAACCAGCATCTGCAGTTCCTTCATGCACAAGCAGTTAAAATATCTAAATAAAAAATAAACAATATTTAAACTAAAATCAGTTCATATCTTTAATTAATCATAAACACTGAAGCAAATACACTTCATTGAAGAAGTGTTATCTAATTCTTTATTTTCTTCCATACATATTAACAAATATCACTCAGATTAATTCATTGCCAAGATTTACACAAAGCTTGCCTGTATTTATATGTATAAACAGGGTGCAAAATTGCCAACATTTCACAACAAATGCTGGCTATAGACTTTTCTTGATCAGCTTTAATAAAATGAATTATCCTGCAGAAAAATATTTTAAAAATCTCCTCCCAAAATGTCCTTAACTTGCTACTTTCCACATATAGATTACTTTTAAAATCCGATGGCCACTTTCGGTTGGGTCCCTGCTTCATTTCAGGAGCAAAGCAACTGTGACTGACACAAACACCAGATTGTTATTTCATCAATAGACAATATCACAAGAAACAGATCAACCCTCATCCTCCTGCGCTCCAAGGAATAGAATCCTAACCTGCTCAACCTCTCCCTATAGCTCACGCCCTCGAGTCCTGGCAACAACCTCATAAATCTTCTCTGCACCCTTCCCAGCTTGACAAGTCTTTCCAATAACATGGTGCCCGAAACTGAACACAATACTTTAAATGCAGCCGCACCAGTGTCTTATAAAACTGCACCGAGACCCCCCAAGTTCTATACTCAATGCTCCCTCCAACTGATGAAGGCCAATGTTGACCACCCTATCTACCTGTGATGCCACTTTCAATGCACCATGCACCTGCACTCCTAGATCCCTCTGCTCTACAACACTCCCCAGACCCCTACCATTCACTGTGTAGGTTCTGCCCATGTTTCTGCTCCCAAAATGCAACACCTCACATTTCTCTGTATTAAATTCCATCAACCATTCCTCAGCCCACCTGGCCATCCGATTAAGATCCTGCTGTAATCTTCACAGAAGCATCTCCCGACGATGTGATGTCCACCTTTAAAGAGAACAAGTGTAGAAAGCAGAAGGATACATCAAGAACTCCAAGTCCCCTTAAAGTCAACTTGGAAATATATTCCTGTCCCTTCACTCTTAGTGAATCTAAGTGCTGGAATTGCTTGCCATCACAGCTGCAAGCAATTCAAGGTGGTAGCTCATCACTAGCTTTCCATGGGCATCTAATGATGTCTAATAAATACTGGACTTCATCCCAAAAATTAATTTGAAAATATTGTTTTTAATGTCTGGGCCATGGCAGTGTAACTTCAAGCACATCTATATTCCTGATTACCAACCATTCATTTCTGATGGAAAATTTTCATGAAAATGAAAATCCCGTTCAAACACTTGACATAGGAGTAGGGAAGTAATGTTAAAATTGTACAAGGCATTGGTGAGACCAATTCTGGAGTATGGTGTACAATTTTGGTCGCCTAATTATAGGAAGGATGTCAACAAAATAGAGAGAGTTACAGAGGAGATTTACTAGAATGTTGCCTGTGTTCCAGCAACTAAGTTACAGAGAAAGGTTGAACAAGTTAGGTCTTTATTCTTTGGAGCGCAGAAGGTTAAGGGGGGACTTGATTGAGGTCTTTAAAATGATGAAAGGGATAGACAGAGTTGACGTGGATAAGCTTTTCCCATTGAGGGTAGGGTAGATTCAAACAAGAGGGCATGACATGAGAATTAAGGGACAGAAGTTTAGGGGTAACATGAGGGGGAACATCTTTACTCAGAGAGTGGTGGCTGTGTGGAATGATCTCCCAGCAGATGTGGTGGAGGCAGGATTGATTTGAACATTTAAAAGTAAAGTGGATAAGTATATGGATGGGAAGGGAATGGAGGGGTATGGTCTGAGTGCAGATAGATGGGACTAGGGGAAAATAAATGGTCGGCACAGACTGGAAGGGCCGAGAAGGCCTGTTTCCGTGCTGTAATTGTTATATGGTTATATAGCACTTGAAGATTTCCACCACTGTTCACAGAAGGCTTTTTAAGTATGATTCAACAGAGTAATCTGACTGGGATTGAGACATGTTCCTCTAAACCATTACTATTCATGTACCAGTAAAAATGCTGTCACAGTATCTGCCTCAGTGGCCTCCTCTGGCAGCTCGTTCCATTTACCTGCCGCCCTCTGTTGCCCCTCAGCTTTGCATTAAATCTTGCCCCTCTCATTTTAAACATAAGTCCTCACATTTTTGATCCCCCTACTCCTGGTTTAAAACTTTCTGCGTTCACCCTATCTATTCCCCTCATCTTCTTTATTGTCTAGATTTGGTTGCAAGATTTATTTCCAGAACTTGACATTTATCAGGCACGGCATGTTCATAGAACTAAATGCTTTAAAAATGGTTAAGGGACAGTGAGCCTGGCCCTGGGAAATAGGTTTCTGAAAAGCACACGGCAGTAAGGTACAAAGTGTTCTGATTGAATCGGCATGGAGCATCAGTCACTGAAATCACTTCACCAATTATATCGTCTTTGGAAGTTTATCTGCCCGGGTTATGAAGCTTTTTCAATGTCAAAAGTTCAAAGCCGAATAGTCTGTAGTGACCAATGAGTGATTAATGTTTCAAAACATTTTGTTAATTCCCTTAGGAGTTCTTCCATTTTCTCCTTCTTTCCGGTTGCTATACGTGACTACCACTTTTTATTTCCCAGTAATCTCTTTCAATGTGGTGATGTATGCAGGACTACATTTTACATATCAATGGTAACGGATTTGAGTATAGGAGCAGGGAGGTTCTACTGCAGTTGTACAGGAGGGCCTTGGTGAGGCCACACCTGGAGTATTGCGTACAGTTTTGGTCTCCTAATCTGAGGAAAGACATTATTGCCATAGAGGGGGTGCAGAGAAGGTTCACCAGACTGATGCCTGGGATGTCAGGACTTTCATATGAGGAAAGACTGGATAGTCTCAGCTTGTACTCGCTAGAATTTAGAAGATTGAGGGGGGATCTTATAGAAACTTACAAACTTCTTAAGGGGTTGGACAGGCTAGAAGCAGGAAGATTGGCCCCATTGTTGGGGAAGTCCAGAACAAGGGGTCACAGTTTAAGGATAAGGGGGAAGTCTTTTAGGACCGAGATGAGAAAATGTTTTTTCACACAGAGAGTGGTGAGTCTGTAGAATTTTCTGCCACAGAAAGCAGTTGAGGCCAGTTCATTGGCTATATTTAAGAGGGAGTTAGATGTGTCCCTTGTGGCTAAAGGGATCAGGGGATATGGAGAGAAGGCAGGTACAGGATACTGAGTTGAATGGCCGTGCAGGCTCGAAGGGCCGAATGGCCTACTCCTGCACCTATTTTCTATGTTTCTATGTAACTGCCCTGCTGTTGAATTGGTGCTGACATCCTGATGCTGTTGCATTTATTAATCTTATATACTTAAAACTCTGATCTTGTGTGTGTGTGTGTGTGTGTGTGTGTGTGTGTGTGTGTGTGTGTGTGTGTGTGTGTGTGTGTGTGTGTGTGTGTGTGTGTGTGTGTGTGTGTGTGTGCGCGCGTGTGTGTGTGTGTAGAATCACATCTTGAAAAAACCCTCGCTAATGGTAAAATTTTCACATATTCCGATAGAGATTTATCCCCTGGAGCTTTATTTCTAGAGTTATTTATGAAAATGTTCACAAATCTGAAATATCTTTGAAAATAAACCGGCTCTTCCGCTGATGACGTCACCATGGATCTGCTCGGCGCGCCATTCTTCATGGCGCTGCAAGTGGCTGCCTCGGCTGGGCTCGGCTGGTCTCCCCGCTGCTCACCCCGCTGCGGCCCGCCCCGCTACTGCCCACCACACTGCCAGCCGTCCTGCTCCCCACCTCCTTTCCCCCTACACCTTTCCCCCCCTCCTCTCCCCCCACTCCTCCTCTCCTCCCCGCTGCTCTCCCTGTTCCTCTCCTCCTCTCCCCGCCCTCCTCTCCTCTCCCCAGACTCTCTCCTCTCACACGCCCCGCTGGTCGGCGGGGACTTGGTGTTTCCGCGCTGCATCTCGAAACTAAACTAAACTAAGTGCTGGAGTAGCTCAGTGGGGCAGGCAGCATCTCTGGAGAGAAGGAATGGGTGACGTTTCGGATCAAGACTGTCTGAAGAAAGGTCTCAACCCGAAATGTTGGCCATTCCTTCTCTCCAGGGATGCCACCTGTCCCGTTGAGTTTCTCCAGCATTTTGTTTTCTAGCCACACAAAAATCTATTGCTCTATGTTCAAAATTCTAATAACCTTAAGCCTTAAACATGTTCAAGACTGCAGCTTTCTGGAGAGAAGGAAGGAATTCTT
The DNA here is from genome assembly GCA_963514005.1 of Raja brachyura. The sequence continues at coordinate 63,034,394 of OY740793.1, forward strand.
CAGGAAGACTCAAAACGTCACCCATTCCTTATCTCCAGAGATGCTGCCTGTCCCACTGTGTTACTCCAGCATTTAATGTCTATCTTCAATGAAAACCAGCATCTACACAACTTATACACAATAGTCTTTGAAGAAGTAGAACAAAAATGATTAAGGTGCGTGACATAAAATGCTGGAGTAACTCAGCGGGTCAGGCAGCATCTCTGGAGAGAAGGAATGGGTGACGTGTGGCGCCACCTGGTGGTTAGGCCACTTAGTGGGAGTACCCTTGGATCTAGGACTGGCAGGGTCACGTGACTGTGTTTGGCGGTAAGAGGGCGTGACTTGGCTTAGGAGTGAGCCCTGGTATATACATATAGAAATGTGGGAGAGCCCTCCCCAGTCGTGTGTGAGCTGTTCTCTGTTTAACGCAATAAAGATCACTTTGTTTCACAACATGTGTCTCACTATATTGGTGACCCCGACAATCCCAGCAACCCGAAGGTGCTGTCAATCCAGCACAGCAGAATGCCATCTCTCTGAAGCTGCCCGTGTTCTGGACATTGCAGCCCCAAGTGTGGTTCCAGCAGGCCGAGGCCCAGTGCCACATTCACCGCATCACGTAGTATTATGTGGTCGGCGGGCTGGATCAGGAGACGGCCGGTCGCCTGGATCCTTACTTACACGCGCCGCCGGCTGCCGACAAGTATGGGGGCCTCAAAGCGCTTTTCCTGCGTATCTTCGGGCTCAGCCGCCGTGACCGAGCAGCATGGCTCAGGCACATGGGCTGTCCCAGCGATCGCAAGCCGTCGGTGCTCACGAGTGAAATTCTTACCCTAATGGACGGTCATCAGCCCTGTCTCCTGTTTGAATGCGCCTTTCTGGAGCAGATGTCGGACGACATGTGCCTGCTCCTCATGGGTGAGAATTTTGAAGACCGCCTGCAGCTAGCGGAGCATGCAGACGAGCTGTGGCAGTCGAAGCAGCAGGGCGGCGGTTCGCTCGATCGGGTGTCAGCAGTGCCTTGGAGGGCCCAGCGACCAGTCCCTGTATCCGCCGGGAGTTTGGCTGCGCAGCCGGTCCCGGGCGAAGCTGATAAAGGGAAGTGTTGTTACTACCATCAGCGCTGGGGTTCCGCGGCCCGTCAGTGCCAATTACCCTGCTCGTATCCGGGAAACGCCTGGGCCGACAGCCAATAATTGCTACTGCGGTTGGCCAGATACACCGCCTCTACGCTTGAGACCGACATTTGAGATGACGGTTCCTCGCTGACACGGGGGCAGAGGTTAGTGTTTTGCCCCCATCGGTAGTTGACACTTGTTCTGGAAAGCGGGTGCCCTCTCTAACTGCAGCAAATGGCAGCTCCATACGGACATATGGGGTTCGCATGGTCCCGCTAATATTTGGGGCCTGTCATTTTACCTGGCCCTTTACAGTAGTCGATGTCTGGGTGCCGATTTCCTCGTTCATCTGCCGTTTCGTTTTCGTACCTCTGGTTCTGGGGGGGGGGGGGGGGGGGGGTCCTATGGTGCCACCTGGTGGTTAGGCCACTTACTGGGCACGTGCCCTGAGTAATTACTCAGGGTAGGCAGTGGGCAGTCAGTCGACCTTTAAAAATCATTAAAAAAACACGCATGCACAGTATATCGTAAAACCTTGCTTGCGCAGACCAGTCCTGTAGGCAGTCAGTCAACTTAAAAAAAATCTTTTAAAAACGCGCATGCGCAGATTGGTCTCTCCTGTGGGCATGCGCAGCACCTTTTGCACCGTCCACGGTGTGAAGGCAGGATTTCACCTGCCTTTATTGCCCATTGTAAGTGAAGGTTTGAAGCAGCGTCCACGGCACGTGAGGTGAGCATAGATACGTGTATTACACGTACTGCGAAAGAACGGCACGGGAGCATTATGCCTACCCAAGATCGATTATTAAAATAATAACCATTTAATAATAGATACTGAATTTAGTAAATGAATTGGAAATCTTTACTATTTATATTTAATAGTTTACATTTTTATAATTTTAGTCAGGGTAGGCACTGCCTACCTTGCCTACCCTGACGGCACGTGCCCGCCTCCGCACTAGGACTGGCAGGGTCACATGACTGTGTTTGGCAGGAAGAAGTCCTCACGTGGTTTAGGAGTGTGCTCTGATATATATATATATGTGGAGCTCTGGGAGAACCCTCCCCAGTCGTGTGTGAGCTGTTCTCTGTTTAACACAATAAAGATCACTTTGTTTCACAACACATGTCTCGATGTAGACTTTTCGGGTTGAGACCCTTCTTCAGGCTGATGTCAGGGGAGGGGGCAGGACAAAGATAGAATGTAGTCAGAAACAGTAAGACTAGTGGGAGAACTTGGAAGGAGGAGGGGATGGAGAGAGAAAGCAAGGGCTATCTGAAGTTAGAGAAGTCAATGTTCATGCCGCTGGGGTGTAAACTACCCAAGCAAAATATGAGGTGCTGCTCCTCCAATTTATGCTGGGGCTCACTCTGACAAAGGTCAGATTGGGAATGGGAGGGGGATTGAAAGTGTTGAGCAACCGGGAGATCAGGTAGGTTCAGGCGGACTGAGCGGAGGTGTTCAGCGAAATGATCGCCGAGCCTGCGCTTGGTCTCGCCGATGTAGAGAGATTGGCACCTGGAACAGCGGATACAGTAGATGAGGTTGGAGGAGGTGCAAGTGAACCTCTGCCTCACCTGGAAAGACTGTTTGGGTCCTTGGATGTCGAGGAGGGAGGTGAAGGGACAGGTGCTGGAAAAAAGGAATAGGTGACGTTTCAGGTTGGAACCTTTCTTCAGACTGAAAAATAGGGATTCCCTATCTCTCAGTCTGAGGAAGGGTTCTGACTCAAAAAGTCACCTATTCCTTTTCTCCGGAGATGCCGGCTGACCAGTTGAGCTACTCCAGCATTTTGTGTCTATCTTTGGTACAGTCAGCACCTACTCATTTAAAAGTTCGTGGTTAGGTCTCGTTTGTGGTAACTGTCTAGATTCTGTGCTGAGCATGAAAGTAATGCCTTTGGTGCTGACCATACGGTCAATTTCTCCCACTTCTCCCAAAGGCTCTAGGATTTAAGTATCACCTTTTATGATTGCAGTTGATTCTGTTGGGCATCTTAATATAAATCCTAAATAAATCAGTGAGGAAGCTGTGATAAAGAATGGAATGGAAAATACACGAGGGGTTAAGTGAGCAACGTATTTCCCCATAAATAATACCATTGAGGAATTGGTTGGACTAAATGGTAAAAGTACACATTGTTTATTGATTACCACAGTAGGCTATGGAAGCCAAGTCAATTGGCATTTTTAAGGCGGAGTTTGACAGATTTTTGATTCGTTGTGGGAGTCACAAGATTTTTGATTCGTTGTAGGGGGCGCCGTCCTGTATGGTATGGCTGCCCAGTCTGCAGCTGTATGTTTTTCACCCTTTTCTTTTTTTTTAGTGTGTTAAAGTGTTTTGTTTTTGGAGCCTATTCTTTTTTATGTGGGGGTGGGGGGGGGGGGGGGGGAGGGGGAAACTACTTTTCCTGGTCCCTACCTGGTCGGAGAGGCAGCTTTTCTCCGGGCTGCATCTTCGACCCGTCCTCGCAGCCTACCAGCGGGCCCGGAGCGGCGTTTCCTGAGGGGACCGCCCAGAATCTCGGCTTTGGCAGCGGCGCAGCGCTGGAGCACCATCGCGGGGTGGAGCGGGCGATGCCTTGCCTGGGTCGCCGCGCTGGAACTCCGGTGAGCTGAGACCGCCGAGACAAACATCGCGGAGCCGCAGGTCTGTGGAGCGGCCAGCTGCGGGCGGCGGCGCTGAACTTCAACATCGGGAGCCAGTGGAGGAGCTCCATTCAACGCGGCCTTGTCGGCTTTGGAACTCCAGTAGGAGGCGGCCGTTCCGGATGTCCCAAGCCGCTGAGAGGATTCTCCCGACGCCGGAGCACCATCACCCGGCGAGAACAGCCTGGAACATCGGGCCTCCGTGAAGGCAACTATGGAGGCCTCTATATGCCTGACTATGGGTGGACATGGGATAGGGACTGGACATTGTGCCTTCCCTCATAATGGGAACCATTGTGGGGGGATGTTTTTATGTTTAAATCTCTTTATTAGTGTTGTGTCTGTATTCTTTATTTTATGTGCTGCATGCCAAGAAGCATTTCACTACACCAATTGGCGTATGTGACAAATAAACTAACCTTGAATCTTTAATCTTGAATCTTGAGTCAGGGGTTAAGGGCCCATCCCACTTTCCCGAGTTACCTATGAATTTTCCCGCGTTTTCCCCTTGATTCAATCTCAGAGTTTGAATCAAGGGGATAGCCAGCCGTAGGTACTCGGGGCTATTTTTTAAACTCGTGGACATTTTTCAACATGCTGAAAAAAACGTCCTGACTTACCTGATGCTCCGAGTACCTACGGCTGGCATTACGAGCCGCTACGAAATATCTACGGCCTCCTACGGATTCGCTACGGACATTCTCCGAGTTTGAATCAAGGGGAAAACTCGGGTGAATTTGTGAGTAACTTGGGAAAGAGGGTCAGGGGCTTTATGGGGAGAAGGCAGGAGAATGAGAGGGAGAGATAGATCAGCCATGATTGAACGACAGAGTAGACTTGATGTTGCCGAATGACCTAATTCTGCTGCTAGAACTAACAAACTTATTTATTTTATTTAATATAAACACACGGGCTTTGGTTTGATGCTGTATCTTATCTTGGCTAAGTGCTATTTTTAATCTGTCTTTACAGATACATTCATGGTGACAGATGGTGTGATTCTGCCGCTAGTATTTTATAATTCCCAAATTATTATGCTTTAACTTAGTCTTCCCAAGATGTGCTGATCACAGGCAATGCCAGTGGGAAAGGATGGCAGTCCAGGGCTCTGTCTCCACTGGACCAGAGGATTGGGCCCGGTGTACCTTGCTGAAACACTTCACACATGCATTGTTTAATGAGGATAAATGCAAAACGCTGGAGTAACTCAGCGGGACAGGCAGCATCTCTGGAGGGAAGGAATGGGTGACGTTTTGTGTCGAGACATTTCTTCAGACTGGAGGAAATGTGTGTGGTGCTGACACATTGTAGGAAAATGCTTTGAATTGGTGGTATAAGGAATGTAGAGAGAATATCGTGCATCAAAGTGTTTATTATATATTTTAATAGTAAACTGTAACTTTGAAATATAAAAGTCCAGCACATTGTTATTATTTTATTCTGTTTTATTCTATTTTTATTTTATATTTTTATCATTATAATTATAATTATTATATTTTATTTTAGTTAGTGCAGCTCCTGCCTCAAAGTGATGTGGGTTCAATCCTGACTCTGGTGCAGTCTGTGTCAAGTTTACAGCATCTTCCCGGCATCATGTACTCAGACGTCACAAGGATGTGCTGGATGGTTGGTTAAACCCCTGTCCCACGCTACGAGTTCATTCCAAGAGCTCTCCCGAGTTTGCCCTGATTCGAACTCGGAGATTTACTGTAACGGCCGCTCGTCGGTACTCGGGGCTCTCGTGGACATTTTTCATCATGTTGAAAAATCTTCACCAGTCTTCCCGTGCTTACCTGCCGTTAGCGAGTCTTCCCGAGTACCTGCCGTTAGCGCTAAGAGACGTCCCCGAGCTCCGACGTATCCGCTACGTTCATTCTCTGTGCTTACCACGAGTTTGCTTTTTTTTTAAACTCGGGAGAGCTCTTGGAATGAACTCGTACCGTGGGACAGGGCTTTAAATTGCCACTGTAAATTGTGGGCCTGAGTATTAGAATCAGGTCTCTGTAAATTCCCCTGGGTGAGTAGTTGGGTAGAATCTGGATGCAGCAGGAGGAAGGAGGTGAAGGAATAGGCGGATGGACCTGTTTCCATGTTGTATTGGTTTGTGACTGAAAAAAATACATCTGTTTTCCAGTATAGGAGCTATCTGCTGACTGGCTGGCTGGTACAATAGATCGTGCTGAGGAATGCACTGGAGCTTAGTGCGACTTGTGCGAAGTCTCTGTTAAGGGCCTGTCCCACCAGCACGCAACTATATGCGATGAACGCGATCTAACCGGCAGCGGGGGCCGCGCGGAGGTCGGGTGATCCCCTGTACAGGGCCGGTCCCACCAGCATGCGCCTGCATGCGGCAAGCGCAACTAAACCGGCAGTAGGGGCCGCGCGGAGGTTGGGTGAGTGGCGCAACGCGGCGCAAAGCGAGGCGAACTTGAAGCAAGTCCAAGGTAAGTTCGCCAGGACTTAGAGGGGCACACAGAGAGGGGCACCGAGACACACACACATACAGGGCCACGGAGCCACACACATAGAGGGTCACGGAGGCACTTACAAATAGTTTCACGGAGGCACGATGTCCGGGCGGTGTGTAAATGTCGCGGCGACTGCGAGCCGACAAACCGTTGCCGCGCGGGATTTTTGGACATTGTCGGTTTTTCGGAGCCCCACGCGGCGTCGGGACGAACTCGGGACGAACTCCGCACAATTCCGCACGGTTCCGGTGATCGAAGTGGGACCGGCCCCGCGACGCCGCACGGCTCAAGCGACCACGTTAGGTCGCGCTAATCGCATCGAGTTGCATGCTGGTGGGACAGGCCCTTTAGTGTTCAAGTCCTCCAGCTACTGGGCATCGAGTGGCCAGACCATTCACTTTCCAACCGAAGATAGACACAAAAAGCTGGTGTAACTCAGCGGGTCAGACAGCTTCTCTGGAGAAAAGGAATTTCAGGTCTCAAGAAGGGTCTCGATCCAAAACGTCATCTATTCCTTTTCTCCAGAGATGCTGACTGTCCCGCAGAGTTACTCCAGCTTTTTATATCTATCTTCGGTTTAAACCAGCATCTGCAGTTCTTTCCTACACATGCACCTTTCTAACCTGTTGCTTGCATTGTATTTGAAAAGGATTAAAAATTGATGCCACGTTGGCATACTGTAAGAATTGTAAGCAAATAGAATGATATGTTTTGTACAGTGAATGAAAACACATGTTATATCATTGCATATTCAATAAGCAAAGCATACTTTTGGGACAAGAAGATTTTGGACAGAATAAAGTGTATTCTGGATAAAATTAAATAAAGGATACATTTATGGAAGCAACTGATAATTCTGAGCCTCAAGGGCCTGTCCCACTTGTGTGTCCTTGGCACGCTAATTACACGATCTCGTGGTGGCGTTGAGGCGCGACGGTCCCGCGAAGGTCGGGCGCGATTACATGCGTACGCACAGCCGTCTGGAGCGCGTGATGTAATTTGAAGATGGACACAAAGCTGGAGTAACCCAGCGGGACCGGCAGCATCTCTGGAGAGAAGGAATGGGCGACGTTTCATGTCAAGACTATACTTCAGTCTGAAAGAAGGGTCTTGACCCGAAACGTCACCCATTGCTTCTCTCCAGAGATGCTGCCAGTCCCGCTCAGTTACTCCAGCTTTGTGTCCATCTTCAATTTTCTTGGCCCCGCTCTGGGAGTAGAAGTGGGGGGCGGATCCGGATCCGCAACGGCCGTGATCCCCAGGCTGAGCTCGGCGATAATTTGCCTAATTCTGCTGCTGCTGGAGGTGAGACGTTGCTTCGCGCCAGGGTCTTGGGCCTGTCCCACTTTGGCCGTCGGTTACGCGACAGGCCGTTGGCGCGCAAAGATTTTGTTCACTACAAAAATTGCCGCGCCATGTTGCGTAATGTGCATGCCAAGGACACGTAAGTGGGACAGGCCCTTTAGGAATAGCAGGTGCAGTCTATAAAAACAAAAATTGTGTCTATGTTTTTTTATACGTTTCGGCATCAAGATCGACTAGTGACCAACTTACTCTGCTCCCATTGATCTAAATTAACCGGTACTGAGAACTGATGCGATCACTTATTTCCTAGAGGGTGACCTGTTTTCTTACGACACCCCCAACAATAATTAAAATGCACAATTGCAGGGGTTTTCCCCCCCAGGTCCCATTGCAATGCAGACTATTATGTGTTATTTGTTAGGGTTCAGTACATATTAATGGCTGTGGTACATTGCGGTCTCTATACTATATTTAGCCTGACCCAGTGGTGTAAAGGACTTCTATTGTTTTTCCCCGGTTCGAGCAGTATCATTATTTCTAGCAGCATGTCAAAGCGACCTGAAAGCATCCACCAACAGAGTTTGAAAATGTTATTTAATCAAGGGAACATTTCATCTGTACATTCCCTGTAATATCATAAAGTGTTTCAACTGAAATGTGACAATGTTGTAAGAAGGATTTTGCATTTGTAAGCATGTGTCTATCTGCATACTGAATCACCAACAATGAAAACGGCAAACCTTCATGGTAGTTTAGAGCCTCATGTTTTATTATCTTGCATATAAACACTGCAACCTCTAATTCTGGAACTTTCTTTTAAACATATAGAACTGGAGGCAGCACGGTGGCGCAGCAGTGATGCTACTGCTTAAGGGCCTGTCCTACAAGCATGCAACTCCATGCGATGAACGCGATCAAACTAGAAGCAGGGGCCGCACGGAGGTCGGGTGATCCCCTGTACAGGGCCGTTCCCACCAGCATGCGCCTGCATGCGGCAAGCGCAACCAAACCGGCAGCGAGGGCCGCGCGGAGGTCGGGTGAGTGGCGCAACGCGGCGCAAAGTGAGGCAAACTTGGAGCGAAGTCTAAGGTAAGTTCGCCAGGACAGAGAGGGGCAAACAGAGAGGGGCACAGAGGCACACACATAGAGGGCCACGGAGCCACACACATAGAGGGTCACAGTGGCACCTACAGATAGGTTCACGGAGGCACGATGTCGAGACGGTGTGTAATGCGTCGAGGCGACTGCGAGCCGACAAGACTTTGAACAAAGTCAGTTTTTCGGAGCCCCGCGCGATGTCGGGACGAACTCCGCAGAATTCCGCACGGCTCCGGCGATCGAAGTGGGACCGTCCCGCGACGCCGGACGGCTCAAGCGACCACGTTAGGTCGCGCTAATCGCATAGAGTTGCATGCTTGTAGGACAGGCCCTTTACAGCGCCAGAGACCCAGGTTCGATCCCAACTACGGGTGCTGTCTGTAATGAGTTTGTACGTTCTCCCCATGACCTGCGTGGGTTTTCTCCGAGGTCTTCGGTTTCCTCCCACACTCCAAAGACGTACAGGTTTGCAGGTTGACTGGCTTGGTGTGAATGTGAAATTGCGCCTCATGTGCGCAGGGCAGTGTAAGTGTGCGGGGATCGCTGGTCGGTGCGGGCTCGGTGGGCCGAAAGGCCTGTTTCCGCACTGCATCTCTAAACTAAACTAAACTGGAGAATTAATACAATTTCTGTCATTATTGTCTTCGTGGCAAACGGGGAACTGTGAGAATCGATTTTACCTCTACGGAGATTATATGTGAATCATGGTCCGTGCATGCAGGAGGAAGAACAATTCCAAATGCGTAGGAGGTAAAAGCGTGGGCGCAAAAAGTAGGATGATCACATTCAAACTGGAAGTGTCGCCACTAGTGTGATGCCTCTAGTATTGACACCAATCTCAACACGTCTGATTGATAGTCAAAGTGTTCAGGTTGGAAGAAAGACACATTCATTGTTATCTCACACAGAGATGTTTGGGGGATGTGTACAAAGTAAGTAACAATTACAAGGGCTCCCACCTGTCCAATTAAATATATGAGCAGAAAATGAAGTATCAATTACAAAAGTTTTATCTGTGCTGTCCAATTGTAATATTTCACTAAATTAAAAAAATACTGTAAGCAAAATAAATTTCATACTTGTTCCCGCAAAACCTTTGCAGCAAAATATCATATGATGCACAGTCCATCATGTTTTCTCTCTCTCTTTTTCTTTCAGTAAGTTAGAAGGTCATAATTAAAACAGGTTGTACTAATGGTCAAAGTCATTCAGTCTGGCAGCATTTCAGCACTGTCTCATTCATTTAGAGAGGCAAGGGAATAACGTGATGAGCATCCATTAAACACAGAAAGGTTTTCATTACAATTAGTGGCAATGCAAATTTCTCCTCAAAAGGACACAATGTGCTGGAGTAACATAGCAGGCCAGGTAGCATCTCTGGAGAAAGTGGAAATAAGATATATTCTCCAAAGATGATGCCTGACCTGTTGAGTTATTCCAGCACTTTGTGTGCTTTCGTGTATTGACCAGCATCTGAAGTTCTTTGTTTCCAAATTTCTACTCAAAATCTACTATGTATCCACTTGGCCGTTGTCCATGTGGAACATCTGCAGTCAGAAGCCGATTGTGTGGAGAATCATACATCATACTATCTCAGTTTCACAACAAGAGGCTCTTGTTGATCTGAGTTGTGATAGCAAACACAAAAGCGTTTCACGTTCCATCACAACTTGTTGGTCAATTGAAGCGCGGATTTCAAGCATAACATTGCTCTAACGTGTTTCTAGCAACATTGTGATTTATTATGAGAAGGTTTGAGAGCATTCAGGCGTAAGATGTAATAAAAACTCGGTCTTCGTGTTTGTTATTTTATATGTTGCACACAAATCATTTTGTTCTTCAGCTGAAGAGAGCCGAAGACATCAACAGAACCAAGAAATTGAATTTTAAACCAAAGGAATGCGTAAAAAAAATAGCTGTGATGGATTCATTGGCTGTGAATGAATGTTATACTGTATAGTATACCAGTTGGAGTGCTTTAACGACCAATGGCAAGCTAGATTGGTTCAGCCAAATGGTTCATTATATGAGCACTGCAGTGGTGGTGATAATAACTAATTCTGGGTGTCCTTAAAGGACTTTGGTCGTGAAGTGAGGAATAAGAACAGAGATTTTTCTAAGAGGGTTTTAGTTGTAGGGCAGTTTTCACAACATAAAATGAAATCTATCAAACATTTGCAAGTAAAAAATTGAGACATACTGACTGGTTGCATCAGTCTCTTTCAGAAATGTGGACACTGAAGAGCAAAGGAAGCTGCAGGAAATAGTGGATTTTGCTCGCTTCATGCCGGGTATTAACCTCCCCACCATCGATGGGATTTATGGGAAGTGCTACCTTATGAAAGCAGCTAACATCATCAATGAGCCATACCACCCTGACCATGATCTCTTCTCTCTCTTCTCACTATTGCCTCCAGGAAGAAGGTACTGGAGCCTGAGAACTGTTACAGGCACGTGCCATGAGTAATTACTCAAGGTAGGCACTCAGTCGGCTTTAAAAAAAACTTACACCACGCAGATTGTTCTCTCCGTAAAAAACAAAAATAAGTAACATTTCAATTCAAAGGCTTCTAAATCTTCTTTATTTTTTAATTACTAAATGAGTGGGGGACGGAGGATGAAGGCAGGTGGAGAGATGGTGGGAAAAACGGGAGCACACCGGGACGTTGAATCAGTTGTCATCTTATTGAATGACAATACTAATTCAAGGGTCCTTTCACAGCATGTGGAGAGTCTGTGCCAGGTGTTAAAGATGCGGGGAGGGCAGGAGTGTTGAGAAGGAGGGGGTCGGGGATCATGTCAGTTTCACACACCGCTGCCACAGCACTCCGGGCACGGACAGCAGAACTGCCTGCCACCTCCGGGGAGGGAAGCAGCTCGGGTGACTGCAAGCTGCCGCCGGGACCCAACAGCAGAACCGGCTGCCACTTCTGCGCCTTCTGCCGGCCCGCTCACCTTTGGCAGTGCTCTCCTTCTGAACACCTCTACCTGCCGCTCGCCGGCTTCACTCATGTCAGTCGCTTCCCGCAAATCCTTAAATTCCCATAGCCGAGTAACCTCAATAGGTCCCTTGAGCGCGCTGTCGGAATTTAAGGATTTGCGAGAAGCCAGCCGGTGAGCGGCAGGAGAGAGGTGTTCAGACAGAGAGCACTGCCAGAGGTGAGCGGGGACCAGCAGAAGGGGCTGAAATGGCAGCCGGTTCTGTTGTCTGGTCCCGGCGGCTGCTCGCAGTCACCCGAGCTGCTTCCTTCCTCAGAAGTGGCGGCCAGTTCTGCTGTCTGTGCCCGGAGCGCTGCGGCAGCCACCCGAGCTAATTCACTCCCCGGCCACAATGCGGTGGCTCCGTGCCCGGAGCATCGCAAGTGGGTTACTGGCCCCAATCCCCTCCTTCACAACGCTCCTGCCCTCCCTGCAACTTTACCCTGGGCCAGACTCCTCAAACACTGTGAAAGGAACTCTCCCCACCCGCCCCGGGAAATATGGTATTTAAAAACATACAGCACCAAGAAATGTACTCACCACATTATTGGTATACAAACTCCATTCTTCTCTCTTTGTTTCCTAAGATACTCTTAAAATAATGACAATCCATATTTAAAATCCTGCCATGAAACTTGCAGCGCTGCAAAGGCAGAATTTCAGCTGTATTCAGCTCCGCTTGAAATTAACGGCTTGAAGCAGCGCTGACGGCACGTGGGCTGCACAGACCTTCCCGTTACAAGTGCTGCGGTTGAAAGGCATGGAGAATTATGCCTAGCTAAGAGACCGATCTCTTAGATAGGCATAATTCTCCCATGCCTTTATTATTTATATTTAATAATTGCCATTTCATAATTTTAGTCAGGGGAGGCAGTGCCTACCTTGCATACCCTGATGGCACGTGTCTGCCTCAGAATGAAGAAGGGGCTCGACCCGAAACTTCACCTATTCCTTTTCTCCAGAAATGCTGGCTGTCAATGGACAATAGACAATAGGCAATAGGCAATAGGTGCAGGAGTAGGCCATTCGGCCCTTCGAGCTAGCACCGCCATTCACTGTGATCATCCACATTCAGTATCCCACTGATTTACTCCAGCTTTTTGTGTCTATCTTTGGTATAAAGTAGCATCTGCAGTTACTTCCTGCACATAACGTATCTGATTGTATTATAGATATGCCTTCTTGCACAATAATAAATCTCTGCAACAATAACTGCACCAACACATTCTCACCATTTGCGATTCCTTTCAATCCCCTGTATGATGGAATCTCCTAGAGAATGGGCCACATGGAGCAGCCATCTCATCTCTGCTGGTTCTGGACTTCGAGCGGTTCACTAGTGACTTATTGCTGATCCTTCGGAGTCTCGAGCTGTTGCAGAGACCAGGCCTCTAACTGGTGATCAAAATCAGGCCATTTGGCCCATCAGGGTCTACTCCGCCATTCAATCATGGCTGATCCGCCATTCCTTCCCAACCCCATTTTTCTACCTTCTCCCCCTAACCTCTGACACCTGTATAAATGAATAATCTATCAATCTCCATCTTAAAAATATCCATTGACACAGCCTTCACAGCCTTCTATGGCAATGAATTCCACAGATTCACCACCCTTTAACAAATGAAATTCCTCCTCATTTCCTTGCTAAAGGTCCGTCCTTTTATTCTGAGGCTATGGCCATGGGTCCTGGACTCTCCCACAAGTGGAAACATCCTCTCCATATCCTTCCTGAAGAAGGGTCTCGACCCGAAACGTCGCCTATCTCCTTTGCTCCTTAGATGCTGCTGCACCCGCTGAGTTTCTCCAGCTTTTTGTGTAACCCTCTCCATATCCACTCTATCCAGGCCTTTCACTATTTTAGTAAGTTTCAATGGGGTCCCTTTCATCCTTAACGAGTGGAGGCCCAGTACTGTCAAATGCTAATCATATGTTAACCTGTTCATTACTAGTATCATTCTTGTAAACCACCCCTGGACCCTCTCCAATGTCAGCACATCTTTCCTCAAATTTGGTGCCCAAAACTGATCACAATACTTCATATGCGGTCGGTCCAGTGCCTTATATACTTTAGCATTACATTCATGTTTTTATATTCTAGTCTTCTCGAAATAAATGCCAGCATTGCATTTGCTTTTCTTACTACCAACTCGACTTGCAAATTAAATTTTTGGGAATCTTGCACCAGCACTCCCAAATCCATTTGAACCTCGGGTTTCTGAATTCTCTCCCCATTTAGAAAATATTCCATGCCTTTATTCCTACTACCACAATGCGTGACTCCACACTGTATTCCATCTGCCACTTCTCTGCCCACTCTCCCAACCTGTCCAAGTCCTTCTGTCTAGTCCCTGCTTTCTCTACATTACCTGCCCTTCCACCTATCATCTGCAAATTTGGCCACAAAGCCTTCAATCCCCTCATCCAAATCATTGATCCACACCATGAATCAATCAATCAATCAATAGCGGCCCTGCACCAACCTTGCAGAACACTAGTCACTGGCATCCAACCAGAAAAAGCCCCCTTTATTGCCACCCTTTGCCCTCGAGCCAACCTGCGACCCATGCTGGTATCTTCCCTTTGATGCAATGGGCTCTCATCTTCTTTAGTAGCCTCTCGTGTGGCACCTTATCAAAGGCTTTCTGAAAATCCAGGTAAACCACATCCACTGACTCTCCTGTGACTATCCTGCAATGTATTTCCTCAAAAATGCCATCAGGTTTGTCCGACAAGATCTCCCCTTCACGAAAACCATGTTGACTCTGGCCATCATGAGTTTTTAAGTACTCAGAAACCTCATCCTTTATAATGGACTTTAGAATCTTACCAACCATTGAAATCAAGCTAACCGGCCTATAGTTTCCAATCTTCTGCTTTGTTCCCTTCTTGAACAGCAGATAAATATTTGCAATGTTCCTATCATCTGGAACCCCTCCTGACTCTTGAAAGTTCACAACTGAGACCTCCCCGATCCCTAAAGGGCCTGTCCCACCAGCATGCAACTCTATGCGATTAGCGCGACCTAACGTGGTACCTTGAGCCGTCCGGCGCTGCGGGCTGGTCCTACTTCGATCGCCGGAGCCATGCGGGATTGTGTGGAGTTCGTCCCGAGTTCATCCCGACACCGCGCGGGGCTCCGAAAAACTGACAATGTCTGAAAATTCCGCGCGGCAACGGCTTGTCAGCTGGTAGTCGCCTCGACATTTACACACCGCCCCGACATCGTGCCTCCGTGAACCTATCTGTAGGTGCCTCCGTGACCCTCTATGTGTGTGGTTCCGCGGCCCTGTGTGTGTGTGTGCCTCGGTGCCCCTCTCTGTGTGCCCCCCTCTGTCCTGGCGAACTTACCTTAGACTTCGCTCCAAGTTCGCCTCATTTTGCGCCGCGTTGCGCCACTCATCCGACCTCCGCGCGGCCCTCGCTGCCGGTTTGGTCGCGCTTGCCGCATGCAGGCGCATGCTGGTGGGAACGGCCCTGTACAGGGGATCACCCGACCTCCGCGCGGCCCCCGCTTCCAGTTTGATCCCGTTCATCGCACACAGTTGCATGCTGGTGGGACAGGCCTTTAAAGCCGCCCCTTTCAGAACCCTGGGGTGCAGTCAATCCAGTCCAGGTCCATCCACCTTCAGACATTTCAGCTTCCCTTCTCCGCAGTAGTAGCCCCTCCACTAACCTCCACCCCCTGACTCTCTTGAATTTAAGGCACATTGCTCTTGTCTTCCACTATGAAGTCTGATGCTAAAAATATATTTAATTCCTCTGCCATTCCTTTATTCCCCATTATCAGCTCTCCAGCACCATTCTTCAGCGGTTCAACGTCCACTCTTGCCTCTTTCTTACTCTTACTCCCGATGCGGGAGCTCGATCGCCGCGACGCAGAGGGCCCGAACGTCGCCGGCTACGGGAGTCAAGATCGTCCCGTCAACAGGGGTTCGAGGCCCACGGCCGAGGAAGAACTAAGGAAAGCACTTAAACGTTATTTCGTCTTCCATCACAGTGAGGAATGTGTAGGAGTCACTGTGGTGGATGTTCATGTTAAAATGTTTTAAAAGTAATCTGTCAATGAAATTCCTCGTATGTTGCAAAACATACTTGGCGAATAAAGTGTGATCTGATTCTGATTCTGATTTATATATCTGAAGAAACTTTTGCTATCCTCCTTTATATTATAGGCTAGCCTACTTTCATATTTCATCTTTTCTCCCCCTTATTGCCATTTTAGTAAGCTTCTGTTGTTTTTCGAATACTTCCCAATCCTCTTGCTTCCCACTAATCTTTGCAATGTTAGGACCTGGGGTGGAGGTTTTTGCACCGAGGTGTCCTCTGCAACCTGTTTCTCTCACTGTTCATAGACTCGCCAGCCACCTGCCACTGTTGCGGGCTGGAAGAGTCTGTGTACCATGTATACATGGAGTGTGTGAGGCTGCAGCCACTGTTCCACTATCTGAAGGGGCTGCTCCTCGCCTTCTAGCTGCACTTCTCACCCACCATCCTCATCTTTGGACACCCTGTGCGTAGGGGAGAGGGTAGGGCCAAGGATGTCCTGGTTGGGTTGCCCCTGGGCCTGGTCAAGTTGGCCATCCGCGAGTCACGGCGCCGGGCGGAAGAGGGCTCTGCCCGAGCCGGATGCCTGCTGCCCCTTTTCCGGGGTTACGTCCGTGCCCGGGTTGTGTTAGAGGGGGACTACGCGCTGTCCACGGGCACCCTGGCGGATTTCCGGGACCGCTGTGCACCGCGGGGGGTTGAATGCATCCTTGTCAAGGATTGTAACATAGTTATACAGTGGTTTATTTATTATATTTGTTTGTCCTGTATTATGGTGGTGGGTTCTGTTTTGTTATATTGTAAATATTATTTTTAATAATTAAAACAAAATCTGCAATGTTATATGCCTTCTCTTTTTGCATTATACTGTCCTTGACTTCCCTTGTCAACCATGCTCATCTCATTCTCCCCATAGAACCTTTCTTCCTCTTTGGAATGAAAATATCCTGCGCCTTCTGAATGATTCCCAGAAATTCCTGCCATTGCTGTTCCACCGTGATTCCTGCTAGGGTCCCTCTGCAGTTAACTTTAGCCAGCTCCTCCCTCATGCCTCTGCAGTCACCTTTGCTCAGCTCTAACACCGATACATCTTCTCCCTCTCTAATTGCAGGTGACACTTGATCATATTACGGTCACTACCTCCGAATGGTTCCTTTACCTTAAGTTCCCCAATCAAATCTGGTTCACTACACAACACTAAATCCAGAATTGCCTTTTCCCTGTTAGGCTCCACCACAAGCTACAAATCACTTGTGCATGTACATCACTTAAAAAATGTTACCAATATCTTTTTGATTGTTTTCAGAGACCTCATTTATTATCAAGACTGTTCTAATAAAACCTGCCTGTTCTGAACATGATGCTGAATTAATACCTTCCGCCTGCAGGTGTTCCCTATCCCTCCATTCCCTGCATATTCATATATTTCGTTTTAGTTTCTAGTGTTACAGATACAGGGCAGAAACAGGCCACACCGACCAGCAACACCCACATATTAACACTATCCTACACTAGGGACAATTCTTTTTACATATATATACAAAGACAATTAACCTACAAACCTGTATGTCTTTGGAGTGTGGGAAGAAAGCAAAGTTCTCGGAGAATATATAAAGTGTAATGGGAAAGATTTAATAAGAACCTGAGAAGCCATTATTATTGTTTACACTATGAGTGGAGGGTATATGGAACGAGCTGCCAGAGGAGGTAGTTGAGGCAATATCCCATCAATTTCCTGCACTCCAAGGAATCCATTTAGAAATACTCTAAATGTGTCCTCACCAATGTCTTGTACAACTGTAACATGACTTCCCAACTTCTATACCCATAAAGAAGATAGACTCAAAATGCTGGAGTAACTCAGGCAGCATTTCTGGATAGAAGAACTTCCTTCTATCCAGAGATGCTGCCTGTCCCGTTGAGTTACACCTTCAGTGTAAACCAGCACATGCAGTTCTACAGTCAATATTTTGACTGGCGAAGGCCAATTATATCAAACTGCAGATGAGGAGGAGTTAAAATTCTTCTGAGTGTTCTAGGTAAATATTTGCTGAACTATTCTTACAATCATGAGAGGTCATGAACAGAGTTTGAATCTCCCAATTTAGATTCAACATTAAAGAAGGGTTAACTTTTTAAACAATGTGATCTAATTGGAGCCTTACAAGCATTTTGTAAATCAACCAAACTTAATTTGGTGGAAATAGGATATTACGTACCTGGAACATTTTAATTTGGTATTTCTGATTAAAAAATTCTATTACAAGACTAGAGACTGTCTATGGTTAATTACTAGTACCCTCTAGTACTTTCTGTGATGACACTTATTCCAAATTACATTTTAATAATCCAAATATATGGATCAGAATGTTTACAGGATTTGAATCCTAGTATAACAGAACGTCATTCCTCCATTTGATATACGGAGTTATAGTTATGTCAGCAACAGACAATACTTCAGAGGTACAGATTACAAAATAGTACAATCATTAGAGATGAAGCAACTCCAGAGAACAAGACATGATGAACAAAACTGCAAACTGCAAATAAGAAAACATTCCAGAGGACATCACAAGAACATTGTCAATCAAGATTTGACACCAAGCCAGGAGGAGTTTTAGAACAGATAATCCATTGTTTGGTCCAAGAGGGTGGCTTAGTGGACCATTTTAAAAGAGGGGGGGGGGGGGGGAACAGGCAATTGCAGAGGGTCAGGCAATGCATCTTAGAACAGTTGAAAATATCTCTACCAAAGGTCGAATGATGACAAGAAACCAGAAATAAGAGAATGCATAAATTGTAGAGGCTGAAATTACAATGATAGGGTGGGTTGGGCCCGCAAAGAGATTTGATAATAACCTCCCAACTAATAGAGAACAAATGATCTTCTTGTTACATCAGTGATATACCAGACTGATTCCTGGGATGTCAGGACTGTCTTATGAAGAAAGACTGGATAGACTCGGTTTATACTCTCTAGAATTTAGGAGATTAAGAGGGGATCTTATAGAAACTTACAAAATTCTTAAGGGGTTGGACAGGCTAGATGCAGGAAGATTGTTCCCGATGTTGGGGAGGTCCAGGACAAGGGGTCACAGCTTAAGGATAAGGGGGAAATCCTTTAGGACCGAGATGAGAAGGACTTTTTTCACACAGAGAGTGGTGGGTCTCTGGAACTCTCTGCCACAGAGGGTAGTTGAGGCCAGTTCATTGGCTATATATAAGAGGGAGTTAGATGTGGCCCTTGTGGCTAAGGGGATCGGAGGGTATGGAGAGAAGGCAGGTACGGGATACTGAGTTGGATGATCAGCCATGGATCATATTGAATGGCGGTGCAGGCTCGAAGGGCCGAATGGCCTACTCCTGCACCCAATTTCTATGTTTCTATGTTTCTATGTCTCAGACATTGTCCCTAGTCTCGCTTCTATCCTCTGAGCGAAGATATTGGAGCTTGAAAGCTCGGATGTCCAGACTCATGAACAATTTATCCCCCTCGACCATCAGACGACTGAACCAATCACCACATTTACACCAAAGGTAGACACAAAAAGCTGGAGTCTGAAGAAGGGTCTCGACACCTATTTCTTTTCTCCAGAGATGCTGTCTGACCAGCTGAGTTACTCCAGCTTTGTGTCAATCTTCGGTTTAAACCAGCATCTACGGTGCCTTCCCACCACTTGTACACCTCTGACGGACACGTACTGCCATGTACACATATTTAAATCCACCTCATTCACTTATTCCATTATTGCACGTCGCTATTTTTTTGCACTACATCATGCACTGCCGTCTTTGCGTAATTCTGCTGTTTTGTCATTTTGTGTTTATTGTTGTATCTATCATCTTTTTTAAAAATCAAAATTAACTATATTCAAGTAAAAATAAGTACAATACAGGAACCGTGCAAAAAAACATTTTTGACATTCTCGGACGCAATACTGTTTCAATACTGTTTACACAAATTACACAACCCTTGCCCCCTGGGGTGAATTCCCTTCCCTTATTTTGAGGGGCGTCTCCACCACACCCTGCCCCCCAGTGTCCAGAAGCGGAAGGACCCTAGACTGTGGCGTTGGCTGCACTGATCTTCAGTGCGTCCCTCAGTATGTCTGAGGGACGCACTGCACAGTCTGCAGCGGGCCAGTCGGCAACATTCCCCAATGGACATCTCGCTCTGCTGGGAGATTAACAAAGCTTGGGCAGACCAAAGACCATTTTTCACCGAGTTGATGACCTTCCAGCAGCACGATGTCCATCTCTGAATGTGTCCCTGGGAACAGTCCGTAGGTCACAGAGTCCTCTGTGACGGAGCAGTTTGGAATAACGATGACTTGTATCATCATTACCATGTATGCTGCTTAAAGGCCTGTCCTACCAGCATCCGACTCCAAGCGATGAGCGCGATCAAACTAGAAGCGGGGGCCGCGCGGAGGTCGGGTGATCCCTGTACAGGGCCGCTCCCACCAGCATGCGCCTGCATGCGGCAAGCGCGACCAAACCGGCAGCGAGGGCCGCGCGGAGGTCGGGTGAGTGGCGCAACGCGGTGCAAAGTGAGGCGAACTTGGAGCGAAGTCTTCAGATAAGTTCGCCAGGACAGAGAGGGGCACACAGAGAGGGGCACAGAGGCACACACACAAAGGACCACGGAGCCACACACATAGAGGGTCACTGAGGCACCTACAGAGAGGGTCACGGAGGCACGACGTCGAGACGATGTGTAATGCGTCGAGGCGACTGCGAGCCGACAAGCTGTTGCTGCACAGAATTTTTGAACAGTCAGTTTTTCGGAGCCCCGCGCGATGTCGGGACGAACTCCGCACAATTCCGCACGGCCACGTTAGGTCGCGCTCATCGCATGGAGTGGCATGCTGGTTGGACAGGCCCTTTACTCTATGAGTTTCGTGTGAACAAGGAATTTAATTGGCTGATCACCAGCAAGTAACAATTGAATCACAGATGGACTAGACATTAACCATCTATAACAAGATAGAGTCTTACAACCTATCCATAACGTTTAATGACATTATAGATACCAGTCATAACTTGCCCCCAGTCACCCATGCCCCACCTCCCCACTGTCCCCTAGGATCAATACAGACCAGAAACTCATATTGATGAGTTAAAGGGATACTGTGGCTTCAGGTTAGAGATGTCATCTTCTGATGCCATAAACCTCTTCCACCATTTAAAAAGGACATCAGCAGACACTCTCCACTTACAGATTAAACTATACTCAGGAACTTCCACACTGCCTGGGTCCAAGTTACCTGCTTGTTTAGAGCCCGAGCTACAATCTGTTATGTTTGTTTTCTCTGCTCCTAGAACACCTTTGGTCATAAGTGCAGTGTCTGGAAACTGTTCTGCAGTAACTCAGCCACGCTGCTCTCACATATATCTCTCAAACCCATGATCTCCACAACAAAAAGAGAAAGGACAGCAGCTGTAGGAATATGGTGATCACAACTTGCAGGACCCACTCCTCATCACGCACTATAATGATTTGTAAATATGTAGAAACATAGACAATAGGTGCAGGAATAGGCCATTCGGCCCTTCGAGCCAGCACCGCCATTCAATGTGATCATGGCTGATCATCCTTCATCTTTGATATGGTCTTTCCTTCATCTTTGCTGTGCTTAAATCCAGAAATTCCTTTCCCAAGATAGACACAAAGTGCTGGAGTAACTCAACGGGACAGGCAGCATCTCTGTAGAGAAATGGGTGATATTTTGGGTCGAGACCTGTCTTCTGAAGAAGGGTCTCGACCCGAACCGTCACCCATTCCGTCTCTCCTGAGATGCTGCCTGTCCCACTGAGTTACTCCAGCACTTTTTGTCTATCTTCGTTTTAAACCAGCACCTGCAGTTTCTTCCTACACAATTCCTTTCCCAACATCGTTTTGCGATAAAACATAGAAATGTTGGTGGACCTTTGCAGATAAAGCATTATTTGATGGAGAGAAGTAGAGTTGATTTTTCAAATGAGAAAACAAATGTTTTCATAAAGGTGGAAGGATGGAGATAATATAGGGATGACTGCGATGGGATTCTGATCAAAGTTGGCAATGAAATTATTAATTTAAAAACAGTAGTTGAAGATTGAAGAAAAAATAAAAGGAGCAAATTAAAACAGAATGTTTAAGAAGGAACTGCAGAGGCTGGAAAAATCGAATGTAGACAAAAAATGCTGCAGTAACTCAGCGGGTGTGGCAGCATCTAGGGGGAAAAGAAAGAGGTGAAGTTTTGGGTCGAAACCCTTCTTCCAGAAAGTTACATACATGTGGAGCAAAAGAAAGGTGGATATCTCAAATTATTCAATTGAAGTTTCAGATTTTGTTCCAAACTGTTCAACAAGACGACACACCACCATACTCTAAAGAGTACTTAGTAATGGCACCAATTACATCATCATCACCACCATCACCACCATCACCATCACCATCATCATCACCACCGCCACCATCATCATCACCACCACCACCACCACCATCACCACCTTCATCACCATCATCACCATCACCACCACCACCACCACCATCACCATCATCACCACCACCACCACCACCATCACTATCACCACCATCACCATTATCACCACCACTACCACCACCACCATCACCATCACCACCATCACCCCCATCACCCCCATCACCATCACCATCACCACTATCACCATCACCATTATCACCATCACCATCACCATCATCACCATCACCACCATCACCACCATCACCATCATCACCATCACCATCACAACCATCACCACCATCACCACCATCACCATCATCACCATCACCACCATCACCATCACCACCATCACCATCACCATCATCACCATCATCACCATCACCACCATCACCACCATCACCACCACCACCACCATCACTATCACCACCATCACCACCACCACCACCATCACTATCACCACCACCACCATCATCATCATCACCATCACCACCATCACCATCACCACCATCACCATCACCATCACCACCATCATCACCATCACCACCATCACCACCATCACCATCACCACCACCACCATCATCACCACTATCACCATCACCATTATCACCATCACCTTTATCACCATCACCATCATCACCATCACCACCACCACCATCACCACCACCATCATCATCATCACCACCACCACCATTATCACCACCATCACCACCATCACCATCACCATCACCACCACCACCACCATCACCACCACCATCACCATCACCATGATGGTGGTGGTTACAATTCTATGTACGACAGTGATCACAACTTCTACTGCAGTGAGGATGGCCGTTGGCCCGCGAGGAGCTTATCCGCCCTTTGACAGGCATTATTTTTGGTCGTGCTGGGGGCCCACAGCCCCCTCACCTGGCAAACCAGGTGGGGGAGACGGTTTAGTCGTCGACTATGCGACCATGGAGCAGGTAGCACAGGATTACATGATACCCATGGCAGTAGGAAGTCCCCCATCACCATCACCATCACCATCATCACCATCACCACCACCACCATCACTATCACCACCATCACCATCACCACCACCACCATCACTATCACCATCACCACCATCACCACCATCATCATCACCATCACCACCATCATCATCACCACCACCACCATCATCATCACCACCACCACCATCACCATCACCACCACCACCATCACCATCACCATCAGCATCACCATCACTATCACCACCATCACAATTATCACCACCATCACCACCATCACCATCACCACCACCACCATCACCACCATCACCACCATCGCCATCACCACCACCACCATCACCACTATCACCATCACCATTATCACCATCACCATCACCATCACCATCACCATCACCACCACCACCATCACCACTATCACCATCACCATCACCATCACCACCATCACCACCATCACCATCACCACCATCACCATCATCACCATCATCACCAACATCACCATCACCACCACCATCATCATCATCACCACCACCACCATCACCACCATCACCACCACCACCATCACCATCACCACCATCACCATTATCACCACCATCACCACCATCACCACCATCACCATCACCACCATCACCATCACCACCACCACCATCACCACCACCACCATCACCATCACCATTATCACCACCACCACCACCATCACCATCACCACCATCACCACCATCACCATCACCATCACCACCATCACCATCACCACCATCACCACCATCACCATTATCACCACCATCACCACCATCACCATCACCATCATCACCATCACCACCACCACCATCACCACCACCATCATCATCATCACCACCACCACCATTATCACCACCATCACCACCATCACCATCACCATCACCACCACCACCACCATCACCACCACCATCACCATCACCATGATGGTGGTGGTTACAATTCTATGTACAACAGTGATCACAACTTCTACTGCAGTGAGGATGGCCGTTGGCCCGCGAGGAGCTTATCTGCCCTTTGACAGGCATTATTTTTGGTCATGCTGGGGGCCCACAGCCCCCTCACCTGGCAAACCAGGTGGAGGAGACGGTTTAGTCGTCTAAACGACTATGGAGCAGGTAGCACGACCATGCGACCATGGAGCAGGTAGCACGGGATTACATGATACCCATGGCAGTGGGAAGTCCCCCATCACCATCACCATCACCATCACCACCATCATCACCATCACCACCACCACCATCACTATCACCACCATCACCATCACCATCACCACCACCACCATCACCACCACCACCATCACCACCATCATCATCACCACCACCACCATCATCATCACCACCACCACCATCATCATCACCACCACCACCATCACCATCACCACCACCACCATCACCATCACCATCAGCATCACCATCACTATCACCACCATCACCATTATCACCACCATCACCACCATCACCATCACCACCACCACCATCACCACCATCACCATCACCACCACCACCATTACCACTATCACCATCACCATTATCACCATCACCATCACCATTATCACCATCACCACCACCATCACCATCACCACCACCACCACCACCATCACCACTATCACCATCACCATTATCACCATCATCACCATCACCACCATCACCATCATCACCATCATCACCACCATCACCATCACCACCACCACCATCATCATCATCACCACCATCACCATCATCACCATCATCACCATCACCACCATCACCACCACCACCATCACCACCATCACCACCATCACCATCACCACCACCACCATCACCACCATCACCACCATCACCATCACCACCATCACCATCACCACCATCACCACCATCACCATCACCATCACCACCATCACCATCATCACCATCACCACCATCACCATCACCACCATCACCATTATCACCACCATCACCACCATCACCATCACCATCACCACCATCACCACCATCACCATCACCACCATCACCACCACATTCCATCACCATCACCACCATCACCATTATCACCACCATCACCACCATCACCATCACCACCAACACCACCATCACCATCACCACCACTATCACCACCATCACCATTATTACCACCATCACCACCACCAGGTGGGGGAGACGGTTTAGTCGTCGACTATGCGACCATGGAGCAGGTAGCACGGGATTACATGGTACCCATGGCAGTGGGAAGTCCCCCCCAACCTGACTACCACTCACACCAATATTCTGAAAATGAATTCAAAATTCAAGTGAGAATTAACAAAAGGCCACAACAGGGATTGTAAGATATTATACAACTGATAATAATGCCTGGCAGAGGGAAAAACAATGCTTCCTTTAATTCATTCAGAGCAGCTGAAATTGTTTTAATCTTAGAACAACTTGGCATTTTTCTCCAGCATCAACTTCCACTGCACTCCCCGTTTCCCACCACTCCAAATGATTTAAAATTCCAGTGGGGGCTGGAATATCTGGAAGTGTGTTTTCATGGTTTAACCTGACTTAGTGCTGGTTCACTTGTCTGAAACATCGCTGCCTCTTTGGAATCTTTGTTTGCATAGTTTGAGGATTAAGCAAGACTGGCTTTGCTTACCTCTTGCAGCCTGTCTCAAAGCATTCACTGGGCTCCACTGTCACATGGAGACAGAAGCTGGTCTCTCTTACATTGAGTCAAATTGCTGTAACGGCAAGCTCAGCTTCATGCTTTTATTTTATTTATCTTGGCAAAGGAAATTCAAATTGGTCATTTGAAACCTTATGTTCATTTAGTTCTTCAAAAGGAGCATACTTCTGATGACATGGTGACATGGCCAGTTAAGGGCCTGTCTCACTGTATGAGGTAATTCAAGAGTTCTCCTGAGTTTTCCCCTAATTCGAACTTAGGAAATATGTCCATAGCAGGTCCGTAGGAGTTTGTGGACATCTCCTAGTGGCTTGTAAAGGGCCTGTCCCACCAGCATGCAACTCTATGCGATTAGCGCGACCTAACGTGGTCTCTTGAGTCGTCCGGCGTCGCGGGGCCGGTCCCACTTCGATCGCCGGAGCCGTGCGGAATTGTGCGGAGTTCGTCCTGATATCGCGCAGGGCTCCGAAAAACTGACCATGTTCAAAAATTCCGCGCGGCAATGGCTTGTCGGCTCGCAGTCGCCTCGACGCATTACACACCGCCTCGACATCGTGCCTCCGTGACCCTCTCTGTAGGTGCCTCCGTGACCCTCTCTGTGTGTGGCTCCGTGGCCCTCTGTGTGTGTGTGCCTCTGTGCCCCGCTCTGTGTGCCCCTCTCTGTCCTGGCGAACTTACCTTAGACTTCGCTCCAAGTTCGCCTCACTTTGCGCCGCGTTACGCCACTCACCCGACCTCCGCGCGGCCGTCGCTGCCGGTTTGGTCGCGCTTGCTGCATGCAGGCGCATGCTGGTGGGAACGGCCCTGTACAGGGGATCACCCGACCTCCGCGCGGCCCCCGCTTCTAGTTTGATCGCGCTCATCGCATGGAGTCGGATGCTGGTAGGACAGGCCCTTAATGCTAACAGTAGGTACTCGGGAAATCCGGTAAACGGGTGACTTTTTTCAACACTGTGAAAAATATCCACGAGTAAAAAAATACTCCTGATGAAAAAAATTGTCGCTTTTTACTCGTACGAGCCACTATGAGACATCCACGAACACCTAATGACCAGCTACGGACATTCTCCGTGTTCGAACCAATGGACAATTCGGGAGAACTCTTGAATTACCTCGTACAGTGGGACAGGTCCTTAAGGGATCAAAGCTCGAACCTGACCTCAGGTGCTGTGTAGTTGAAGGGTATACGTTCTTCCTTTAGTTTAGTTTAGTTTCGTTTAGTTTAGAGATACAGCGCGGAAAAAGGCCCTTCGGCAACTGGGTCCTCGCCAACCAGAGATCATCGCACACCAACACTACCCTACACTCACTAGGGACAATTTACAATTACACCAAGCCAATTAACCTACAAACATGTATGTCATTGGAGTGTGGGAGGAAACCGAAGATCTTGGAGAAAACCCACGCAGGTCATTGGGTGAAAGTATAAACTCCGTGCAGGCAGCACCCGTAGTCAGGATCGAATCTGGGTCTCTGGTGCTGTAAGGCAGTCGCTCTACCCTGACACCGCCCTGCTGACCTGTTACCAGGTAGGTTGCTGCTGTGGTTTCCCCGACATCCCAGAGATGAGCCGGGAGGTTAAATGGCCACAGTAAAAATATCCTTCCGTGTAGGTGGCAACATGAATTAAAGTGGAGTCAAGAATTTACAGAACTGCAGGAAAATGAGGAGGGAACGCAATAATGGGATTGTTCATTTGGGAGGTCGAATGAACCTGAATGTGTGAATAGCCTTCTTCTATGTCGTGGTAAGTAAGTTAACAATGTAATTGGTATTTTTAATTGCAATTTTAAAATGATTATAAGTAGCTATCAGAAGAGATCAGGGTCACTTGTGATAACTGACAATTAAAATGTCAATGGTCATCCACTCTATATTAAATACTGATAATCACTCGCTAATGGTCACTAGGTAAAATACTGGCCAGGTGATACCACTGCAGCCCTAGATCGTCAACTTCAGGGTTAAGAGAGGAACTCACCCAAGTCCAAAACTTCTGAAAATCCAAGTAAACCACATTCACTAACTCTCCTTTGTCTACCCTGCTATTTACTTCCTCAAAGAATTCCAGCAGATTCATCAGGCAAGGTCTCCCCTTCACAAAACCATGCCGACTTCAGCCTATTTTGCCATTTGCTTCTAAGTACTCCGTAACCTCATCCTTTATAAACTCATACTTTATATAACATAGGAGGCTGCAAGGTGACTTGGATAGGCTGGGTGAGTGGGCAAATGTTTGGCAGATGCAGTATAATGTGAATAAATGTGAGGTTATCCACTTTGGTGGCTAAAACAGGAAAGCAGACTATTGTCTAAATGGTGGCCGATTAGGGAAAGGGGAGATGCAGCACGACCTGGGTGTCATGGTACACCAGTCATTGAAAGTAGGCATGCAGGTGTTGCAGGCAGTAAAGAAAGCGAATGGTATGTTAGCTTTCATAGCAAAAGGATTTGAGTATAGGAGCAGAGATGTTCAACTTCAGTTGTACAGGGTCTTGGTGAGACCACACCTGGAGTACTGCGTACAGATTTGGTCTCCAAATCTGAGGAAGGACATTATTGCCATAGAGGGAGTGCAGAGAAGGTTCACCAGACTGATTCCTGGGATGTCAGGACTGTCTTATGAAGAAAGACTGGATAGACTCGGTTTATACTCTCTAGAATTTAGGAGATTGAGAGGGGATCTTATAGAAACTTACAAAATTCTTAAGGGGTTGGACAGGCTAGATGCAGGAAGATTGTTCCCGATGTTGGGGAGGTCCAGGACAAGGGGTCACAGCTTAAGGATAAGGGGGAAATCCTTTAAGACCGAGATGAGAAAGACTTTTTTCACACAGAGAGTGGTGGGTCTCTGGAACTCTCTGCCACAGAGGGTAGTTGAGGCCAGTTCATTGGCTATATTTAAGAAGGAGTTAGATATGGCCATTGTGGCTAAAGAGATCAGAGGGTATGGAGAGAAGGCAGGTACGGGATACTGAGTTGGATGATTTGCCATGATCATATTGAATGGCGGTGCAGGCTCGAAGGGCCGAATGGCCTACTCCTGCACCTAATTTCTTTGTGGGTTACACAAAAAGCTGGAGAAACTCAGCGGGTTCAGCAGCATCTAAGGAGCGAAGGAGATGTTTTGGGTCGAGACCCTTCTTCAGACTCTAATTTCTATGTTCTATGTTTCTATAATTGACTCTAAAATCTTACCAATCTCTGAAGTCAGACTAACCGGTCTACAATTTCCACTCTTCTGCCTCCTTGAACAACAGAGTAATATTTGCAATTTTCCCCACCTATCCACCTATCTAAAGCACCCATCAATTACTCCTACCTATCCACAATTCCTGCACCCTCCACTCTCCAACCACAACACTGACCTGCGGTCTCTGGCCCGTTTGATTCAGCTTAGTTTAGAGATGCAGCATGGAATCAGACCCTTCGGCCCACCGAGTCCGCACCGACCAGTAATCCCCGCACACGAACACTATCCGACACACACTAGGGACAATTTTTACATTTATACCAAATCAATTAACCTACAAACCTGTACATCTTTGGAGTGCAGGAGGAAACCAAAGATCTCGGAGAAAGCCCATGCATTCATGGGGAGAACGTACAAACTCCGTACACACAGCAAAACCGGGTCTCCGTCGCTGTAAGCTCTGTAAGGCAGCACCTCTACCGCTGCGACACCCTGCCGCCTTTTGAATCCTTGAATCTACCCAGGTCCAGGTGCCTGTGATATACTTTCAAATTTAAGAACACTTGCTGCTCAGTTGTGCCCAGAGTCAAAAACAGTTTTGCTGTCCGTTTGCCATCTTGAATGACCTTCCAAGTACACATCGATAAACTTTATAATTCGACCACACTGAAGAGTATTGAATGAAAACATTATTTCCGGGAATAAACATAAAATGCTGGAGTAACTCGGTGGGACAGGCAGCATTTCTGGAGTGAAGGAATAGGTGACGTTTCGGGTTGAGACCCTTCTTCAGCCTGAGAAGGGTCTCAAAAAGTCACCAATTCCTTCTCTCCAGAGATTCTTCCTGTCCCGCTGAATTACTCCAGCATTTTGTGTCTATCTTCAGTTTAAACCAGCATCTGCTGTTCCTTCCTACACGTTCTTTGC
The DNA here is from genome assembly GCA_963514005.1 of Raja brachyura. The sequence goes on from OY740793.1 coordinate 63,064,268, forward strand.
AGGGATTGTTCACAATATATTTTTATAAATTGTTCCAAAATGCAGCAGAGTTCCCATGGAAACAGTATATTATCCGGTTGTTTGCAATTAATGCACATGCTTTTTTGTTCATTCTAAATGTTTAAAGCAGTTCTCTTGGATGATCAGGAAGGTTACAGTTTATAAATGATAGTTTTACATGCCATTGCCCGTCTCACTGTGCATTGAGCAACAGGGAGAATAACAAACTCAAAACAACTGTATCTTGTGTCAGCTCACTGCATCGTTTTTCTGGTAATGTTCTAATTCTTACCCGTCGAATCTTGCAGTTTCCAGTCATTCTAAAGATTGTTGAGCTTTGAGTTAATTATTTCCCACGTTGTTCAGCTAATACTGAAACAAGTAGTGGCATGTGAATTATTTTTCATAAACTTTATAAACTTCATAAACTTTAAGTCGTCCTGGCACTCCGAACCAACCAAGACATTCCGAAAGACATTCTTGCCATAGAGGGAGTACATAGAAGGTTCACCAGACTGATTCCTGGGGTGTCAGGACTTCCATATGAAGAAAGACTGGATAGACTCGGCTTGTACTCGCTAGAATTTAGGCGATTGAGGGGGGATCTCATAGAAACTTACAAAATTCTTAAGGGGTTGGACAGGCTACATGCAGGAAGATTTTTCCCGATGTTGGGGAACTCCAGAACAAGGGGTCACAGTTTAATGATAAGGGGGAAGTCTTTTCGGACTGAGATGAGAAGATCATTTTTCACACAGAGAGTGGTGAGTCTGTGGAATTCTCTGCCACAGAAGGTAGTTGGGGCCAGTTCATTGGCTATATTTAAGAGGGAGTTAGATGTGGCCCTTGTGGCTAAGGGGATCAGAGGGTATGGAGAGAAGGCAGGATACTGATTTGGATGATCAGCCATGATCATATTGAATGGCGGTGCAGGCTCGAAGGGCTGAATGGCCTACTCCTGCACCTATTTTCTATGATTCTATGATAAGAGTATTATTTCAAATACTTAAACCCCTGTCCCACTGTACGAGTTCATTCCAAGAGCTCTCCCGAGTTTGCCCTGATTCGAACACGGAGATTTACGGTAATGGCCACTCGTCGGTACTCGGGGCTCTTGTGGACATTTTTCAACATGTTGAAAAATCTTCACGAGTCTTCCCGAGCTTACCTGCCGTTAGCGTTACGAACCGGTAAGAGACGTCCCCGAGCTCCGACATACCCGGTACGTTCATTCTCCGTGCTTACCACGAGTTTGATTTATTTTAAACTCAGGAGAGTTCTTGGAATGAACTCGTACCGTGGGACAGGGCTAATACTTTTCTGTTTATACTCTGCCATAAGCCTGACAATGTACTGTTTCCGTGGCAACCCTTTTTCATTCCAGAACAATTTGTAAAAATATATTATAAATAACTCTTAGATATACTGATAGAGAATGTCTTCATTCAACATCCTCCTGCATTGTCGAATGGACAGCATTGTGGCGCAGCGGTCGAGTTGCTCCCTAACAGAGCCAGAGACCCGGTTTCGATCCCATCTACGGGTGCTGTTTGTACGGAGTTTGTACGTTCTCCCCGTGACTGCGTGGGTTTTCTCCGAGATCTTCTGTTTCCTCCCTCGCTCCAAAGACGTACAGATGTCTTGGTTAATTGGCTTGGTGTAAATGTAATATTATCTCTAGAGAATGTAGGATAGTGTTAGTGTGCGGTGATCACTGTTTGGTGTGTACTCTGTGAGCCAAAGGGCCTGTTTCCCACATTATATCTCTAAACTAAACTGCATAGCAATAAATTATACGTTAAGATCTCATCAGCTCAGGAGAACATGCTAGATGATCATGGCAACTAATGACCATTTGGTCAACTTGAAATCCAAGTCTCCCATTCTACTGTAGACATAAAATGCTGGAGTAACTCAGCGGGCCAGGCAGCATCTCTGGAGAGAAGGACTGGGTGACGTTTCAATAGACAATAGGCAATAGGTGCAGGAGTAGGCCATTTGGCCCTTCGAGCCAGCACCACCATTCAATGTGATCATGGCTGATCATCCCCAATCAGTACCCCGTTTCTGCCTTCTCCCCATATCCCCTGATTCCGCTATTTTTAAGAGCCCTATCTAGCTCTCTCTTGAAAGCATCCAGAGAACCTGCCTCCACCGCCCTCTGAGGCAGAGAATTCCATAGACTCACCACTCTCTGTGAGAAAAAGTGTTTCCTCGTCTCTGTTCCAAATGGCTTACTCCTTATTCTTAAATTGTGGCCCCTGGTTCTGGACTCCCCCAACATCGGGAACATGTTTCCTGCCTCTAGCGTGTCCAAACCCTTAACAATCTTATATGGTTCAATGAGATATCCTCTCATCCTTCTAAACTCCAGAGTGTACAAGCCCAGCTGCTCCATTCTCTCAGCATATGATCCCGGGAATTAACCTTGTAAACCTGCGCTGCACTCCCTCAATAGCAAGTTTCGGGTCGAGACCCCCCCCATTCTACTATTTTCTTTGAATGTTATACTATTATTCAAAAGAAATGTTGTTGGGTCCTGAAGGAAAGAATGTTAAATCCTGCCAACAAATTAGTATCCACTAAAGGGTGGGGGTGCTTCTACAAATCCAATTCCCTCCTCATAGGCTGTGGGACTGATACACTGTAGAACACAGATTGCAGTGAAGGCCTCCAAACTTATTTTTGAAAACGTGGGCACTTGTACAAAACTGTAAGAGTAATACAAAGTCTGAAGAAGGGTCTCGACCCAACCAGTCACTCATTCCTTCTCTCCAGAGATGCTGCCTGTCCCGCTGATTTACTCCAGCATTTTGTGTCTATCTTTGGTGTAAACCAGCATCTGCAGCTCCTTCCTACACATTTTTCTTTTGCATTTGCTGAATACTTCTTTAAATTCATTGTTTGAGATCAGAGCTGGACATTCCTTCTGATCTCACCCTTACCAATGAGGAGGAAATAAGAAGGTGGTAGACAAAGGTGCTGGGGAAACTAAGCGGTTGCAGCAGCATCTATGGTGCGAAGGAAAACATTGCCTATTTCTGTAATCCCAAACAATGTAATCCCTTAGGGTTTTGGGCCGAAACGTTGCCTATTTCCTTCGGTCCATAGATGCTGCTGCACCCGCTGAGTTTTGTCTACCTTCGATCTTCCAGCATCTGCAGTTGCTTCTTAAACAAATAAGAAGGTGGAACAGCAGGAAGGAAGGGCACATTGAGTAAACAAGTGAAATAGGTGGACTGTGCAGATAGCACTGTCTGCATTCTTCAAGTACTTTGAGCTATCTGCAGCAGTTAATCCAGGAGCCTCAGCTGTCAAGTTGCCTATGCAGCAATGTTCACATTTGTTCATGTTGCCCGGCCAAGATCCAAGATATCGTTGGTGTTAGGTACTTCCCCCCCCCCCGGTAAATGCTATGTGCTTACCTTTCTGTTTCTCTGCAGGCCCTGTGGCTGGGAGTCAGGAATCAAGGGGTTAAGAGCTTCTGTACCCGATTGGCCAAGCTACGTCAGGTGACTCATCGGTAGCTTAAAAGGCAGAAGCTCACAGAATTCTCTCTCTTCGTCGCTGATCCCTGAAGGAAGAGGCTGCCGTCTGAGCTGCAGGAGGCCTGGCCGCATGACATATCACTTTGTATATTGTCGCCTATATTTGTAAATTAATGTTGTATTGGGATGGAAGGGATGACCTGAGGGTTTTCGGGTACTTTGTTGCAGGGTTATGTCTATTTAGGCAGGATTAGAGTCTCCAGTCTGACGGCCCATTGCGAGGCTGGCTGGAGCACTGTTATATTTATTTGTTAGGCGATTCTGGTCCCTGACCGTGTTGTTTAAATCAGATTCGGGTTTTGTCTTAGTTTAACAAAATTAAAGTTTTTTTCCTTAAACTTGACCCTGGTTTTGATTTGTTACGCGACTCTGAGGAACCTGCCTTCGGGAGTCGTAACAGTTGGTGAATAAAGAAATAACCTTGTACAAGCCATCCCCATTGTAATTATAATTGTGAAGTTGTTACTATCAGAAACCCGTCAATTGAAAACAGGAGATTCCACTTTAGTGTTTGAAAGTGAGGCTTCTAAAAGACGGCAATGTGCAGAAATAATCATGCTGAGAGTGTGGGACAAGGCTCCAATGAGGCGATATTGAGTGGTGGCATGCAACTTGGGAGGAGCAACTTGGCAGTAACATTGAACAACACAAAGTGCTGGAGTAACAGCTAATCTGCCAGCATCAATAGACAATAGACAATAGGTGCAGGAGTAGGCCATTTGGCCCTTTAAGCCAGCACCGCCATTCAATGAGATCATGACTGATCATCCCCCATCAGTACCCCGTTCCTGCCTTCTCCTTATATCCCCTGACTCCGCTATTTTTAAGATCCCTATCTAGCTCTCTCTTGGAAGCATCCAGAGAACCTGCCTCCACCGCCCTCTGAGGCAGAGAATTCCACACTCACCACTCTCTGTGAGAAAAAGTGTTTCCTCGTCTCCGTTCTAAATCGCTTACTCCTTATTCTTAAACTGTGGCCCCTGTTTCTGGACTCCCCCAACATAGAAACATAGAAACATAGAAAATAGGTGCAGGAGAAGGCCATTCGGCCCTTCGAGCCTGCACCGCCATTCAATGTGATCATGGCTGATCATCCAACTCAGTATCCCGTACCTGCCTTCTCTCCATACCCCCTGATCCCTTTAGCCACAAGTGCCACATCTAACGCCCTCTTAAATATAGCCAATGAACTGGCCTCAACTACCTTCTGTGGCAGAGAATTCCAGAGACTCACCACTCTCTGTGTAAAGAATGTTTTCCTCATTTCGGTCCTAAAGGAATTCCCCCTTATCCTTAGACTGTGACCCCTTGTTCTGGATGTCCTTGTTCAACATCGGGAACATGTTTCTAGTGTGCCTCTAGTGTGTCCAAACCCTTAATAATCTTATATGTTTAAATAAGATTCCCTCTCATCCTTCTAAAGTCCAGCTGCTCCATTCTCTCAGCATATGACAATCCCTCCATCCCAGGAATTAACTCTGTATGGAGAACGGAGAGGTGATGTTTGGAGTTGGGACCATTCTTTGGACTGATTGTGGTGGTGGTGGGGACATAGCTAATTGGTGAGTATCTAATGAGTGTTTACTGACAAAAGTCTACTTTATAAGCTATCATTAAAAGGGAAATCAGGTTTCAACGGGATGCTCGGAGTTGAGGAGAGATGCTGTGTGGTGAGATCCTGGTAAATGGCTAAAAAGATCTATTTCATCCCTTATGCTTGATATGGTGAAGATTTGGTAATAAGGCATCAGCTATGTTTGAAAAGGAAAATAACAAATTATATAAAGAAATTATGACCTATTAAGGATGGAAGGAGCGATTTTATTTAATTTAACTACATTTCAAAAGCATCATTTGAGACCCAGCTGCTATTATATAGCAAGTTTAGTTTACAGGTAGGCAGATTGTAACACACCATGTCTAGTGAAACACCTCATGGTACCAGCGGTAGAGCACCTTTTCCTAAGCAAGATTTTTACATTGTTTAAAACTCAAATGATCAAGCTGCATGAACGCTATTGTGATGAAGATGATTAATGGCATAAGGAACACTTCTATTTTTATTATAAACAGGGACAATATTAATTGAAAAAATGCAATGGTTAGAAATCATGTTTCAGATGTCTGTATTTGGGCCAGAAAGACTACGTGCTAGCAAAACACACCACCCACATAGAGAGAGAAATACAGAGCAGCAGTGAACTGCTGGCTGATCCGATGAGTCAGAGAGGTTTTTCTCATAACATAAAAACAGCCTTGTAAGTGCAATAATAAAAAATGTACTCACCGCCCAATGTTTACTGGGGATGAATCAATGCCCCAGTCATCTGTACTGCCACATTATGTTAAACGCACCAATTAGAAAAGCAACACAGGAGATGCGGCGGGAAATGGGGGGGTGGCAGTGGTTATGAGGAGACAACAATGCGTCAAGGTTTAATTGATGTCATTCAATGGAGGCCTGTGACTAGTGGTGGGCCTCAGGGTTCGGTGCTGGCCCCGTTACTGTTTGTCATCTACATCAATGATTTGGATGAGAACATACAGGGCAAGATTAGAAAGTTTGCTGATGATACAAAAGTGAGTGGTTTTGCAGATAGTAAAGATGGTTGTGAACGATTGCAGCAGGATCTAGATCGATTGGCCAGGTGGACGGAGGAATGGTTGATGGAATTTAATACAGAGAAGTGTGAGGTGTTGCATTTTGGGACTCAAACAAGGGCGGAACCTACACAATAAATGGTAGGCCTCTGGATAGTATTGTAGAGCAGAGGGATCTAGGAGTACAGGTTCCTTGAAGGTGGTGTCGCAGGTAGATAACGGGCCAGTCCCACTATGAGTCATCCCAACTATTTTTTTACTCGTGGACATTTTTCACCGGATGAAAAAATGTTCCGACTTACCTGATGCCCCAAGTACCTACGGTTGGCATAACGAGCCGCTACGAAACATTCACAAACTTCTACGGCCTCCTACGGACTCATTACGAACATTCTGCGAGTTCGAATCTGGGGAAAATGTGGGAGAAGTCGTGAATTACCTCGTACAATGGGGCAGGCCCTTAAGGTGGTCAAAAAGGCTTTTGGCACTTTGACCTTCATCAGTCAGAGTATTGAGTATAGACGTTGGGAGGTCTAGTTGCAGTTGTATAAGACGTTGGTGAGACCACATTTAGCATATTGTGTTCAGTTATGGGCACCATGTTATAGGAAAGATATTGTCAAGCTTGAAAGGGTTCAGAAAAGATTTACTGTACGAGGATGTTGCCAGGACTAGAGGGTGTGAGCTATAGGGAGAGGTTGAGCAGGCTGGGTCTCTATTCCCTGGAGCGCAGGAGGATGAGGGGAGATCTTATAGAGGTATATAAAATCATAAGAGGAATAGATCAGGTAGATGCACAGGGTCGCTTGCCCAGAGTAGGGGAATTAAGGACCAGAGGACAAAGGTTCAAGGGGAGGGGGGAAAGATTTAATAGGAATCGGAGGGGTAACTTTTTCACACAAAGGGTGGTGGGTGTATGGAACAAGCTGCCAGGGGAGGTAGTTGAGGCTGGGACTATCCCATTGTTTAAGGAATAGTTAGACAGGTACTCGGATAGGAAAGGATTGGAGGGTTATGGACCAAGCGCAGGCAAGTGGGACTAGTGTAGCTGGGACATTGTTGGCGGTGTGGGCACGTTGGGCCGAAGGGCCTGTTTCCACACTGTATGACTCTAAGTAACATTACAGTAAATATGTTTGAACCATTATTGCTTAGCTCAGTTTGAAGTCTGGCTTGCAGAAAAAAGCTCATGGTAATTATAAACATGGTCATATCACTGATGTACTCTTTCTTTAATAACCAAATTACGTCCTCCTTAATAACCAAAAGTTTTTAATATTTCTTCTTTGAAAATGCCAATTTCTACTGAATTCCCCCAATGCCTACTCAGCATGTATGAGCATCAGTGCAAGTGTCAGAAGGCAATTAAATTATGCAGAGGAGCACAGCCAAACAAGTTATTCATTATGCTGAAGGTCATAAAATAGACCTGGCCACTCCCCAAACGCAAATTAAGTGCTTTCTTGAGATTAGATACATTTTATTGTTCATCTTCAAAACATAAAAACAGATGTCGGAATCCTGAGCTAAAAACAAAACAAAAATGCAAGTATTCGGCCAGTCAGACTGCAAATATGTGGAGCTGACTGACACTGTGGGTGAATGCATTTTGATCAGTAGCGAACAAAATGAAAGATAAACAAGATTTAGGAGAGACAGAACAAAGGTGAAAGTCTTTCATAAGACACAATGCAGGTGAAATTTAACATAAAGCAGAAAAATAACACAAGATTAAAGATTGGTAATGGGAGCCAAAAAGTGGAAATATTACTATTTCAAAGAGCTAGATCATATTGACTTTTGCCAGTAGTTACGAATTGCTGGCATTGAGCTGCTGAAACTGAAGCATGATCCGAAACGTACGGTTTGGAACTCTACTGATGGACTTGAAGGCATTTGACAGCTGCCCAATTGACTTCACACAGAGAACAACCCCGGAACCTGCTCTTGCTGCAACCCAATTGACTACAATATAGACTTAGTTTAGATATATCGTGGAAACAGGCCCTTTGACCCACTGAGTCCATGCTGACCAGCAATCACCCATACATAGAAACATAGAAAATGGGTGCAGGAGGAGGCCATTCGGCCCTTCGAGCCAGCACCGCCATTCATTGTGATCATGGCTGATCGTCCCCAATCAATAACCCGTGCCTGCCTTCTCCCCATATCCCTTGACTCCACTAGACCCTAGAGCTCTATCTAACTACGTTTATCTATACTAGCTCTATCCTACACAATTTACAGAAGCCAATTAACCTACAAAGCTGCACGTCTTTAGAATGTGGGAGGAAACTGGAGCACCCAGAGAAAACCCACATGGTCACAGGGAGAACATACAAACTCCATACAGGCAGAACCTGTAGTCAGGATTGAACCCAGGTCTCTGGTAATGTAAGACAGCAACTCTATCGCTGTGCCACTGTGCTTCTCCTGACTGTTGGAAAGGATTAAGGATGATAGCAAGTTATTAATGTTAAAAATATTATTTAATGTCTTGGTAAAGTTGTTTGCAAAAAATGTTTATTTTTAAAAAGCTGTATTTTAAAATATTGATTTCAATTTTAATCGTTCATGTATACCATTGAATGTCAGAGACAATTATAGCAGCCAACAAGTCCTGGGCTAAATTACAGGGACAATGCTTCTGCACTCTGCTGATTGAGGTCCACTTGCCATTTGAATCATAATTTGGTTTTGATTAGATTAGTTTAGTTTAATTTAGAGATACAGTGCGGAAACAGGCCCTTCGGCCCACTGAGTCCACACTGACCAGCAATCCCCACACACTGACACTATCCTACACACTAGGGACGTTACATTTATACCAAGCCAATTAACCTACAAACCTGTACATCTTTGGAGTGTGGGATGAAACCGGAGCACTCGGAGAAAACCCACGCAGGTGACAGGGAGAACGTACAAACTCCATACAGACAGCATCCTTAGTCAGGATCGAACCCAGGAATCTGGGTCTGCAAGGCAGTAGCTCTATCGCTGTGCCACCGTGCCGCCCTATTTGCTGGACTCCAAGGTGCAGAGAGCCAGTGAGACAGAGCCTCCATATTTGGCCAAGGTAAGTGTGCACATGAATGGTAAGATTAAATGAGAACTTACCAGTTTGAAGTTTGATCTTTATTTTATGAGGAGTTGCGATGGGGGATTTCGTGAAGACCCTGCCAGCACGCATATGCGACATTCTTCAAAGCAGCGGTGTGGAAACACAGAACTACCAGAAATGAACTAATATAGTAAGATTGAAGAGACTCTATTTACCAGCTGACCTTAGAGTAGAGGGTTGGGAGCGGAGGGCACGAAATCCCTCATCGCAACTCCTCATAAAATAAAGATCAAACTTCAAACTGGTAAGTTCTCGTTTAATCTTACTATTTCATTTCGGAGTCACGTGAGTGACTTTGTGAAGATTTCAAAGCTCTGTGATTACATGCCCTGCATCACTTCCATGCCCACGCACTGCCGTAATACTGATGGAGGAAGTATGTTAACATGTTTCAGACTTGAACAAGCTGAAAAATAATAACATTATAGTTAATACAACAATAAACTGAACGCGGGGACAAACGTTTAGGTAACAGCACTTAAAACTGACTCCGCAAATGTTGCGGGAGCGGCCACAGGTTAGTTATGAAATTGCTGAAATGTAATTTCACTGGCCCAGCCCGCTATTGCGAAGACATGACCCATGAACACCTCCATGGTCTTCGCCACTGATGTGGATGCAGCCCTGGTAGAATGACATTTTAAAATGTTTAGAGTCTTACCTGCTGCACCGAATACCACCTTGAGCCATCTGGAGATAGTCTGCACCGTCACCCTGTGACGTGGGTTTCCATGGCTGATAATAGATCCGCCTCCATATTCCTGATGGCCATTTTCAGACCTGTAGTCGCAGGGCTGTGTAGTTTAAGCAACTCTTTTATAAAGAAGTTACTTTATTATGGGTCGATCATTCTATCCAGGTTTAATTCCTGTAGAGTCTGGACCCGTTGTGCTGTGTTCAGTGCCATTACCATCACTAATTTAAAGGTAAGTCCAGTGGTAAATCCGTCATAGGCGACCAGCTCCTGAGTAGGGTCAATACCACCCTTATATCTCAGGTAATATAATATCGTGGTCGGGGAGGGATGGATAGAACATATCCCTCATAGTTTGGATACCAGCTGGTGAGATCCCACTCCAATGTCGAGATAGGATGACAGTGCACTCCTAGCACTGTATACGGCACTGTAACTGAGGGACTCATCATAATGAAGACCCGTGAGGATGCCAGCACATTGGAAATCATAGCAGATATGTAGGTGGTCTTGGTCCGACTACAAAAAACCTCCCATATCCTATGTAGGTGAGGTACTGCTTCCTAGTGGACTCTCTCTGCACAATTCTGTATGATGTCCATGGTCCTTTATGTTCCAGAATCTGGGTACGTTTTCTGCAACACTTGACTGATGAAGCAGAATGGGGAAAGCATAGAAATCAATTTCCCCCCCAATTCACACAAGATATTGACTTGATCCCACCCATAAGGTTTAAATATGCCACCTCAGTGGTATTATTTTGAAGATGGACATACGTATGCTGCAGATTAGTGCATTAAGGCCGCAGCCCGTGACATGCTCCCAGCATTTCTGAACAGTCCCAGCCCTTGGTGCTTGCGTCGGTTTGTAACACGACTAATGGGTTTGTGTAATGATGGGATTTAACAATCACAAACATTGCTAATCCACCATTGCAGCTCAATTAATGCCTTGATTGGCGGCTGCATAGGCCCGTAAAAAATGTCCAGCATTCACTATTAATGCCAAGATTTTGCTTTTTGCAAGCTTAGATAGTGTAACGGCCCAATTATGTAGCTAGAATGTAGCTACAAGTTTACCAATTACCTTAGCAGCATGTCTAATAGTCGGTTTCCTGGCGCAAGCAAGGCTGTTACATGCCTCTATAATGTCCATTGCTTTGTTCCCTGGGATAGTGACAATCAGACCCATGTATCCCAGAATGTATGTAACCTCTCTCCTCCTTGTGAGGTTATACATGCAGCACTTCCTAGAGAACCAGACCCCCTACCTCCATGGCTACCGGCGGGTCTTTCGTTCTGGTTCCTGGTGTTCCGTTGGATTGCGTTGAGGTGCTCCTGACGTGTAGGTCCTTACTGGTCTTTCAGGTGGCCCCCGAGGTCTTGCATATGATGGTTGTCTGCGCACTGCCACCCTGCTGGAGGGAGATGCGTTATCAACCCGACTGCCTCCGTCTCCTAATCCAGGTCCTTGGCCTGTATGGGCAGGTCCTCACCGAACAGCTGTCTCGGTGGAGGCGTCGCAGATGCCTTGTACAACCCCCAAATATGGGGTTTAGGAGTCGGTTAAATGGCGATATTCCAGGAAGTGTTAACTTCATGACTAATACGCAAGAGCATCCTCCTGCTCTGCTGTCATTTCCGTACCGTCAACCGACCTGGCAAAGGCAGTAACCCCCGACCTCAGCAATTTCAGGATCTTTTGTAACTTCAGCTCCTGTTCCCTTATCCCGGGACTGCTGTTGCCCCAGATGGGCGTGTTGACTGTCGGTACATTCAACGATATGCAGTTGTTTGGGCCTTGTATTTGTTGATTGCCTTGGTAAGGACCTGTTCCTGCAGCTGGTGTGTGGTGAGGTAGTCAATGCAAGCCCCTAATTTGGGCTGCAAAAGGCTGACCCCAGTGCTTCGGCTGGGCAAACTTGGAGACCACATTCAGTAGTTCCTCCTGGGTTTTCTCAGGTACTACAGGTTCCTCCAGATCTGGTCCAGCTGCAGAGATTATGCTCTAGGATACGCTCCATCCGAGCCATGCGACCGTCGCCGCATCTGCAGACGACAAGTCGACTTCCTCAGGTTCTGGAGAATCTCTTGAGGCTTCTGTCATTGCCCCGCACCTCGTCGAGGTGATAACAAGGGTGGCTAGCCAGGATGTCGCTGCCTGCTGCTTCTGCGTGGCTAAGCGACTCCCGCGCGGACCTGCCGCTGGTCCGCCGTCTTCCGGACGGAGGCGGCCCGCTAGTCTGACAAGACTTGAGCGGTGATGAGTCGGTCCCGGCCGCAGAAGCGTGGTACCCCGACGTCCACGCGGGCTTGCCGCCTGTCCTCCTTAGGGACAAAGGCAACGTTCGGTCACGTCCTGCCGCTAAAGGGGGGTGTGGTGACCGAGATGAAACTGCACCAACCTGCAATCTGGCAGGCTCCCTCGGTGCTGAGTCTGTGCCAGCTGCACATGTGGTCCTACAGACCCAGGCCTCAATCCTCCACCGGTCCACGATCTGGTGGCCTGCTCCGGTGGAAAGTCGACCCCGGCTCCTACAGCGGGGCTTCACCGACTGTTGTGCTGTTCTTCCCCTGGTCCTCCCTCTGGTGACCTGCATAGTTGGGGAGAGAGAACGTGCTGCCAAGCGGATAACACACTTACACACCTTTGCTCCACTGTCGCTATGGTTAAGTGACAGCGGTAGGGAGTCAGGGTCTTGCCTACCCTGCTCCTGCGCGGTGTTGCTACCACTTTATGGCTCCATGGCCAGCCGTGGTGGAGAATCGGATCCTGGCTGCACAGGGCTCCCCTGATTTCCGCGTTCTTATCCCGGCCCACAGAGCGGGCGCTGCCGGCGTTGCTGGTAGCTCCGGTAATAGTGGGCACTGACTCACATCCGAGGTCTCATGGCCCTGGGAGGCATACTTCGATGCCTTCATTCTGGTTTCCCATCCATTGTTTCTGTAAGCAAAGTCTAGTACAGAAGCTAACAACTCAAGGTTAGTATCTTACCTGAGGGTCTTTATGAGCTTCCGGTGGAGGAGCGCACTCTCTCCCCCAGCTCCAATGGTGACCAGAGTCTCATGCGGGACATAGACTGCCGCTAACGGCAAGGCTCCCGCCTGTTTGCGAGTCGGGCCCCGGCTCTGTCTACTACCTCTATAGGCTAGCCCACGGTATACCTGCGGCCTGTGGCGTCGAGTTGGAGCTCCTGCTCTGCCTTCGCTGCCCGTGAATGACAGTCTCCGAGCCTGGACCCTCCTGGTCCACGGGCTTGCCCGACTTCCGGGTAGCGTTGCCGTCAGCCCGTGGTGCCCCTACGGGCTGCGGTGTAGATTCATGCTGCCGCTCTGCCGTCCCTTCTTGCGAACGGCGAGTGTGAGCCTGGACCCTACAGGGTCAGCGAGCTGCCCAACCTGCCCAACCTGCCCGGCGTAAGTAAAACCATCAACCCACAGAGTCCTTGCAGGCTGCGGTGTAGAGTCGGGGCTGCCCTGCAAGCCCCACTACCTGGTTGATGCCGACAGCCCGCGGTATCCTTGCAGCCTGTGGTGTAGAGTCGAGGCTGCTGCTCTGCCGTCGCTCACTCCGAACGGCGAGCCTGCAAGCCTCACTCCTTTATTACAGGTCCCTGCAGTAGAGGAGCAACCCTCCCCACTGCCTGTCGCTCGCATGCGGTCGACGATACGTCGCGCATGCGTGCCTGGCGGGGTCTTCACGAAGTCATTCACGTGACTCCGAAATGAAATGAACCATGAGCAACAATACCAGATAGGTGGACACAGCTCTGGATATAATCCAGCCTTTTAGCTCAGTTGAATCTACAAAGAGTAGGCAAGTGTAGAAAGTAAAATACACTTGTAACGAAGTTATAAAAGGTTTCTGTGCAGCAGGACCATGACTGGCGAGGCTCAGAGACCCACAACAGTAGAATTCTGCGGTGTTTGGGTGCATGTCCTTGAGCCTAGCTTATTGATGCAAGCCTACAAATACCCCCTCTACTTCTGTGGTAAATTGAGGAGATTCGGTATGTCTACTCTGCAGGTGTATGGTAGAGAGCATATTGACTGGTTGCATCACAACCTGATTCGGCAACTTGAGCATCCAGGAGCAACAGAGATCACCAAAAGTGGTGGACACCATGGGTACTGACCTCCCACCAAAGAAGAGATCTATAGAAGGCACTGCCTCAAAAAAAGACAGCCAGCAACAAAGATCCACACCGCCCTGTCCACCCTCTCATTTCACTCCTGGCATCGGGAAGAAGGTACAGGAGTCCGAAAACTGTGACCTTCAGGTTTAAGGACAGCATATTCCCAGCTCGGTCTCTTGAAAGCTACGCAACACTAACTGATAAACTGTGGACTGTCTTTAGTTGCACTAAGGACGTTGGCCTTTTTTTGAGCAATGGGCTTATTAATTTATTGAATTCATTTTGTTATATACTATCTACAGTATGTGTATTGTGTTACAAGCCTGTTATGCTGCTGCAAATAAAAATGTTATTGTTCCACAACAATGTACCAAAAATGTCATTGTTGGTACGTACGGCAATTAAACAAACACTGGACATGACTCTTGAGCCTTGTTATGTACTAAATACACTGGATTAAATGTCAGTACAAATAATCCTGAATGCATGCAGACTCGCATAAACATTTGATGTAAAATGAGAAGAGAAGGGCTGGCTTTGCCTGAGTCCACGGATCTACTAAATACTGCTGGTATGTCGGGATTAGTACAGCTACGATTTCTGTGTACTAATTTAAATGCTGAGGGTTGCTTTTCCTCTACCTTATCAGTCATGCAGCACAGGAAATTAACATGATGCTCTATCTGTTAAACAGCTGTAGCTGGAAAGACCTGAAGGGAAGAAGAAAACAGTGCCTAAGCTCCAACTTGTGGGCGGGCCCGCGTTTGCATCCCATTGAGGTGAACTTTAATCCACAGAATAAACGATGAAACAATTTTACGAAAGAAAGGCATTGCAGCATTTACAGTTACAGTTTCAGTTTAGTTCATTGTCACGTGTGCCGAGGTGCAGTGAAAAGCTTTTGTTGCGTGCTAACCAGTCAGCAGAAAGACAACACATGATTGCAATCGAAACATTTACAGTTTACAGATTCATAAGGGAAGAACATTTAGTGCAAGATAAAGCCAGCAAAGTCCAATCAAGGATAGTCCGAGAGTCACCACATTCACAAGTTATAGGAGTAAATTAGGCCATTCGGCCCATTGAGTCTACTCGTTCAATCATGGCTGATCTCTACCTCCTAATCCAATTTTCCTGCCTTCCCCCCCGTAACGCATTACACCCGTTCTAATCAAGAATTTGTCTATGTCTGCCTTAAAAATATCCACTGATTGCCTCCACAGCCCTCTGAGGCAATGAGTCCACAGATTAACTACCCTCTGACTAAAGAAGTTCCTCCTCATTTCCTTTCTAAAAGCGCACCCTTTAATTATGAGGCTATGACCTCTGAGGAGTGAGCTGATAAAAGCATATATAATTATGAGGGGGGTAGATAGGTTATATAGTAGAAATGTGTAGGAAGGAACTGAAGATAGACACAGGATAGACTGAAGATAAACACAAAATGCTGGAGTAACTCAGCAGGACGGCAGCATCTCTGGAGAAAAGGAATGGGTGACACCCTGTGCCTGAAGAAGAAACCTTTGTCCTCTAGTGAAGGTGCCCAAGACAAAAGGACATAGGTTCAAAGTCCGAAACAGAAGATTTGGAAGGGATTTGTTTTTCACATTGAAGTTGGTTGGAGTCTGTAATGTGCTGTCTAAAGAGATAGTGAAGGTAGATAGACTCACAACATTTAAGAAGCAACAAGACAAATACTTGAATCACCAAAACATTGAGCACTGTGGATCTATTGCAGGTAAATTGGATTAATGTTGATGGCTGCAATGGGGGCATGGACATGGTGGACAAGGATCTGTGTCTCCTCCGCACAGTTCTGTGACATACAATTATACAATCGTTTATTGTCATTTGAACCTCAAATGAAGTTCAAACAAAATTTGGTTTCTGCAGCCATACAACAAGAAGAAACAATTTTACAAGACACACAACCAACTCAATTCACACAGACATCCATCACTGCGAATCTCCCCCTCACTGTGATGGAAGGCAAAGTCTTGTCTCTCCCCTGCTCTCCACCCTCACCCGATGTTAAAGCCCCCGGCGGACGATGGCAAGACCCGCAGCCGTTAAAGCCGCGCCGAGCGATGCTTAAGGCCCTGCTCCGGTTCATAATATTGGAGCCCCCGGCGGGCAATTGCAAGTCCTGCGGCCATTAAAGCCACACCGGGCGATGTAAGGCCCCGCTCCGGGTCGTTTTCAACCCCGCAACTCGGGCGGGAGAAGTTGCCGTTGCTGGAGCTCCGAAAAGCGGTCTCCCACCAGCGACCCATGAGCTCCCGATGTCACCGTCCACCGGACCTGCGGCTGGAGCCACTGAGCTCCGGAGTCGGGTCGCGGCTGCGCGCCACCACAGCTCTCCACGCTCCGAAGCCGGCCAGTCCCACGATGGTAAGTCCACAGGCTCCGCGACTGGAGCCCCCAGGTCGTTCCGGCTGGAGGCCGCTCCACGGTGCTAGGCCCCAACGTCATCGGAGACCCGATGGGGAAAAGGTTGGGTCCCCCGAACAGGGAAGAAACCCAAAAGAGACCCAAAAGTTTTTAAAATATCCATAACCCAAAATGACTTAAGCCATTACATGGGTTATGGACATGTTTAAAATCTGTGAAAAGATTCACTTTACCTTCACATTATTTCATCACAGCAATAGAGTGATAGAAAGAAAAAAACCCTTTGGCCCACCTCGTCTGCACCATCCATCTACACTAATCTAATATCTTCCTCTCACATCACCGTTGACTCTCCTCCTCCCCCACACAATTTCCCTGCTACCACCAACACTAAAGGCAATTTACAATCACCAATTTACCTGCCGGGCAGCACATCTTTGAAATGCGGGAAGAAATCGGAGCACCTGGAAGAAATTCACATGGATATATCCATCATCTAAGGTCAGGATGGAACACTGGTCTGTGGATTTGTGACACACCAACCCCTGTGCTGTCCATAGCCAGTACATCAAGTTTTGCATGGAATGAGCAAATGAATGAGTCTAATTAAGAAATGTGCGAGATATATACAGGGTGAACAAATTTATCATCATAATTCATAGCGTTGATCTTTCAAAATCAGACAAATCATTCACAGAGCAAAGACTTGAACACTTCCCACACAAAAGTAGGGAGAAATCAGAGGATGAGCACCACAAAGTCATTACTGTATATCTTCTGCTATGCGGGCATGTGGTGGTTTCAGTGAATGCTGCTGACTAACCATCCTACATCAACTTGCTGTCAATGGTAAATCCAATATTAGCAACGATATGGACAATAA
Source organism: Raja brachyura (assembly GCA_963514005.1). Next base: position 63,081,641 of record OY740793.1, read on the forward strand.
CTGCATAATACATTCGTTATTAATAGGTGTAATATTTAAAATAATTAAAGAAAGTGTGCAGGTATTGCACCTCAACAGCAACAATTTGGAACGATTAACTCAATACAAATACGATTTTTTGAAGAGATGAGGATGAGGCAGGGCAGTAGGCCTTTGACAATCTTCTGCAAGGTCAGCTAGTCTGGAAGATTAGCTCACATGGGATTCATTTTGAGAGGCAAATGGATACAAAATAGTTTTGGTGGAGAGAGCAGAGGGTGATAGTGGAGGGTAGTTATCAAATTGGATATCTATGACCAGCAATGTGCTGCAGGAATTGTGCCTAGTCCACTGGTGGAGACACTGGTGAAGGCAGCATGTGAGGTGCTTGCCTCCATGAGTCAAGATATTGAGGATACAAGATAGGACTTCATGGTGCAACTGATCACACTTGGAGTATTGTCTGCAGTTTTGGTTGCCAAGCTATAGGAAGGATGGCATTAAGCTGGAAATGGTGCAGCCAGTTATAAGAAGAGGCTGAATAGGCTGGGACTTTTCCCCTGAAAATGTAGGTGGCTGAGAGGTGACATAGGAATGTATGAAATGGTGTGAGGTATAAATGAGCTGGATAGAAACATAGAAACATAGAAAATAGGTGCAGGAGGAGGCCATTCAGCCCTTCGAGCCAGCACCGCCATTCATTGTGATCATGGCTGATCGTCCCCTATCAATAATTAATGATCGTCCCCAATCGTCCCCTGCCTTCTCCCCATATCCCTGATTCTGTTCTGTTCAGTTTCATCTTTTCTTCCCGTATTGTCTTTTCAGTTACCTTCTGTTGTTCTTTAAAAGTTTCCCAATCCTCTGCCTTCCTGCTCATCTTTGCTATGTTATACGTCGCCTCTTTCAGTTTTATACTGCCCTTGACTTCCCTTGTCGGGCACGGTTGCCTCTTTCTCCCCCTAGAATCTTTCTTCCTCTTTGGAATGAAAAGATCCTGCATCTTCTGAACTATTCACAGAAATTCCTGTAATTGCTGTTCCACAAGCTAGGGTCCATTTCCAGTTAACATTGGCCCGCTCCTCCCTCATGCCTCTCTAGTCCCCTTTGCTTAGTTGCAAGACTGCACATCCGATTTCATCTTCTCCCTCTCAAATTGAAGATTAAAACATCAAATTATGGTCACTACATCCATTACCTCAAGTTTCTCCATAGCTCCTTTACCTCAAGTTTCCTTATCGAATCCAGTACATTACACAACACTAAACCCAGAATTGCCTTCTCCCTTGTAGGCTCCAGTAGCTTAAGAATCCATCTCGGAGGCACTCTACAAATTCCCTTTCTTGGGGTCCAGTACCAACCTGATTTTCCCATCTCCCTGAATATTGAAATCTCCCGTGAGCACTGTAGCATTGCCAATTGTATCTCCTGCTGTAACGTGTCCTAGCTACTGTTTGGGGGCCTGGAAATAAGTCCCATTAGGGTATTTTGACCCTTATGATTTCTCAGCTCTGTGCACAGTGACTCCACATCTTCGGATCCGATGTCACCCCTCGAGCTACCCCACCCCCTCTGCCCATCTGTCTGTCTTTCCCATAGGATCTCTGGCTGTTGGAAACCGGATGGTCAGTCTTTATTCCAGGGTAGTGAAATATAAAACTAGAGGACATAGATTTAAGATGAAAGAGGAATAATTTAAAAATGGCATGAGAGGCAGGCTTTTAAATACAGAGGGTGGCTCTATGGAGCAAACTGACATATCAATTTCCGGAGGCAAGAACAAGTACAATATTCAAAAGATATTTGGAGAGATACATGGATAGAAAATGTCTGGAGTGATACGTGGCAAATGGGACTGGCTTACATAGACATTTTGATTTGTATGGATGAGTTGGGCCAAAGGGCCTGTTTCCATGCTGTGTAACTATGATTCTAAAGTGGTAGGACAAGTAATAACAGTTGTACCCTTGTTAATAAAGTAATAACCTTGTCATGGTCGGGGAGCTTGTGTGTCTCAGTGACCCCTAGAGCTATGCCTGTGGGAGATTTGTCTCCTGCTAGGGTCTCTCGTGCTGGACAGGTCGAAGGGTAGAGGCGAGACGAAGAGCGATCCACTGGTCCTCCAGGTTGGGGGTTGAGCACGGGGCTAACAACCCTGTCTCGTAAAACAAATATGTTACGGAAACAGCAACTGAAGGAATCAACACTACTGGGCGTGATGGACTTCCAGGGCTAGGATGAATGTCAATGGTGAAAGCTGGAATTGGATTGGCCATACACTGAGAAGAGAACCAGACAGCATCCCAATAATAGCCCTGCACTGGACACCGAAGGGAAAAGGAAAAGATGAAGACCCAAAACCACCTGCCTTCGAACTGTAGAGGAGGAAATGAAAACAATGGACCTGACCTGGGGTAGTGTCCAGGAGCTAGCCCAGAACAGACATGAGTGGAGGACCTTCGTTGCTGCCCGACATGCCAGGAGGCATAATAGGCAGTAAGTAAGAAAGTAAGTTTCCAAACCAAGTATTATTTTGTTTTGTAGATAAATTGGCAATGTTACTGCTGTACACCATCACAATTGTCATTTGTATTAATATCTGATATTGTTAGCCAAGTACAGTACATATGACTCACATCTATTTCTATGGGGATATGATAGTGGTTCATAACTTGTTAGATACTTAAGATATCCAAATTCTAAAACACTTGAGCCTGAAAATATGATGCCCTTGTAAATAACCTCCTTTCTGATGCTATCCCAGGCAGATTTTAAGTCTAAATGCAATGAAATTCCTGGGATGGTGGGACTGTCATATGCTGAGAAAGTGGAGCAGCTGGGCTTGTACATTCTGGAGTTTAGAAGGATGAGAGGGGATCTCAAAGAGGCAGAGGCAGGAAACATGTTCCTGATGTTGGGGGTGTCCAGAACCAGGGGCCACAGTTTAAGAATAAGGAGTAAGCCATTTAGAACGGAGACGAGGAAACACATTTTCACACAGAGAGTGGTGAGTCTGTGGAATTCTCTGCCTCAGAGGGCGGTGGAGGCCGGTTCTCTGGATGCTTTCAAGAGAGAGCTAGATAGGGCTCTTAAAAATAGCGGAGTCAGGGGCTATGGGGAGAAGGCAGGAACGGGGTACTGATTGGGGATGATCAGCCATGATCACATTGAATGGCGGTGCTGGCTTAAAGGGCCGAATGGCCTACTCCTGCACCTATTGTCTATTGAAATGACATTTTCTGACTTGATCCAGTTAATGCACTTGCTAGTTACATCAACTGCAACTATCACAATGATTTATGAGAAAACATAACACCATGACTACATTAATTGCAGTTAACTTTGTAGAACACACCAACAACATTGTCTGACCTGTCAGTAAATTGGAGAATGTAGATTGCAGCTCTGTGGGTTTGTGTTGGCATTATTGCTGACTGGGTGATGCAGAAATAGCTAATTGAGGGGTTGCTTTATTGAATCATGGCTATTCCTGGCAGTGCATAATTAATAGATAAATCTCTATCTCTGTCTTGTATTATGATAATGATGTAGACTCGAATGCGTAATATGGTCTTGTGAGAGTAATTGTAAACCATGCGACTGCAGACATTGGTGGTCTGATTGTTCAACTGTGCCGCAACTCACATAACTTTGGTGCAATCCATTAGACTCAAAATTGTGAATGAAAAACATCTATGCATTAGCTTGTAATTGGATGCTGCCAGATTACTAATTGTTAGACTCTCTCCCTTTTTAATTTACTAATCTCAGCCAGATTCCGAGAATTGCTAGATTTTTCTGTCCCTTTTAAGTATGTTGTGCAACAAATTACCATGGCATGCATCACCAGCACACCTCATTATCATTCCCTTTCTGGTATTCCCTTATACAATGGACGCGAAGAAGAAATCCAAATACCAATCTATGAGATGCATCACCTCCTGTAATCACTCATGATTTTGGAATCTATGGAAGTCATTTCAGTTCTGGGCAATAGTTGATATCATCCCATATCCTCTGCACTCTTTGTGAAAATCTTCCCCCTCTTAGGTTTCCTTTAGATCTTTCTCTGCTCACCTAAGACTTATGCACTCCAGTGTTAGACTACCCTATCCTCAGAAATAGACTGTGACTATTCACCTTATCTCCGCCACTCATGATTTTTATAAACTTCTTTATGGTCACCTCCCAACCTCCTTTGGCACAAGGAAAACTGCCTTAACCAATCCAGTTTTGCCCTAGAAACTTAAGCCCACTTGTCTTCGCACCACTGAGGCGCAACTTCCATCATTGTTCAGCTTCTGTCAAGGAGAAGCTGTATTTCACCCTCGTTAGACCTCATCTGGACTACGCAGTTGCAGCTTGGGACCCATACACAGATAAAAACATTTCATCCATCGAACGTGTCCAAAGACAGGCCGCTCGATTTGTTACTAACACCTACGAGAGAGAAGCAAGTGTCACCAAACTTCTGAATTCTCTGGGGTGGAACCCTCTCCAAGACAGACGTGAAGCTCACCATTTGACCTGTTTTTACAAAATATTAAATGGTCAGCTAGACATAGATAACAAGCCCTACACCAACCCCAAACCAATTAGGAGCAGACGAGGGCATTCGATCCAATTTGTGGTCCCAGCCTCAAAGACAGATGTGTACAGCAATTCGTTCTTTCCACGCACTATTAAAGCATGGAATAATCTCCACCAAGCCACGGTTGCCCAGCCAGATGCAACTAAATTTAAAGTGGCACTTTCTTCCCAATAACCCTCTCTGGCAAAACCCCTCCCTTCACCACCTCCAGTTTAAATTCCAGTTGGAATATTTTGGAGGACCAAGTTACCAAGAACCAAGAACCATCCTTGTGAAACTTTCATGCACTCTGGCCTTGGGGACCATGACAGAAGCCTCCTCGTGGCGATCCCCGGAAACGACCACACGATGCACTCTGTGACGCATCGGGCGACCATTGCACGATGGCGGAAGCCAACAGTGAGTTATACGTTGTCTGACACACAAGCGAACAGACTCTTGCCTTTCTTGGATACACTGTATTCCTTTGTTCAGGTACGCAGCCCCTCAATTAATGCAGTTAAAGTTGAGAATATACATTAATATACATTAACATTAGTTAACAGTCATTTCAAAGTTATCATTGTACTGTAAATATAATTCTACTTTGAAAATGGGCACAATGATTGCAGTATCAATCAAATGTAGCCCATTTTTCTTTTTATTCCTGGTTTTCTGCCCCGCCCACCCTCCTTGTCCTTGACCTCTATATTGTAATTAATTAACTTTTTTATTTTTTTATATTCATCAAAATATTCCAGATGAATAGCCATGTATGAGGAGTTCAGAACAACTCTGAATAAAATAGTCGATAAGAGCATATTAAATGGGAAGACAGACAATAAATTCTTTTTTTTAATATAAATGTTGCAACATACAGGTATGTTGAATGTATAAGCAACATAGGAAATAATATGAGTCAAAACAAGTTATTACTGTGCAGTAATAGGAAAGTAATGAATGAACATAAAATGAAAACTCTGACATTTTGATGACAATCCAATCTGAAAATTGTATAGCAGTTTTCATATATCATATCAAAGTCGTTAAATAGGTAGCTCATTGAGGATTCCGTTAAGGTTTTAGCAATACAGCTGGAACAGGTATGAAGACAGAAAGTATTGTGGTATATCATTCTGATCATACGTGTTATTCTGTAAAACAAAGCAAAAAGGAAGATACTGCTCATGCAAAATCCATAAAGCAAATAATAACTGTCAAATATATTGATCCATTATATTTCTGTGGCATTCATAGTAAAATATTGGATAGTTGGCCTATACATAAGCATACACATCACCATTAGCATCAAATGTTAATATTTGTCATATTTTCTAAATAATACTAATTTTATTTGAATAGTAATTGCTAATAACTGTGAATGATAATGAGTAGAGTTTGACAGTGGAGGAGTGCAGTTGAAAGGCCATATTTATTGAGCTGTACATCCATGAAATGAATCAGTTCATTCTACTAAGCCCCGGTTTACAAAATGACTTGTATTAATAGTGTCTCTTATTTCATCTAAAAGTATTTGAAGTTGTAATGTGGAAATTGCAGGAACTGACGTGTGCAAAGCAAGATCCTACTAAGTAAACTGAGAACAGTAGAATGTAAGATCATAAAAGCAGAAGCCACCATTCAATACGATCCTCACTGAAGCCCGGGCTTTGTCTCCTTTTCTGTATCTGTATTTCAGTATCTTTTCAAATGACCAGATTATCTGGTTTTAGTAATGCAGAATTGGACAGCACAGGACAAATATTGAACAGGACTCTAGGATAATTCTTTTTTTCAAAATAATGCCAAGGTACCTTTTGCACCCACCTGTAAGATGGGGCTCAGTTTAACAAATGTTCCTGGGAAACAGTTTCTTTTCCAAGAAAAATATTTGGAAACCATCAAATGTTTACCCCCAATTTTCTTCGTGCTTATTTGGCACCAGCAAGGTTTAACTATAATAATCACCAGAGCAAGTGGTTCAGGAGCTTCAGAACAAGTGTGTTCTTTAATATTGAATAACATGACTAAATGTATGCTGTGCACATTATATTTGCACAGGACTCACTTTTTTTTAATTAAAAAAAAAAGTTAAATATTTTTATTAGAAGCAATGCATGACATGGGAATTAAGGGACAGAAGTTTAGGGGTAACATGAGGGGGAACTTCTTTACTCAGAGAGTGGTGGCTGTGTGGAATGATCTTCCAGCAGAAGTGGTGGAGGCAGGATTGATTTTAACATTTAAAAGTAAAGTGGATAGGTATATGGATGGGAAGGGAATGGAGGGGTATGGTCTGAGTGCAGGTAGATGGGACTAGGGGAAAATAAATGGTCGGCACGGACTGGAAGGACCGAGAGGGCCTGTTTCCGTGCTGTAATTGTTATATGGTTATTGTCTAAGGTACAACAGTTCTTCAAATACAAATTAGACTTGTCACAAAAATTGTACAGATGTTACGGAATAATTGGAAATGTTTTGGAAAGTAAAGGAATGGTAAAAAAGAAAAAGTATAGATCAATAATCAAGAGATGGTGATTAAATAATAATGATTATATAAGAAAATAAAAAAATAAAAAAGAATAAAAACTAAAAAAATAAAAATAAAAATAAACACATTTAAAAAAAAACAATTATTATATAATAAAAAAATAAGGAATACATCTTAACAATGAATGGAGCAGTTTCACATAACAATATCTATCGAGACGTGTATACAAATCCCAGAATACATCTTTTCATCTAATCCTACACCAGGGTACTTATTGAGTTACAATGCTGAGCTCAGCTACCCCTTTAAATAATCAATGAGTGGAGACCATATTTGTTCAAAAAGTTCGTATTTGTCCATTAGGACAAGCCTTATTCTCTCCAAATGCAACGTCTCCGACATTTCCACTGTCCACATTTTGATTGTGGGGGATAATGCTCCCTTCCAGAATATTAATATTATTTTTTTTCCAATTATCAAACAGTAATCAAGAAAATTTCTTTGACATTGTTAATATTAAGCTTGAATCAGGAACTCCTAATATTATTAGCTTTAGATCGGGGTCCAATTTAGTTTTAAGAACTTCAGAAATGATTCTAAAAATATCAGCCCAATATATATTAAGTTTTATGCATGTTACAAAACTATGCGTTAAGTTAGATTCTAAATTCTGACATTTATTGCAAATAGAAGAAATGTTAGGAAAAATTATATTTAATTTTGTTTTTGAGTAGTGTAATCTATGTAATACTTTAAATTGTACCAAGGTATGTCTGGCATTTAATGAGCAACGGTGTATACGTTGTAAACGTTCGTCCCAAGTGTCTTTCATTATAGACAGACCTATTTCATTTTCCCATATCTGTCGGTATGATTCTGTTGTTGGGACTTCCCTATCCAAAAGAGTATTATATATGTACGCTATTAGTATTTCTGTATTTGGATGCTTGTTAAGCCACTCATCCAGTAATCCTGGTTCTCTATTCTTATAGTCTTGCATGTTTGACTTGATATAGTCTCTAATTTGTAAATACCTAAACAAGTTATTTGGGTGTAATCCATAGATATCTTTTAATTCTTGAAATGAGAGAAATTTTCCTTTCCTGTAAAGGTGTTCTATCCTTATAATTCCTAATTTTTTCCAGTGTCTAAACCCCTTATCCAGTATGGAAGGTTTAAATACGGGATTATTCATAATTGGTAAACAAAGTGACACATTATCCAAATGTAAAGTCTTAATTATTTGTTTCCAAATGCGTATATTGCTATAAATTATAGGGTTTTCCCCGTAAGTTTTGTTTTGTACTTCACTTGGAGCAAGAAGAATCAAACTTATATCAAACGGTAAACAGCCTTCCTTTTCCATCTTTAGCCAAGCTGGTTCCTGATCCATTTTTACCAACCAAAAATTCATATTCTTAATCTGAACCGCCCAAAAATAATATTAAAAATTAGGTAACGCTAATCTTCCATTTATCTTGGATTTACATAAGTGTTTTTTACTTATTCTGTGATTTTTATAATCCCAAATAAAGCTGTTAATAATAGTCGATTTTTTAAAAAAAGTTTTAGGGAGATATAAAGGGATAGCTTGAAATAAATATAATAATTGTCGTAAAAAGATAATTTTTATAGCATTTATTCTGCCAATCATTGATATTTGTAGTGTTTTCCAGTATAGAATATTCTTTTTTAGCTTATTCAATAACGGAGGATAATTTAATTTGAATTAAAAATTAGAAGATTTGGATACATTAATTCCTAGATATTTAAATTTACCTGTAACTATTTTAAATGGAAATTGTTGTAATGTATTTACTTTTATTCCAGTTATAGGCATAATTTATAGTTTTAGTCCAGTTATAGGCACTTTTATTCCACAGGACTCACTTTACACAATCTAGCTGATGACTCTCGACTGATCAGGGGAATGGGAAACGAGATTATGTAGCTGATGATGTAGAGAGATAAAGAACAATGAATGAAAGATATGCAAAAACGTAACGATGATAAAGGAAACAGGCCATTGTTAGCTGTTTGTTGGGTGAAAATAAACTGGTGTGACTTGGGTGGGGGAGGGATGGAGAGAGAGGGAATGCCACGGTTACTTGAAGTTAGAGGAATCAATATTCATACCACCGGGCTGTAAGCTGCCCATGCCAAATGTGAGATGCTGTTTCTCCAATTTGCATTTAGCCTCATTGATAATGGAGGAGACCTAGAACAGAAAGTTCAGTGTGGGAATGGAAAGGAGAATTAAAATGTTTAGCAACCGGGAGATCAGGTAGGTCCAGGCGGACTGACCAAAGGTGTTCAGCGAAACGATCGCCCGGTCTCTCCGCTGTATGGGTCCACATTTTGAACAACGGATACAGTAGATGAGGTTGGAGGAGATGCAGGTGACCTCTGCCTATCCTGAAAGGATTGTCAGGGTCCCTGGACAGACTCGAGGGAGGAGGTATAGCGACAGGTGTTGCATCTCTTGCGGTTGGGGGGGAAGGTGCCTGGGGAGAGAAGGGATGAGTTAACCACGGAGATGCGGAGGGAACAGTCTCCGCGGAAGGCAGAAAGGGGTGGAGATGGGATGATGTGACAAGTGATGAGATCCCGTTGGAGGTGGCAAAAATTGAGGATTATGTGTTGTATGTGACGGCTGATGGGGTGAAAGGTAAGGACTAGGGGGACTATGTCTCTGTTGCGACGAGAAGCAGCGGGTAGCAAAGACGAAGCTGCGGGATACAGAGGAGACACGAGCGAGGGCCTCATCTATGATGGGAGTGGGGAACCCTCATTCCCTAAAGAATGCGGACATCTCAGATGTCCTGGTATGGAACACTTCATCCTAGTTGTAGATTCGGCGTAGACGGAGGAATTGGGAGTAAGGGATAGGGTTATTGCAGGAAGTAGGGTGGGAAGAAATGCAGTCGAGATAGTTGTGACAGTTGTAATAGATGTCAGTCGATAGTCTTTCTCCTGTGATGGTGACTGTGAGATCTGGAAAAGGAAAGGGGGTGTCGGAGATGGTCCAAGTGAATTTGAGTGCAAAATATAATTTGGTGGTGATTATCCCTTCTCTCATTCCTTCTCTCCAGAGATGCTGCCTGTTACATTGAGTTACTCCATCTTTTTGTACCTATCTGGAGTTTGTACATTCTCCCCTTGACCCACGTGGGTTTTCTCTGGGAACTTCGGTTTCCTCCCATGCTCCAAAGACGTACAGGTTTGCAGGTTAATTGGTTTGTTATCAATGTAAAAATTGTCCCTCGTGTAGGATAGTGTTAATGTACGGGGGTCGCTGTTCGGTGTGGACTTGGTGGGTCGAAGGGCCTGATTCGGTGCTGTGTCTCTAAACTAAACTAAATAGTGATGCTGCAGTTCTAAGATTCTTGCTTTCCTATCCCTCGTGCATTTGGATGATTTTGACAGGTATTTAATTGTTGTCCGCTGTCAGGAGCAGCTAATATTGGGATACCCGACGGAAAAATGTGGAAAGGTTCACAGCCATGCGGCATAGAAACAGACCATTTGGCTCAGCGTAGCCATGTCAAGCTTTTTTCCCCCAACTACACTAAACCTATCGCCTACATTAGGAATATAATCTCCTGTGCCTTGCTTATTTAAGAGTGTCTCTAAATGCCTCTTTAACTTATGTCTGTAATTTTATCTGACTCTACCATCTTCTCTTGTAGTGGATTCCATTATTTCTGTAAAAAGACCTTACGTCAGAACCCCTTGCTATTCCTTCCTCATGCCTTCAACCTAAGGGTGTTTTTGACACCCTTACCACAGGGAGAAAAATCTTAACTATCTATCATTTTTATGCATCTACAATTTATATTTTGGTATTATTTCTTTTTTGCTCTACTTATAAATGCAGCTAAAGGGACTAGCATTGTTCAAATGAATACACGTTTAGGGCAATGGGGAGATTGGGTAGATGCAGAGCCTCTTGCCCAGAGTAGGTGAATCGAGGACCAGAGCACATAGGCTTAAGGCGAACAGAAAATGATTTGATAGGAATCGGAGGAAAAATTTATGGGTGTATGGAACAAGCTGCCTGAGGAGGTAGTTGAGGCACAGACTATCCTAACATTTAAGAAACAGTTAGCAGGTACATGGATAGGACAGGTATGGAGGGATATGGACCAAACGTGGGCAGGTGGGACTAGAGTAGCTGGGACATGTTGGCTGGTGTGGGGAAGTTGGGCTGAAGGGTCTATTTCCACACTGTATCACGTCAAGAGTCAAGAGTGTTTTATTGTCATGTGTCCCAGATAGGACAATGAAATTCTTACTTGCAGCAGCACAGAATATGTAAACATATTACAAAGTGGAAGATAAAAGTTCAGCGTGTCTATAAACCATAGACCATATATACACAATAAATAAACAGCTATAGTGCAATAATAAACAATAGACTGTTATTGCTCAGAGCTTATTTGATGTTGTGTTTAATAGTCTGATGGCTGTGGGGAAGAAGCTGTTCCAGTACCTGGATGTTACAGATGTCAGGCTCCTGTACCTTCTTCCCGATGGCAACGGTGAAATGAGTGTGTGACCAGGATGGTGTGGGTCTGATGATTTTGTCAGCCTTTTTGAGGCAGCGACTACGATAGATCCCTTCGATGGTGGGGAGGTCAGAGCCGGTGATGCACTGGGCAGTGGTCATAACTTTCCGCAGCCTTTTCCGCTCCTGGACATTCAAGTTGCCAAACTAGGCCACGATGCAACCAGTCGAGAGAGTCCTCTTTAACATACCGACTCTTTGTAATCCTCTCAGGAAGTAGAGGCGCTGATGTGCCTTTCTTTATAATTGAATCAGTGTGCTGGGACCAGGAAAGATCTTCGGAAATATGCACGCCCAGGAATTTGTAGTTATTGACCCTTTCCACCATCGTCCTGTTGATATAAACGGGATTGTGGGTCCCTATCCTACCCCTTCCAAAGTGCACAATCAGTTCCTTGGTTTTGCTGGTGTTGAGAGCCAGGTTGTTGTGCTGCCAACAATTGGTCGACCTCACTTCTACACTCTGACTCATCACTATCTGTGATTCGTCCCACAACAGTGGTGTCGACGGCGAACTTGATGATGGAGTTCGCACTATGTACGGCTACACAATCATGAGTATAGAGTGAGTACAGCAGGGGGCTGAGCACGCAGCCTTGAGGTGCTACCGTGCTGATTGTTATTGAGGATGACATATTTCCACCCATACGGACAGACTGGTCTGTGGATGAGGAAGTCGAGGATCCAATTGCAGAGGGCTGCGCAGAGACCCAGATCCGTGAGCTTGGTAACCAGTTTTTTTTTGTATCAAAAAATAATTTATTTAAATTCCAACACGATACACAAACAAAAAAAAACAAAACCGTGGTGACATACACACCACCATGTTACAAAATCATCAAACAACTATTTTACAAATATTCTAATAACTACAGTACAACCCCGGTAAAGGGGCAAGCATCTGGCTTGGGCAGAGCCCTCTGCTGCCTGGCACCGTGACTCGCAGATGGCCAGCTTTGCCAGGCCTAGGGGCAACCCAACCAGGACATCTTCAGCCCTGCACACTCCCTAGATCCCGTCACCAGTCCTTCGGTCACTGACAGCAGAGCCACTCCTCCCCTTGCGGAACCTAGGTTAAGTGGTGGTGCTCCTGCCCTCCTGACCCTGGCTACAAGGGACGCTCTACTGGTCCATCTTGGTAACCAGCTTGGAGGGGATGGTGGTATTAAATGCCGAGCTGTAGTCTATGAACAACAGCCTGATGTCACTCAATGTGGTACATGTGTGTCAGCTACTAGTATTGCAGATATCAGTTAGGAAAGTTAGAAAGGTGTGTCGTGAACGGCCATGGTGGGACAGCGGTAGAGTTGCTGCCTTACAGCACTTGCAGCACCGGAGACCTGGGTTCCATTCTGAGTATGGGTGCTGTCTGTATGGAGTTTGTAAATTCTCCCCGTGACCGCAAGGGATTTCTCCGAGATCTTCGGTATCCTCCCACACTCCAAAGACATACAGATATGTAGGTTAATTGGCTTGGTGTCTGTGTAAATTGTCCCTAGTGCGTGTAGGATAGTGTTAGTGTGTGGTCGGAGCAGGCTCGGTAGGCCAAAGGGCCTGTTGCCACGCTGTATCTATGAACTAAACCAAACTAAAAGTTGTTGATGAACAGCTGCAAGCAGTGTCAGCACTGAAGCACCCGTGGAATGAAAATATCAGCAGTTAAATGCTGAAAAAAACCCTTGTTTGTTTAAGTAAACTCCATGAACTTTGGGAAGTGTTTGAGCAGGCTGCATCGACTTGTGAAGCTGCTTCATTGGCAACTTCTGCAGACAGGAAGTGTTTCTTCATGGAAACAAATTCACCACTAAAAAAAACACACACTCAGAGATCTCAACCAAGATTTGAGTACACTATCCCTTCTCTCCCCGCCACTCCCGAGAGCCGACTCAAAATTCCTTGGAGCGGACTCTTCCGAGTCACTAGGTTGCATAGTATTGAGGCAAGGAAAACTTCTGTGGCATTTGAGTACGATGCAACCCACCAGATTTTCAATGATTCCATCGCAATAAAGAGACTGCACACATTTTACAATAAGATCTCCTGCTTCTGTTTGTATATTCCCAGGATGGTACCCTCATTATTTAGACTGACCCAGAAACACACAGTGAGGTGCATTCCATATATTTCAAGTGTCTGTGACTCCAAGTGCTCTGCCTTCACACTTTTTACCCATACACCCACGATTATAAATACTGTAGCCTTCCCAGTTTCAGTCAAGGGAAACACACACTAAGATGCAAGTACGTAGGTCTATCACCTACTTCATAATAATAATAATGTACTTTATTAGCCAAGTATGTTTTTGCAACATATGAGGAATTTGATTTGGCATACAGTCATACCAATAAAGTAAAGTAAAGTAAGTAAGTAAGTAAGTTTATTGGCCAAGTATTCACATACAAGGAATTTGCCTTGGTGCTCCGCCCACAAGTAACAACATGACATACAGTGACAGTTACGAATGACTCAGAAAACACTAAACATTAATAATAATAGAACATTCATGATAAAACACCATTGGTCAAGCATGTGAGTCAACAAAATACCAGATCAAAGGGAGGCTACAGATTTTTGGCTGTTGAGTAGAGCAACTACTCGTGGATAAAAACTGTTTTTATGTCTGGCTGTGGCAGCTTTGACAGTCCGGAGCCGCCTTCCAGAGGGAAGTGATTCAAAGAGTTTGTGGGGGGGATGGTTGCAGCCAATAACCTTCTCTGCTGATCGGACGATTTGCTGTAGCCTCCAGGTGTTGTGCTTGGTGGCTGAGCCAAACCAGACCATGATGGAGAAGGTGAGAACAGACTCTATGATGGCCGTGTAGTATTGGACCACCATTGCCTGTGGCAGATTGTGCTTCCTCAGCTGCTGTAGGAAGTACATCCTCTGTTGTGCTTTTTTTACTGTGGAGTCGATGGTAGTCCCCCACTTAAGGTCCTTGGGGATGATGGTTCCCAGGAAGATAAAAGACTCCACAGATGTGACTGTGGTGTTGTTGATGGTGAGTGGGGTGAGGGGAGGGGGAGCTCTCCTAAAGACTACAATCAATTCCACTGTCTTAAGAGCATTGAGCTCCAAAGAGCAACAAGACACCCAAATAAATGTTTAACATAACATCCACCACATCGACTCCCCCACATTCCTCACTGTGATGGAAGGCAAAAAAAGTTCAATCTTCTTCCCTTCTTTGTTCTCCTGCGGTCGGGGGGATAGAGCCTTCCGTTATCGGGGCGATCTTGGCTCCCGCTGCATGGGCACCTTACAACCCAATGGTATGAACAATTAATTCTCCAATTTTAAGTGTGTCTTTTGTCCTTCCCTTGTCTTGTGTTCAATATGGGAATTAGTATGGAGGTATTTGATGGAGAGGCCATTCCTTGCCAGGGGTGGTCAGGATAGGACCTACTGAGGTCGGACAACAGCAAGACGCACACAGTACATAAATAGCAGGGAAGGAAAAGGACAATACGGAGAAGGGTGGAGGGGGAGAGGGAGAGGGAAGTGGAGGTTTTAGACTTGGGAATAACTTTGGGATCCACCTACCTTTGCGATAGTAGCATGGACTGGGGAGATAGACCGAAGAAAAGGGAGGAGAGGTCTCACAATGGCTGCAGTGAATGTACCTGCTGTGCCGTCAGCGAGGACTTACTTTGTGTGCCAGCAATGAGGACATTTAGCAAGGGAATTCCGCATTAGACAGAAGAGCAAAGGAGATAAGGTGTTGGAGCTGTGGCCATGCAGGCCATGGTTACAGGCAGTGTCCTAACAAAGGATGAAGGTGTGAGTGTGACCTACCAAAAGAAGCAGAGACACAACAGTACCTCAATCTCCCACCCCTTCAGCACCTTTTCTGTTTAATCTGACTGTTGACCAGATCCACGTCATACAAATAGTTTGCAGCAGACCCCATAGCCTGCACTGGTAACCTAATGGTGGATGTAAATGCATTGTTAGGTGGCTGGCAATTTGATATGCTAATAGATACAGGGATGTTGGTATTAATGACTGATGTATCCTTCCCTACAACTGGGAAAGCTGTTTATAATCGTTGGCATAGGGGGAAAAACAGTGAAGGGGCAGAGTGTGTCATCGATACTTCAATGCACCTCTCTGTGTGTTTCTGGGATAGTCTAAATAATGAGGGTACCATCCTGGGAAAACATCTATGGACATGTACATGCAAGTATATACTAGCTCTTCTTGACTCAGAAAAGGAAGAAATAACATGGACAAGGTTGGGACAGCAAACACACACAACCAGTAATGTACCCAACTTAGCTAGCAGAGCTGCAATAGTTACAGTTATCGGGAGCTGGAGCCAGGACAGTTTATAATAGTAAAATTAAACGAGAACTTACCAATTTGAAGTTTGATCTTGATTTTATGAGGAGTTACGATGAGCGATTACAGTTGTCATGCGCGTCAACCTTCAAAGCAGCGGTGTGGAATCACAGATAAAATAAGTTGACCTAAAGATAGTAAGATTTGGAGAACTCGAAGTACCAGATGATCTGATAATATGAGGGTTGGGAGCGGTGGGCACGTAATCGCTCATCGTAACTCCTCATAAAATCAAGATCAAACTTCAAACTGGTAATTGCTCGTTTAATCTTACTATTTTACTTCGGAGTCACGTGAGTGACTACGTGAAGATTTCAAAGCTCTGTGATTTCACGCCGGTTCGAATCCAGGCGTCACACACTGAATGGATTGACCATGGGTGAGTGAGAAAATATTAATGCATTCAGACATAACATAGTTATGTAACAAAACTGATGCTTTAATGCAAAACAAAGCAATAGCAACTCCGCTCAACCTGGTGGGAAACTATAAACAGAATTCAAAATGGTATGTGCAAACACCCCCGGTCTGGCAATGGGTTTATTATAAAAATGGCGGAACATCCTTTCATTGGCCCATCCTGCCGCCGCTAGGATGCTGCTGCGGGGCACGTCCATAGCCCTGGCTGCTGACGTTGATGCAGCCCTGGTGGAGTGAAATTTGTAGATGTCACTATCTACTCCTGCAACTGCCAGTACCTCTTTTAGCCATCTGGAAATGGTTTGTGTTGACACCCTATCGTGTGGCTTTTTGTGGCTGATTAGGACAGCTAACTCTGAGCCTCTGAGGCTCCTGGTGACTGTAATATACTGGTGCAAGTGATCGACCACACATAGTCGTGGATGTTCGGGGTATGCCAAGAACTCAAGCCTGGGCCCTGGCACCCCGGCCCTGCTCTGTTTAACTAAATCATAAATGACAAAAGTTATGGTGTTGGCTGTGGTGTGCATGTTGTCCAGTTGCAGTTTGTGCAGAGTCTGGACTCGTTGCACCGTAATGAGCGCCATTAGCATGACCACCTTGAGGGTGAGCTTGTGTAAGGATAGTGTGGTGGCTGGGGCCCACTGACAGAGTAATGTTATCACCACGCTAACATCCCATGTGTCGTGGCTTGGTGGGTGTAGTGTTGTATATGCCCTTCATGAACGTGGTAATAAGGGGATGCTTTCCCACTGGTAGTGCCCCCGTTCCCAGTACTATATATGAGGACAGTGCACTCCTGGCACTGTTGATGGCACTGTAGCCTAATTTCTGGTCATGATATAAGGTAGACAGAAATTCTAGTATGTCCGTGATGCACACAGTGTCATATGTAATGTTGGATGCCCGGCAATACGTCTCCCACTTCTTAATGTGGGAGACGTACCGCTTTTGTGTGCTGTCCCTCCAGGCCGCTGCAATTACATCCACCATTCGATCAGCCAGTCCGAGTCCCAGGAAAGGTGTCCTCACAATCTGCAAACCAACAAATTGATTTGGTCATGTAGCGGATGATGGCCCCCCGTTACTGGGTGTACCAGCAGCTCCCTGTTGGGGACAGCCATCAAAGGCTGTGTCATGATTCCCAGGACAAGTGGGAACCAAGACTGCGTAGGCCAATCTGGCACTACCAAAATGCCTGTGGCATTGTCTTGTTTTATTTTGACCAAGCATCGGCTGAAAGGAGGGAAAATATACAAGAACACTCCTCCTTGATGCAGTGTGAAAGCATCCACTGCTACTGCCCCTGGGTCTGGCTCCCATGAAACATATTTGGGTAACTGGTGATTCAACCTGGAGGCAAACAAGTCAATATCCGGCGTGCCATATCGGGCAACAATGTCGGTGAGCACCACATAATTCAACATCCATTCCGTGTTATAATTGAATTTCCGTGATCTAGTGTCTGCCACCATGTTATATCTACCTGGCAGGTAGATAGCCGTGACCCAAATGTTCCTTGCAATACACCAACGTCAAAGGAGTTTTGCCAATTTATCTCATGATACAGATTTTATTCGACCCATGTGATTGACATACGCCACTGCCGTGGTGTTGTCGATCTGTAGTTGAACATGCACATGATGCATATTGCTGCAATAAACCTTTAAGCCATAGAGTGCTCCCAACAACTCTAACTAGTTGATGCCATATTGCTGTAGGATTAAGAACTCCTGCAAATTCCATCTGCCCCCGCAGCTGAAGCTGGTATCTGTTGCCCCCCAGCCCAGGCCACTTGCATCGGTTTATATTATTACCGATGGTGTGTCAACTTGAATTTTCTTAGATCAGTGATGTATATTGGTAGGGGGTAACACAAAATGCTGGAGAAACTCAGCGGGTTCAGCAACATCTATGGAGCGAAGGAGATAGGTAACGTTTCGGGCCGAAACCCTTCTTCAGATGTATATTGGTAGCCCACCAGTGTAATTCCGCAATGGCGTCTGGTGTTTTGTTGGTTCACATGCTTGATCAATGATGTTTTATCATTAATGTTTTATTATTATTAATGTTTAGTGTTTTCTGAGTCATTCATAACTGTCACTGTATGTCATGTTACTTGTGGGTGGAGCACCAGGGCAAATTCCTTGTATGTGAATACTTGGCCAATAAAGTTACTTACTTACACACAAAAAAAGTGTGTGTGTGTGTGTATATATATGTATATATATATATATATATATATATATATATATATATATATATATGGTTATATATAGATATATATATATATATATACGCAATATCCCACCTCTCCACCAATTCCAATATTGGTGGCCAGTGGGGGGCTTTCTGGAGCGCTGGTATGGGTTCTTGGGTGGCAGCTCAGTCCCTCAAGCCTGGTGTGCTGGCAGCTCACTCATGGCTGGTGGGCTGGCTGTTGAATCATGGCTATTCCTTGAAATTCCATTTCAAGCAGGGTGCAAGGCCACCAAATTCAAGTGCAGTTTCCTACCACTTCAAGCAGGGTGCAAGGCCACCAAATTCAAATTCAGCTTCATACCATTTCATGCAGGGTGCAACGCCACCACATTCAAATGCAGTTTCATATCATTTCATGCAGGGTGCAAGGCCACCAAATTCAAGTGTAGTTTCATAACACTTCAAGCTGGATTCAAGGCCACCAAATTCAAGTGCAGTTTCATACCACTTCAAGCAGGGTGCAAGGCCACCAAATTCAAATGCAGCTTCATACCATTTCATGCAGGGTGCAATGCCACCACATTCAAATGCAGTTTCATACCATTTCATGCAGGGTGCAAGGCCACCACATTCAAATGCAGTTTCATACCATTTCAAGCAGCGTGAAACCACCATAAAACCACACAAAACACCAAACACACAGTTCAGTAGACATTCAGTGTGTTCAGTTTATTCACAGCTCAGACAATCATGACCTCTCCCTCCCCCCATCAAGCAGAGACTGAGCCACATCCACACCCAGGTTTTATAACCCCTCCCCCTCCCACTGGAAAAGGTGTGGCCTTCATGACAGGAGAGAGATTCTCAATATTTTTTAAACACTAATAACACTTTTATTTTTCAATGATGGGAAGAATCCTCTGCACCTGCTGAGCGGATGGGGACTGAGTAAGATGGCCAAAAATCACAGCCGTATGTGGAAGCGTTTTATCTAAAATCAATTTTCAGTGCAAACGGGAAGTTAGCCAAAGCACCCAAGCCACCGTTTGCAGTAGTGCCTTTTCACTTCAAGCCAAAGCACCCAAGCCACCATTTGCAGTTGGGCCTTTTCACTTCAAGCTAAAGCACCCAAGCCACCATTTGCAGTAGTGCCTTTTCGCTTCAAGCCAAAGCACCCAAGCCACCATTTGCAGTAGTGCCTTTTCACTTCAAGCCAAAGCACCCAAGCCACCATTTGCAGTAGTGCCTTTTCACTTCAAGCCAAAGCACCCAAGCCACCATTTGCAGTAGTGCCTTTTAACTTCAACCCAAATTCCCAAACAAACATTTGCAAGCAGTGCCTTTTTACTTCAAACCAACCATACATTCATTTTCAAACCACATTAAGGGCACTCACAGTTGAGTAGACATGTGTCCAGTGCTATTCAGAGGTCAGAGAGACATGACCCTCTGGTTCCTCCATCTTGCAGAGACTGAGTGAGGCACAACACTTCCTGGTTTTATAGTCCCTCTCCCTCCCTCCAACAGGGGCAGCAGAGAGAATGGGGAATCTGTTAAAAACATTAATATCTCTCTGATTTTTCATCGATGGGAAACATACTCTGGTCCAGGAAGGCGGAAGGGAGCTCTGTGCGAGCTGGCCAAAAATGACGGCCGTAGGTACCGGCGCTCTCTCGGAAATCACAGCACAGCGAGCCAAAAGCGGTCAAGATCAGACTTTTAGTAATATAGGTATATATATATATATATATATATAAATTGCGATTTTCATTGTGTGTGGATGGGATGGGGGGAGGTGAGGAGTGGGGGGGCAGGGGGATAGATGGAGGGGAGTGGGGAAGTAGGGAGTGGGGGATACAGAGAGAGGAGGGCAGTCGGGGAGGTGAGATGGGAGAGTGGGGGAGTGGGATGGGGGGAGGTGGGGGAGCAGGGAGATAGAGGGAGAGGAGGGGAGAGGGGTTATGGATTGAGGGAGGGCGTGCATGAGGGTAGGGGAACAGAGAGGGAGCGAGAGGTGATGTAGGGAGTGGGGGAGGGGAGGGGAGAGGGGAAAGAAGAGGGAGGGTGAAGAGGAGGGGAAGGAAGCACTGGGGGATGAGGAGGAATGGAGGAGGATAGGGGTAGGAAGTGGGATGATAGGGAGCAGTTGGGGGAGGGTTGCCGTGACTCGTGTCACAACGGGGATCTCTGGCGTCACAACGGGAACCTATCAGCCGCACCTGTGCAGTTGGGGGCTATGGGTCAGTGGTGGAATATTACCTTGGTGTACGTGCCCAACAGATCCACACTTGGTCTAGTATATATATACGCATGCACGCACATACACATACACATACACACACGCACACACACAACACACACACACACACGCACACACACACACACACACACAGGGTGGCGCCAGAAATGCTGCCTCGCCAACAGTCCTTGTCTGTCCCTTCTTCTCTGTTGCTTTATTGTATGTGTTAAATGTATGCTTTAGTGTTCATTAGCTTGTTTTATGTGAGGCGGGAATTGGGGGGATCTTTTTTTTAATCTCTTACCTCGACGGTGATTCGATTTTTTTCGGTATCCCCGTACGCACTGCGGCCTAACATCAACCGACTTCTGGGCGGGAGCCTGCGGACGTTAACATTGTGGAGCTCACGGTCTCTGGTTGGAGACCGACTTCGGGAGCTCCAAGCTGCGGGTGCTTCGACCGCCTCGACGCGGGAGCTTCGATCGCTCGAAGCTGCGGGAGCTTCGACTGCCTCGACCGTGGGCGAAAATGAGGGAAGAAGATGTATTGCCATCCATCACAGTGAACAATGTGGGGAATCTGCTGTGGTGGATGTTTATGTTAACTTTTATGTAGTTGTGTGCCTTGTTGCTTTTTATTACTATGGCTATAGGGTAATACAAATATCACTGTTCCTTAAGTGGTGACAATAAAAGACCTTTGAAACCATTGAACTATTTTGTGTTGTTTATTTATAGATGTACATATGAATAGTCAAAAACAATGTCTGCATAGTTTGGAGGTTGTAGTGTCTAATAACCTGAAGGTTGTTGGGTAGGAACCTGCTCCTCAACCTGGATGTTACAGTTTTAAGGTGTCTATACCTTCTTCTTGATGGCAGGAGTGAAATAAGAGTGTGGCCAGGGTGGTGTTGGTCTCAGATGATGGCAGTGGTGAATGTAGCTGATGCAAAGCCAGAGAGGAATTGATTAGCATGCCAGCAACGAGGACAATTAGCAAGGGACTTCTGCATAAGACCTTGCAGCAACCACCACCTTTTTGAGGCAGCGACTCCTGCTGATCCCTTTGATGGTGAGGAGTTCAGTACTCATGATGGACTGGGTAGCGATCACCACGTTCTGCAATCTTCTTCATTCCTGGGCGTATGGGTTGCTAAACCAGGCCGTGATGCTACCAGTCAATTTGCTCTCTGTTGTGCACCTGTAGAAGCCCATGAGAATATTCGCCGACATGCCAAATCTCCTCAGTCTTCTAGGGAAGCAGAGGCATGTTTTTTTTTTATGATTGCATCAATGTGCTGGGTCTAGGACAAATCTTCAGAGATATGGATGCTCAGGAATTTGGTTTTTGACTTTTTCCACCACCGTCCCTTTGATGAAGACAGATTTGCGGATCTACGGCCATACTTTCCAGAGTCAACAATCAGTTCCCTGGTTTTACTAATGCTGAGAGCAAGGTTGTTGTTCGGGCACTCCAAATCAGTCGATCAATCTCCCTCCTCAATGACGCCTGTGGTGCTAACGCCTGTGGTGATGAAGTGCTTCGAGAGGTTGATCATGGTGCAAATCAACTCCCACCTCGGCAAAAACCTGGACCCACTGCAGTTCGCTTACTGCCACAACAGATCAACGTTGGACGCAACCTCGCTGGCCCTCCACTCCGCTCTGGACCACTTGGACAACAAAAACTTATATGTCAGGCTGTTATTCATTGACTACAGCTCGGCATTTAACACAATCATCCCCTCCAAGCTGGTTACCAAACTCGCAGAACTGGGTCTCTGCGCATCCCTCTGCAATTGGATCCTCGACTTCCTCATCCACAGACCACAGTCTGTTCGTATTGGTGGAAATGTGTCAGACTCGATAACAATCAGCACGGGAGCAGCTCAGGGTTGCGTGCTCAGCCCCCTGCTGTACTCACTCTATACTCATGACTGCGTAGCCAGTCATAGCGCGAACTCCATCATCAAGTTCGCTGACGACACCACTGTTGTGGGACGTATCACTGATGGGGATGAGTCAGAGTATAGAAGAGAAATCGAGCAACTGTCCATATGGTGCCAGCACAACAACCTGGCCCTCAACACCAGCAAAACCAAGGAACTGATTGTTGACTTTGGAAGGAGTAGGATGGGGACCCACAGTCCTGTTTATATCAATGGATCGATGGTTGAAAGGGTCAAGAGCTTCAAATTCCTGGGCGTGCACATCTGTGAAGATCTTTCCTGGTCCGAGAACACAGATGCAATTATTAAGAAAGCTCATCAGCGCCTCTACTTCCTGAGAAGATTACGGAGAGTTGGTCTGTCAAGGAGGACTCTAACTTCTACAGGTGCACAGTAGAGAGCTTGCTGACCGGTTGCATCGTGGCTTTGTTCGGCAATTTGAGTGCCTTGGAGAGAAAAAGACTACATAAAGTAGTAAACACTGCCCAGTCCATCATCGGCTCTGACCTTCCTTCCATCGAGGGGATTTATCGCAGTCGCTACCTCAAAAAG
Organism: Raja brachyura; assembly: GCA_963514005.1. Next base: position 63,104,947 of record OY740793.1, read on the forward strand.
GCTGGCAGCATCATCAAGGACCCACACCACCCTGGCCACACACTCATCTCCCTGCTACCTTCGGGTAGAAGGTACAGGAGCCTGAAGACTGCAACAACCCGGTTTAGGAATAGCTACTTCCCCACAGCCATCAGGCTATTAAACTTGGCTCGGAACTCTGAACATTAATATCCCTCCATCTGTTATTTCCACTTTATTAATTTATTAATTCATGTGTGTATTTACGTATATAATTGCAGTCAATGCCTTCCATGATCTGTTGTGCTATGCAAAGAAAGATTTTCATTGTCCTGTCAGGGACACATGACAATAAACTCTTTTGACTTTGACTCCTTTTCTCTAACTCGTCGTCATCTGTAATTTGTCCAATGACGCTGGTGCCGCCGATTAATTTGTAAATGGAGTTGGAACTGTGTCTGGCTACGCAGTCATGAGGATAGAGTAAGTAGAGCAGGGGGATGAGCCTTGGGGGGGGGGGGGGGGGACGAGTGGGAGAGGGATGGGGGAGAGAAGGGGAAAGAGAGGGGGAGAGAGAGAGGGGGAGAGAGGGAGGGAGAGAGGGCATGAACATGAACTGCCAATTGTGAACCTTGTATATGAAATAAAATTAATCAATTTTCCCAGCAGATGTCCCTCGTCCACAAAGTAACTACTGAAGTTATACAGTATCCAAATGGATGAAGATGGGCCAGCCTGGGAGGAGACAGCAAGCAGAATACAATGATCACCAAAATCACCATCTTTAAACACTGATTGAAGTCATCAACAGGATAAATGTATCCGTGTTTGTGTTCAAATGTTTGGAGGAACATTTTATTGAAATCATTGCTAAAATCTTGTAGATAGCCTGTTAGGGCTGACAATTGGCTTAGATGTAGGGACGTGTACAGGTGTTTGAATATTAAGCGGTGTCCTGCAGCTACAATATGCTTCCATTGGAGTTATATAATTCTACAATGTCACTAGCCTACATTCAAAGTGTTAAACCTTAATAGATAATTATAGACATCAAACTTGCAGTTAATAATTTATTGTTGTCTTTACATTTAAAATATTTTGAGTTTGGAGATTCTACCAAGAGGGTCTCCACGAGAAGGTCTGGTTCTCTTAGACAATAGACAATAGACTTCTTCTTCTTCTCTCTTGTGGCGTGCACAGCCTAAAGTTGTTGGACAACTTGTTCTATTTGATCTTCCGTTTGTGCACGTCAAGTTGATTGCATTAGTCGAAACAGGGGGGACCACGTGGAGGTTGCAATCTTCCGCCCCAGACAATAGACAATAGACAAATAAAGATTTGTATATCAACCAACTTTAGGCTTCCGAGCAATTCAACTCAAAATTCACAAGTGGCTGCAATGGTTTAATTTGGGAAAGCATCATGGGTAGGGTCTTGAGAAAAATGAGTCAGTAAATAACTTAATGGAGACCTGTCAGAATCAGGTTCTCAGTGGAAACCTGGGACCTGCCCACAATGTCCCCTTTTGCACTGCACAGAAATTAATCTGACAGGTGCTGACGAAGTGTGCTTTAACTGTGGAAGACACCGCAGAGGTCGTGGTCCTGTGGCAGGGGCACGAAAATCCCCGTACTGAAACTTGCTCCATTTGCATTCCACGCAGAGTCCCTGATTTTAATCCACTATTTTTCACAGAAATCGGGTTACAAACCATACAAGTTGACTCTTTCCTGCTGCAACTATGTATAGATGCATTCAAATATTATTTGAATATTGTAAATTATTTTTAGGTTTCAAATACCAGTAGGTTTGAAAATGTCAGAAACGGTGAAAACATGAAACTATAAAATTCATCACCTCTGTAAAATTCAACACTCAAATCTTACTTCAGTAAATTCTAAATGCAATATTGATGCAAACTGTTCTTTTGATCTTACTTCACCATTAACAATGAGATTGATTGTTGAGTATACCCGGAGATGAGTCAAATCAGTGTCCTACTGCAGTTTAATTTAATTTCCCACTTTCATATGTCATCGGGCTAATATTTCTTTCTTCAATACTTTAACAAGTATTGTTAAATTCGAAGCTGTTTTTTGAAACTGTCAAATGGTTATAGTTTTTTTTCTGGGTTACTAAAAAATGAATGCATGATCTAACGAATGAATGAATGAATGAATGAATGAATGAATGAATGAAGGGTGCACATAATTGATGTGCGCTAGAAGCATGTAACTCTATCCACAAAAAGCATTAGATCTTAGCTTTGTTCATAATTTAAAATCTGATTTACAGATATTTTCCTCATCAAAGGTACAGAAGGATGCAGAGCTAAGGTTTGTGTAAAGAATTTGGATCAGGTTTAGTGATGATCCAATTCAATAATTAAACACAAAAGGCTAAATGTCCTTTTCCTATACTGCATTATGTGACCCAAATTTGGTTAGCTGGTTAGTAGATTGCTCATGCTTCAATTAACAAGATCCCATATATTAACTCATTGTGCAATCCAGGAAGATTAAATCAATCATCCTTTACAATGTCTATTCCATAAATGTTACCAAGTTACTGCAACAACAGAAACGCCTACTAAATGGACAGCGCCATGAATGTTCACAGTAACCGACAAACATCTTGACAATGTGTCTGATATAGGAACAATTAATAGTACAGGGAACCTACAATACGACTGAACAGACCTTGAGCAGCCAGGGCATTTTATCATGTATGTTGCCATTATGTACCAGAAGGAAACTTGGTAGGTCCAAAGAATGGAACTGAATGCTGGGGTTTACGGAGATTGAGGGAGGGGTGGGGGTAAGGATAAGAGAAATAGGGGTCAGTACCGATTAATAGGTAGATGGATGAGGGGTTGATCAATAGGTATGGGTACGGCTTACCTCAATAATCAATGCAGGCAGGGCAGTGTGGGCAAGGCATTTGGGATGGTAAGAGGTGAAAGGACCTGCTGAAATCCCATCCCACTATTCAGGAACCCTTCCGTTTTTCCAGGTGAAACTGCAATTAATTTGTTCTTCTGCTAATCTATTGTACTACACTTGGCGCTCAAAATATAATCTCCTCTATATTGGATAAGGCTAAAGCAGATTAGGTGATCACTTTGCAGGATACCAGCATGAAATCTGTAGGGTTGTGCCTAATCATCCTGTGATATATATATCTGTGATCTGTTTTTTGCCCTACTGTACTTATATACTCATGACTGTGCAGCCACATACCAATCCAACTCAATTTACAAGCTTGCATACGTCACCACCGTAGAGGGCCAGAAATCAACTCATGATGAAACGGTGTACAGAAAGGAGATTGAGAACCTCGTAACCTGGTGCCAAAACAACGTCTCCTTCAATGTCAGCGTGACAAATGCGATTGTGATTGACTTTAGAAAGTGAAGCAGCACACACACTCTATTATACATTGATGGCACGAAAATGGGGAAGGTGGAGAGCCTCAGGTTCCTGGGAATAAATATCACCGGCAATTTGTCCTGGATCAGCCACTTTGAAGTGATGGCGAAGAAAGCACACCCATGCCTCTACTTCCTTAGACGACTTCCCCTCTTCATGGGGAAGTTCAGCATGTTCCCAACAACCCTCACCAACCTCTACAGATGTACTGTTGAAAGTGTTTTGTCAGGATGCGTCACTACATGGTTTGGGAACAGCACCATCCAAGACCGTAAGATATTGCAGAGTAGTGGACGTAGCCCAGACCATCGCACAAACCAACCTCCCTTCTATTGACTCCATCCACACTTTACACTGCCTCAGCAAGGCCACCAACATAATCAGGGACCAGTCTCACCCCGCCCACTCCTTCTTCTCCCCACTCCCATCAGACAAGAGGTACAGCGGTTTCAGAATGCATACCTCCGCATTCAGGGAAAGTTTTTTCCTCGCTGTTATTAGGCAACTGAGTGGTCCTCTCTAATTTTACAGAGGTGATTAATTTTGTAGACAAACCTAGAAACTTTCAGCTACAGTGCGGTCCTAGTCTCCCATCTACCTCATTGGAGACCTTTGAACGATCTTGAACTGGACTTTATCATGCACTGACAAATCTGTATCTATATCTATATCTGTATCTATATCTGTACACTGTGGATGGCATGATTATAATCATGTGTGGCCTTTTCTTTGACTGGATAGCAGCAGCAGGTTGGCAGAGGAGCGGCAGGTGAAGGAGCGAGTGCGGGGATTGTCGGCAGTAGTTAAAGCCTTGGTGAGTTTTTCCAGAGCTGGTCATTTAAAAACCGGAAGACCAAATTTGTAAATTTGCAAAATTAGTTAATTGAACGGCAAATAAAAGTAGGGCTTGCTCTAGGGGGAGCGGCCTTGTTGAGGGGAAGTACCTTGGTGAGCAAAGTGTGAGTCTATAGCGCTGAGGCAAGGAGGCTACACTTGATTCGAAACTTGTGGTTTTCTGTCCACTGAAGAAGTGGCAGGCAAGTTGGTAGTGTGTTTCCTGCAGGATGTGGGAAGTCAGGGACATCGCTGGTGCTTCTGACATCTACACCTGCAGACATTGTGTCCAGGTGCAGCTCCTGATTAACATGTTAGGGAACTGTAGAAGCAGCTGGATAGCATCAGGGCCATCTGGGAAAACAAGAGTATCCTGGACAGGACCGACAGTGAGATTGTCACACCAAGGATACCAGAAGAGCGGAGGTGGGTGACTGTGAGATAGAGGAGTAAACATGGAATGCAGGAGATCCCGATGGCTGTACCTAATGAAAACAGGTACAATCTCTTGGGAGCTGTTGGGGAAGACGACGCTTACAGTCCGAGTGGCTCTAATCCTAGCGATGAGACTCGATCAGCGAGACCGACGGGCAGAGCTATAATGGTGGGTGACTCCATTGTCTGAGGTGCGCACAGGAGATTCTGTGGTGGCAGGCGAGACTCGAGGATGGCGTTTTGCCTCCCAAGATGTCTCGGACCTACTTCAGAACATCCTCGAGAGGGAAGGTGAGCAGCCGGAAGTGGTTGTGCCTGTGGGCACAAACGATGTCGGGAAGAAGAGGAAGGAAGTTCTGCAACGTGAGTTTAGAGAGTTAGGAAGAAGACTGAAAAGCAGGGCTTCCAGGGTGGTTATCTCTGGACTGCTTCCAGTACCTCGTGCTGGTGAGGGCAGGAACAGGGAGATAGGGGATCTGAATGGGTGGCTGAGGGGCTGGTGCAGGGAGCAGGGATTTAGATTTTTAGACCACCGGGATCTCTTCTGGCAAGAGCGGAGACCTGTACAAAAGGGATGGGTTACACCTTAACTGGAGGGGGACGAACATTCTGGCATGCAGGTTTGCTAGTGCTACATGGGTGGGTTTAATCTAAATAGCGGGGGGGGGGGGGTTGACAAATTGAAAGTATATGGATGGAGTTAAAGGGAAAGAGTATACAGGAAAAGTTACGAAAGACACCCAAATTAATGGGATAGAATGTTCAAGAAGGGGTAAGAGAGTAAGAGCAGGTGAAATAGGAATCCGTGTGAGAGGGGAGGTGAATACCGAATTAAAAGTATAAGAAATAAAGTGGATGAGGGTTAGTTAGGAATTGGGAAGTATGATGTTGTGGGAATTACAGAGACATGGCTGCCAGAGGGCCAGGGCTGGGAACTGAATATTTAGGGGTATAAATCCCTGACCCCCCCATCAGTCTGAAGAAGGGTTTCGGCCCGAAACGTTGCCTATCTCCTTCGCTCCACAGATGTTGCTGCACCCACTGAGTTTCTCCAGCATTTTGTGTACTATCGAAAAGACAGACAGGTGAGCAGAGGGGGTGGGGTAGCTCTGTTGGTGAGGAATGAAATTCAGTCCCTTGCAAGGGGTGACATAGAATAAGAAGATGTAGAGTCATTATGGTTAAAACTGAGAAATTGTAAGGGTAAAACACCCTAATAGGAGTTATCTACAGGCCCCAAACAGTCGCCTGGAGATCGGGTGCAAGTTGCATCAGGAGTTAAAATTAGCATGTAACAAAGGTAATGCTACGGTGGTTATGGGAGATTTCAATATGCAGGTAGACTGGGAAAATCAGGTTGGTACTGGACCCCAAGAAAGGTAGTTTGTTGAATGCCTCCGAGATGGATTCTTGGAGCAGCTTGTACTGGGAGAAGGCAATTCTGGATTTAGTGTTGTGTAATGAACCAGATTTGATAAGGGAACTCAAGGTAAAGGAACCATTAGGTGGTAGTGACCATAATATGATATGTTTTAATCTGCAATTTGGGAGGGAGAAGGTGAAATCGGAAGTGTCAGTGTTGCAGTTGAACAAAGGGGACAATGGAGGCATGAGGGAGGAGCTGGCCAAAGTTGACTGGAAAGGGACCCTAGCAGGGATGACGGTGGAACAGCAATGGCAGGTATTTCTGGGGATATCCAGAAGATGCTAGTCCGAGTCAGCATGGATTTACGAAGGGGAAATCATACTTAACTAATTTTCTGCAATTTTTTGAGGATGTAACTAGGAAAATGGACAAGGGAGAGCCAGTGGTTGTGGTGTGCCTGGGCTTTCAGAAAGCATTCGATAAGGTCACACACAGGAGATTAGTGGGCAAAATTAGAGCACATGGTATTGGGGGTAGGGTATTGACATGGATAGAAAATTGGTTGGCAGACAGGAAACAAAGAATAGGGATTAACGGGTCCCTTTCAGAATGGCAGGCAGTGACTAGTGGGGTACCGCAAGGCTCAGTGCTGGGACTGCAGCTATTTACAATATATATTAATGGTTTAGATGAAGGAATTAAAAGTAATATTAGCAAATTTGCAGATGACACAAAGCTGGGTGGAAGTGTGAACTGTGAATAAGATGCTGTGAAGATGCAGGGTGACTATAAAAGGTTGGGTGAGTGGGCAGATACATGGCAGGTGCAGTATCATGTGGATAAATGCGAGTTATCCACTTTGGTGGCGAGAAAAGGAAGGCAGATTATTATCTGAATGGTGTCAGGTTACGAAAGGGGGAAGTACAACGAGACCTGTGTGTCATTGTATATCAGTCACTGAAAGTAAGCATGCAGGTACAGCAGGCAGTGAAGAAAGAAAATGGCTTGTTGGCCTTCATAACAAGAGGAGTTTCGTATAGGAGCAAAGAGGTCCTTCTGCAGTTGTACAGGGCCCTGGTGAAACCATACCTGGAGTATTGTGTGCAGTTTTGGTCTCCTAATTTGCAGAAGGACTTTCTTGCTATTGAGGGAGTGCAGCGTCGGTTCACAAGGTTATTTCCCTGGATGGCGGGACTGTCATATGATGAAAGAATGGAGCGACTGGGCTTGTATTTACTGGAAATTAGGATGGGAGGGGTTCTTATAGAAACACATTAAATTATCAAGGGATTGGACACGTTGGAGGCAGGAGACATGTTCCCGACGTTGGGGGAGTCCAGAACCAGGGGCCACAGTTTTTAAGAATAAGGGGTAGGCCATTTAGAACTGATATGAGGAAAAACATTTTCACTCAGAGAGTTGTAAATTTGGGGAATTCTTGCCACAGAAGGCAGTGGAGGCCGATTCACTGGATGCATTCAAAAGAGAGTTAGATAGAGCTGTTAGGATTAGAGGAATCGGGATACGGGGGGAGGGCAGGAACGGGGTACTGATTTGGGATGGAAGGGCCAAATGGCCTACTCCTGCACCTATTGTCTATGTATCTATGTAACAAAGGCTTTTCAGTTTTTACTAGCGATGATAATAAACTAAACTTAATTAAATATCACATGGTTACCCCCTAACTGTGCACATGAACAACTCATTCCCATAACAACCCTCGGCTGAACCCTTCATAGATATTTCGATTGTCCTATCCATCCACCTTCTCTGCAACTTATAATTATTTGTTTTCCTACTCATGATGGTGTGATTATCCATCCATCCATCCATCCATCCATCCATCCATCCATCCAGTGTTGAGCGGCGACGGATGCTGATGAGTTCAACCGGAAGCCTCCGAATGAAGCCAGAGTGGGACCAGGGTCTGCTGCGTGAGGCCAAAAGCTGAAGGTGCGGCATGAGCAGAGTGCGAGCCCCCCCTCCCCACACCCCCCTTTCCCCCTTCCCCCGCTCCCCTCCGCTGCTACCTGCTCCCACCCATTCGCCCTGCTGCTCCCCGCTCCCCTCGCTGCTACCCACTCCCCCCCGCTGCTAACCGCTTCCCCCTGCTGCTACCCATTCCTCCCCGCTGCTACCCACTCCTACCCGCTCCCCACCCCCTCCCCCATCTCCCCTCTCCTCTACCCCTACTCCCACCCTCCTCTCCTCTCTCACCCCCTTCTCTCCCCCTCCTCTCTGCCCCTTCTCTACCCCCATCCCCCCCCCGCCAGTTTTCTGCGAGCGGGGCCCCATACCACCCCCTCCCCTACCTCTACCCGCAACCAACCCCGCACCACCCCACCCCCCGCAGCCTCCCCCCACCCCCTCCCCTATACCCTCCCTCCCCTACACCCTCCCTCCCCTACACCCCACCTCCCTCCCACTACAATCCCCTTCCACTACCCTTACCACCTCCCTACCCCCACCACCACCACACCCCTTACCCCCACTAACCCCCCTACCCCCACCATCCCACCTTCTCCCACCATCTCCCCTGCCCCCACCCCCACCATCCCCCCTACCCTCACCAACCCCGCCATCCCCCCGCCCCCTACCCCCACCACCACCACCACCCCCTGCCCCCCTGCCCACACCATCTCCCCAGCCCCCACCATCTCCCCCTACCCCACCATCCCCCCCTACCCCCCCACCCCCACCATCCTCCCCTTCGCCCACCATCTCCCCTGCCCCCACCATCTCCCCAGCCCCCACCATCCCCCCTACCCCACCATCCCCCCCTACCCCCACCACCCCCACCGCCACCACCCCCTGCCCCCCTGCCCCCACCATCTCCCCCTACCCCACCATCCCCCCCTACCCCCACCACCCCTCCCTACCCCCACCATCCTCCCCTTCGCCCACCATCTCCCCTGCCCCCACCATCCCCCCCTAACCCCACCAGCATATAGGAAGAGGCTGGGCAGGCTTCAACTCCATTCCTTGGAGTGTAGGAGGGAGAGAGGTGATCTTATAGAGGTGTATAAAATCATGAGGGGGAATAGATGGGGTAGATGCACAGAGTCTTTTACCCAGTATAGGGGAATAAAAAAGCAGAGGACATAGGTTTTGAGAACTTGAGGGGCAACGTTTTCACAGTTGGGTATATGGAATGAGCTGCCAGAGGAGGTAGTTTTGGCAGGTACTGTAATAACATTTAAAAGATTTGGACAGGTACATGGATAGGAAAGGTTTAGAAAGATACGTGCCAAATGCAGGCAGATGGGACTAGTGTAGATGGGGAGTCTTGGTCTGCATGGGCAAATTGGGCTGTCGGGTCTGTTTCCGTGTTGAATGACACTGTGGCTCCATACCTGAGTGATTAGCTCCAATAAATCATTGCACATTGTTTGATTGCAGCGAGTTGAAATTAACCAAGTAAGACATGAAAGGTATTCATAGGTAGACACAAATGCTGGAGTAACTCAGCGGGACAGGCAGCATCACTGGAGAGAAGGAATGGGTGAAGTTTCGGGTCGAGATCCTTCTTCTACACAAGGGCATTTATAGGATGGGAGCAAGACAGAAGGGTCAGAGTCTGGACCAAAGATTTTGGGTTGTGATTTGGACATTGAGTGAGGTTGAGGGGGAGCAAGAAGGGTGACTGTGGTCCATGCCCTGTTGGGGTCAGAGTGCTTGAAAGATTAAAGTAACAAATGGGACTTACTTTGCTTGAGTGGCAAACCAGTGACCTGCAATGAACTAGCTGTCTCAGTAGGGTGGGAGATTGCAACCTGCACATGGTCCGCCCTGTTTTTACAAATGCAATCAACCTGGTGTGTACAATCAAATAGGATCAAATAGAACAAGTTGTCCTACAACTTTAGGTTGTGCACGCCATACGCAAGAAGAAGAAGAAGCTGTCTCAGTATTTATACAAGTGCTCCAGGAACAACCTGGTTTTATTTCCCCTATTATGCGTGAAAGGGAATTTTATATAAGGAAAAATGTCATCCCATACAATGAGACATAGATGCTGGAGGTTTGAACAAAAAACTTTTCAGGACTGCCATGAAAATTATGGAAGAGAAATGGGATCCCAAAAGAGTTCAGTTAAATTACCAGTGTCATCATAAGAAAGAAAAAAAACTGCAAGATGCAATGTAATTTCTCAGCTTCCTTTTACTCGTGGCATGCAAATGTGTCAATTATCTTTGGCTGGATAAAATGGGATAGAAATAGAAATAATTGGAAGATTTGAAGAGCTGACCTAAGATGTTCAAAAATTGTGAGTTTTTCGAGAGTAAGAGCCATAGACAAGGAATTTTGCATTTTTTTTAATTAAAAAAAATTGTGTTTATTGTTTCTTTTAAAACTTCCAGTAAAACTCTTGAACTGCTTGAGCAATTTCCCCTGAAATTAGAATGAGTCACACCAACTGGAACTTGTGGCTTTAAAAGGGCATGCTCCCCCACCCGAGCATTTGAGTTTGCTGTAGATTTCATGATAAAAAGGGAAAATATCTTTGGCAGATGCTGGTTTATACCAAAGAAAGACACAAAATGCTGGAGTAACTCAGCAGGTCAGGCAGCCTCTCTGGAGAACATGGATAGCCAACCCATATGGGTTGGGATGCTTTTTCAGACTAATTACAGGGATGGGGGGGCTTTCAAATTATTATGAATATTGTTATATAAATTTCTATCTTTAAAAAAGTAATTGTAAATTTAAATACGTTTGATATCTGTACAAGATTATATTATTGTCATCACTCCTGGATATCGGAGATGATTAACTTCATAAAATAAAAATCCATTTTGATTATTGGAATTCTAGGGTTAGTATATTTATGAAATGAATGAGTCTATAGATGAAGATTTTTCCTTAAACATAAATAAGTGCACACTTGACCAATTACTATGATACTATGATAATTATAACACAATAGGAAGGAACTAGCCTAACATCCATGTACCTAGAGAACATATAACAATGTATTGCAATATTGATGCTATTGCAGATATCAAATACAATTCACTGGAAATATATTTTGATCTTTTTGAAAATTATTAGAACATTTCCTTTAACCATTATTTTCAAATAATGCATTCTAAAACCTAAATAAAATTGAATTTACAAAATTGTTTTCTTTGTAGTTTCAGTTTGATCATTGTTTTAATTACTATTTTGTAACTTTTTTATTCACTATATTCTTTTTATTACATGTACTGAAATATGCCTTACAATTGAGCAAAAAAGATAAAGTTGAATGAAAATGTAAAGCTTGAGTTGGTTACCTCCCCGCTGTGCTTTGATATAATGGTACATTCATTAGCAAGCTGACTGCCAAGGGGCTTGTCGTTAGCCATTGATTCACAAATTGCTGAACAGACGGACATTTATCTGCTTCACTCAGCACATAAAACAAATTGTTTACAAACAATTGGAGCTCATCTGTAAATCCTGGTATCCCCAGCATGTCAGGGCTGGCTTATCAGCTGTTGAGCTTGTTTATGCAATGCACAAATAATACCATTTTTTAAATATTCTGTGTACCAAAATCTGGCAGTTTCAGCAGAACTATATTTGGCTGGAATCCCTTTTGCTGCAACATGGTAGACATTAATTTAAATCAATCAATTTTGCCAATATAATTCATGTTACTCTTTACTGTATGCCTCTTCTGGGCCCTCTCTTGCTTGCTGTTAAGTTTTACTGGCAGCTCCAGCACTTAAATAAGTGTGTCCAATGCCAAAGAGAAATCAAATCAAATTTCTAAGAATGTCACAGGAATCTAGCTTTTGTATGTGTGTGCACGTTTACTAGGTGCAACAAATATCTGACTTCTGAAAACAAAGAGTTAAATGAGGTGGGAAAACATCAACATGATAATGACAGACATTTGCACTCATGTGTTGGTGTTGGTGTTAGTATTACTATTGTGTTCTGAGACCAAACATGCACTCTTCATTTACCATCAACCATTGCTGGCTGCCATTTGTTCTTCCAAAAGGTCAGATAGTTATCCCAATATCTCCTTCGTCCTTGGGTATCAGAGCAATCTACCTGAATTCATCTGATGAGAGTGGTGAAGATAAGAGTGCTAATTAAAATAAATTGCAATGCAATAATTTAGTCTACAATTTAGAAGTATGCATAAAAATGGGGAAAAGCCTTGGCTAGCCACTGCAAATGGATATTAGCCAGAAAGTTTTAGTCAGGCCAACAAACATTTTAATCATGAGCTTATTGTTAGGAAATTTAGATGGGGCCAAGGCCAAACATAAAATAGATTAAGTGACGATTTCAGGACAAATTATCAAACAAGCCACTTTTAAGTCTCATAGAAACAGGTTAACTGGTGGAAGGCTGTTTCTGCTTGTGAGGCTTTTGACTAGAGCAGGTCATCAAAATACAACTGAAAATGAGTGAAGTACTGACAGTCCCAGCATGATGGCAGTCTGGTAGTAGACATTTACCCTTAAGGAATTCGCAAATCACTACCATAAAAGATTTAAGATATGGAATAAAATTTGAGTTTACAAAATGTGTGTGAGAAAATGTAAATAAATAAACAGCAAAAAAAAAATGTAACTCGCGTTTCTGGAAGAATGCACGGATGATGCAGCTTTGCGTCACAGAAAATCAGGTTTGTGTTATCGGTACACAATCCTCCTCCATAATGAAGGGGTTGTCTGCAGTGTCCTTGGGCATGTGTAGCATACTTTGGTCGCCTTGCTCATGTTCTGAATCCTCAGTGCATTAGCAGTTGGGATGCATAAAAATAAATTATGGACTTGGTGGAACTTGAATGATGTCTTCTGTTTTCAATTATATCTAATCTTTCTTTGAATTACAAGATGCATAATGATCAAACTTCAAGACAATACAACATCTTGTATTATTTTCCATTGATATATCCATTATATGGTTTGACAAGTAATTTGACAAGCTTTAAATTAAATAAGGTTTAGGAATTGGGCTACTGAAGGAGCATTCATGTCTCAGACTTGGGAATCTTTTTGACCTCCCATGCTGCTCGGGATAAACCAATAACACTGGGCCTGGCCATGGAAGATTCCAGAGCTTTACACGATAGACATGAGAAGAATCAGCAGCTTGAATACTGGCACAAAGACACAAGTCCATGCACTAAACCTATACTGTAGTAGTGGCTGCATGCTGTGCTCCACTGATGGAAGCAGAGTACACAATCTTCAATATGCCCTTTGTTTAGTGCATGCAGCTGAAGTCATTTTTCTTGTTGACCTGCTGCCTCAGAAAATAAAATTATACTTAGCTAAATTTCAACTCTTAAAATCCTGAAAAGTTTGAACTATTTGGCATGAACAAATGTAGCATATTGTGAGATATGTAATGCCATTTAATAGTTGATCAAAATTGTGAGAACTGAACATTTCTGCAACAGAGGTAGACAAAAATGCTGGAGAAACTCAGCGGTCTGAAGAAGGGTCTCGACTCGAAACGTCGCCTATTCCTTCTCTCCATAGATGCAGTCTCACCTGCTGAGTTCCTCCACCATTTTTGTCTATCTTCGATTTTTCCAGCATCTGCAGTTCTTTCTTAAACATTTCTGAGTCAGAGATATTATCAAGATGAAGGGCAACCTGAAGATGCAGGTTTATGAGTATATCAGCGAATATTTAACATTGTGACTCGTCAAAAATCTATGTTCGTTAAAGAAGGAACAGCTACTTGCTGTCAGAGCAAGTCTGTGCATATCTTATTGACCACAAGTGCAATTTTGCATGACACTGACTTTCTTTTGACAAATACTACATAGACAGCTGTAGGAAATTATTTTTGAGCATTGAAATATACAGATTTTGATTCAGCTGTTGTTATTTGGTCAGCAGTGAAATCTGTGTGACCAGATACTCAATAGATATAATCCTACTCAGATGACACATGGTGACACATGGCTGAGTGACTGGAAGTGGTAAATATTTTTCTATTAAAAAGTACACTGTTAACGTACATGTTTAAGAATGGAGCAGATAGACTCAGCTCCACAACTGGACTTTGAAGCAACAAAAGGATAGAGCAGGGAGGTTAATCAGCCACTATATATTGACCAAAGTGTGCAGATGAGTGATTGAATGATTGAATCAGGAGAGGATTGATGGGAATATGGGGAGAATAAAATGGTATTAGTGTAACATTAATGTAAAAAGGTGTTTGATGTTCAGTGCTGATTTGGTGGGCTAAAGGCTATTTTCAATGCTGTAACACTGTGACTCTCTTTAACTAATTTGCTTATTAATAAGTATTTCATAGCGTGAACATGTTAGATGGAAGAACCTATTTTTGTGCTGTGTGACTCTGTGACTCTAAAATAAAGATGCAGGCAACTTCATTGGACAATCAGGCCTATCAATGAAACATTTGAATAGTTGTCAAAGCCTTTGGGAAGTACTGCAACTCTCTACACAATGACATGATGGACAGTTTCTCAGAAGATGTTAGGTGAACAAGGAGACATTTAACCACAGTTGTTGACTGGGAATTGTAACTTCTGAGATCTGTTGGATTTGTTGATCTGTGACAGGATAGTAAGCAGAATTTCAGATGCAGGACTGAGAGAGTGTCTCTGAATTAAACAGACCTGGAAAATTGGATTAAATCCTACAGGACCTGAGACCTGTCCAAAGCCAGAATATATGAGCTGAAGAGCTGGCAATGTAATTCTGAGATGGAACGAACAGCACAAAATTCATATATTATAACAAACATTACAAACATAAGCAATAATGTCCAGCTAATTGGGAGGGAATGACGCAAGTGTAAACAGATAAATAGACAATAGGTGCAGGAGTAGGCAATTCGGCCCTTCGAGCCAGTGATCATCCACAATGCTTGCTTTATACCAGTACAAAGGAAGACTGGTAACAAGCAGAGGAACATTAGAAAAAGGGGATAAGGCCCTGTGAGATGACTGAGGGGGAGTCTGAGGATTTCAAAGTCACAACATTAAACCCATACAGAGGGGAAATGGAACAAGGTAAAAGCGCAGAGGTAAAAACGAGTACTCATTACAGATACAGTATTTTCGGCTTCAAAAGTAAAAAGGTAGGGAGGAAGTGTTCCATGCAGACAGTAGTGCAACCATGCAATTCCACTCCGAAGAAGTTTGACAGGAAGTTTGAAGAGACAAAGCAAAACAATAATGTATCCCGCATGACTGTCGTATGACAGGCTTAATGGCAGCTGAAAATGTCCAAAGAATGGAAAAGACCTCATACAGAGAGAGTTTTATGTCGATCCTTGGTCGTCAATGATTAAATGGATAGCAGTATAGACAGTATTGCTGTCTGTACTGAGGTACTGTCCAATGAGAGATTGTTTTACTGCAGATGCAAGTTTCATATTTAACAAGCAGCTAATACCTATTCAAATTGAAGATGTTTTTGAAGGAACGGGAAGGGAGAAATTAGCGTCCAGAGCTTAATATGTTCAAACAGCCAACAATTCATCATGTTCCAGTCGATGTCTAAGAAAAACGGAACGCAGTGCTTGAAAAGCTGAACTTGAAAGGCAAAGTTCATCTTCCCAAGTAGACACTGTTCCTCTTGAGTACCCAGTTTAGTGTCTACAAATAAATCAGACAGGTTGGGGATTTGTTCAGATCCAATGATCTGTACACAAATCTAAAAGAAAGCCAAAATTCAATGAAGACAACTGAAGATATCAAGGCAGATCTGAATATAACAAAAATCTAGAAGGTATTTTGACATGAGTGTGTTTTAATGAGAGTTTGTCTCTAATGTTTTTGATGCATGTTTTGGGAGATGGTGGTGTGTATGCTCTTTGTGGTCATCAGAGCACCTGAAGTGTCTCAGAAAAGACTGAATAAGGCACTTAGAATATGTGATCATGTAAAAACTATCACAGATTATGCCCCTCACTGAAAAAGGTGGTGGGACAGGTAAACTGAGATAAACTGAGCTCAGATGGTAAAATAGATTTATAGACAGTGGGATTGAAAGTGAGATCAAGGAATGGGTGGATGAGTAAAGATAGAAACATAGAAAATAGGTGCAGGAGTAGGCCATTCAGCCCTATGAGCCAGTACCGCCATTCAATATGATCATAGCTGATCATCCAGAATCAGTACCCGTTCCTGCTTTCTCCCCATATGCCTTGATTCGGTAAGCCGTAAGAGCTATATCCAACTCTCTCTTGAATACAGTAGGGTTAGGCATATGGTTGTGTTGCCACAAGGAGATAATGAACAATGGCAATTGTGCCTGAGCCCATCCACATGTGTTTGTGAATGCCGACAAGCATCTACACACGAGTGTGTATGCCAGTTTAGACTTGTTCCTGAGATTGCATGTCTGTCACGATGACAGATTTCATAGGCTTAGCTCTTGAAACATTAACAATTCTTAGAGGAGTAGACCTGGTTGATGCAGGGATGATGCTTCCTTGTGCAAGATTTAGAGGTCACAATTGCAAAGTGAAGGGTAGATCTAATATATTTTGGATCTGTAGTTCGAATATCGTCAATGGATATCAGAGGATTCAAGGAATATTGATTCAAACAGAGTGTCGTGCATGCATGGATCGAGCTGTCAGTGGATAGTGACGGGTATGATCATGACATTTAAAAGCTACTTAGTTGGCATGGATGAGTTAGGCTGAAGGACTTGTTTCTGTGTTGTAAAGCTCTATGACACTATATAGGAGACTTCCAAGGTGGCACTCAACCCAGGCAATTATTTGCATGCTAGCCACAGAAGCAGATCCACAATCACATATTACAATTGCTCCACACTCTTACATCTCTACTCCTACAGCATCATTTCTTGCTCTGGCCTTACCTTGCACTATATGTTATTCCCTGATGATGCATCTATACACTGTACACAATGGCTCGATTGTCTTTCTGCTGACTGGATAGCACGCAACAAAAACGTTTCACTAAAGCTTGGTACACCGGACAAAAAACTAAACTGAACTGAACTGGAAGAGGGCCAGAAAAATGTTGAAGTAAATAATCAGCTACATCTGTCTTGAACTTCAAAGCAAGTTTGAGATGCTAAATGGCCTATCCCTGCTCATATCTATCATGTTTTTATGTAATGCATGCACAGTGACCATTGCCTCTGATCATTCCAGATTCTTTCTGCCACCCAATCAAGGTATTATACTGTCATTCTACATTCAGAGTAGTCAAACATAGGCAACTTCTCAATCTGAAATTTAGAACTTGGAATGTCAAAACCATGATGGGCAACCCCACAGCACAGTTGATCGAAGTAACAAAATTTAGTGAAACAATCACAGGGAATGCTAACTCTACATCAAGTCTGATAAAACTTTTTGAAAGGTTAAAATAATATTATCCTTCTTCCTTCTAAGTTTCTTGACTACAAGTCCATACTACACAGAAATAAAATTAAATAAGCTATACCAAACTCTGTCTTCATAGAACATAGAAAAGTATATGCAGGAAACAGCCCTTTGGCACACAATGTCTGTGTCGGAAATAACGTTAATAAAGACACCAGAAATAATGGGGCAGAAAGCTCACGAAGGGATAGGTGATTATGGCCAAGTGAATTACGAATTGATGTGAAAGGTGAAGTGAGTAACGGATTTAAAGTATTACATATGAATGCGCAAAATATTAGAAGTAAAGTGGATGAGCTTGAGGCCCAGTCAGAGATTGGTAGATATGACATTGTGGGGATTACAGAGACATGGCTGCAGGAGGATCGGGACTGGGAACTGAATATTCAGGGTTATACGTCCTATAGAAAGGACAGGCAGGTGGGCAGTGGAGATGGGGTAGCTCTGTTGGTGAGGGATGAAATTCAGTCACTTGCGAGGGGTGACATCAGAGGTACCCGGACGTGGAGCCGACGGACGAGAAGCCGAAGCAAAGAAGTCGAAGTCGAAGAACCGAATGGAAAAGAGGCCGAAACACCAAAAAAACGAAAGAGTACAAAGACGAAATGCCAACTAACCGAAAGGATGGGATGCCTAAAAGCCAACTAACCGAAAAGCTGCATCACCTAAAAGCAAAATCACCGAATGACCGCTCTGTCGAAATGCCACCTAGGGGGAGAGAGAGAGGGGGTAGAGAGAAAGAAGAGGGGAGAGAGAAGGGGGAGATGGGAGCATGGGGGTCATTTTCCCACACAAGCCATAGGTGACTGGGCAATGTGAACCCAAGCACCAAGTTGAAAGTGGCCGAAGGTGCACATCCCTCGGGACAGCCCCCACTCCCCACGGCCACCCTCCGCAGGCTGTGGGGCAGGTGGAGCGGAGGTGTGGGACAATGTTCATCCCTCCACAGTGATGTGATGTACGCGGGAGTTTGGACCAATTGCTGACAAGTCCTGCCCCCGGCCACGTCATGTCCGTTATTGGACTTTTCTGTTGAGCGGTATTTGGTTCGTTTGCTTGTAGGCGACGCCGCCTTTCGGGTAGGTGGCGTTTCGACAGAGCGACCATTCGGTGAGTTTGCTTTTAGCTGATGTAGCTTTTCGGTCCGGGTACATCCGCACGCGGATATATAGACTGACGATGCAGACTGACGCTGTGGATAGAATTGAAGAAATGTAAAGGTAAGAAGACACTAATGGGAGTTATCTACAGGCCCCCAAACAGTAGCCTGGATATAGGGTGCATGTTGCAGCAGGAGTTAAAATTGGCATGTAACAAAGGTAATGCCACTGTGGTTATGGGAGATTTCAATATGCAGGTAGACTGGGAAAATCAGGTTGGTTCTGGACCCCAAGAAAGGGAGTTTGGAGAGTGCCTCCGTGATGGATTCTTAGAGCAGCTTGTAATGGAGCCTACCAGAGAGAAGGCAATTCTGTATTTAATGTTGTCTAGTGAACCAGATTGAAAAAGGGAACTCAAGGTAAAGGAACCACTTGGAGGCGGTGACCATAATATGATACATTTTAATCTGCAATTTGAGACGGAGAAGGTTAAATCAGAAGTGTCAGTGTTGCAATTAAATAAAGGGGAGTATGAAGGCATGAGAGAGAAGCCTGCCAAGGTAAACTGGAAAAGGATCCTAGCAGGAATGACGGTGGAACAGCAGTGGCAGGAATTTCTGGGCATAATCCAGAGGATGCAGGATCATTTCATTCCAAAGAGGAAGACAGATTCTAAGGGGAGTAAGAGGCAACCGTGGCTGACAAGGGAAGTTATGGATGAAATAAAACTACAAGAAAAGGTGTATAACATGGCAAAGAATAGCCGGAAGCCAGAGGATTGGGAAACTTTCAAAGGACAACAGAAGGTAACAAAATGGGCAATACGGGGTGTAAAGATGAAGTTTGAGGGTAAGCTGGCCAAGAATATAAAGAAGGATAGTAAAAGCTTGTTTAGGTATGTTAAGGGAAAAAGATTAGTGGAGACAAATGTGGGTCCCTTGAAGGCAGAAACAGGTGAAATTATTATGGGGAACAAGGAAATGGCAAAAGAGTTGAACAGGTACGTTGGTTCTGTCTGCACTAAGAAAAGCACAAACAATCTCCCAAATAGACTAGAGGACAGAGGTTCTAGGGAGTCAGAGGAACTGAAAGAAATTTGCATTAGTCGAGAAATAGTATTGGGTAGACTGATGGGACTGAAAGTTGATAAATCCCCAGGGCCTGATGGTCTGCATCCCAGGGTAATCAAGGAGGTGGCTCTAGAAATCATGGATGCATTGGTGATAATTTTCCAATGTTCTATAGATTCAGGATCAGTTCCTGTGGATTGGAGAGTAGCTAATGTTATCCCATTTTTCAAGAAAGGAGCGAGAGAGAAAACTTCTGATCTAATCTTCTGGAATTTTTTGAGGATGTGACAAGTAAAATGGATGAAGGAGAGCCAGTGGATGTAGTGTACCTGGACTTTCAGAAAGCCTTTGATAAGTGGGCAAAATTAGAGCACATGGTATTGAGGGTAGGGTATTGACATGGATAGAGAATCGGTTGGCAGACAGGAAACAAAGAGTAGGAATAAACGGGTCCCTGTCAGAATGGCAGGCAGAGATGAGTGGCGTGCCGCAAGGTTCGCAACTATTTACAATATATTAAATAATGATTTAGATGATGGGATTAAAAGTAACACTATCAAATTCGCAGGTGACACAAAGCTGGGTGGCAGTGTGAACTGTGAAGAGGATGCTAGGTTGCAGGGTGACACGGACATGTTGAGTGAGTGGGCAGATGCATTGCAGATGCAGTATAATGTAGATAAATGTGAGGTTATCCACTTCGGTGGCAAGAACAAGGAGGCAGATTATTATCTCAATGGTGTCAGATTAGGAAAAAGGGAAGTGTAACGAGACCTGGGTGTCCTTGTACACCAGTCACTGAAAGTAAACAAGCAGGTACCGCAGGCAGTGAAGAAAGCTGGTGAGACCACATCTGGAGTGTTGCGTGCAGTTTTGGTCTCTTAATTTGAAGAAGGACATCCTTGCTATTAAGGCAGTAGGTTCATGAGATTAATCCCCAGGATGGCAGAACTGTCATTGAGGAAAGATTGGAAAGACTGAGCTTGTATTCACTGGAATTTTGAAGGATGAGAGGAGATCTTATAGAAACATATACAATTATAAAAGGACTGGACAAGCTAGATGTAGGAAAAATGTTCCCAATTTTGGGGGAATTCAGAACCAGGGACCACCGTCTAAGAATAAAGGGGAGACCATTTAAAACTGAGATGATAAAACACTTTTTCACCCAGAGAGTTGGGAATCTGTGGAATTCTCTGCCACATAAGGCAGTAGAGGCCAATTAACTGGATGAATTTATATGAGAGTTGGAGCTCTAGGGCAGGGGTCGGCAACCCGGTTCTGCCAAGGGTCCCAGATCTGTGAGCGGTTGGAGGGTCACATCTATCGCCATAGTTAATAAACTTTGACATCTTTATATATTTAAGAAATATTATGTCTACTGAACATAGGAGTTAGTTTGAGACACTGGTATTGAAACAACCCTCAAGAATATTAAGATCAACTTTGCGGTTATTGTGCAAAAACAACTATTTAATTTAACACAACCATTTAACACAATTTAACATAAACATCAATTACAGTGGAATCAGCATTGCAAAAACAACGATTGAATTTAACACAACCATTTAACACAATTTAACATAAACATCAACTACAGTGGAATCAGCATTGCAAAAACAACGATTTAACAACAACCAACACAATTTAACATAAACATCCACTATAGTGGAATCAACATTCCTCACTGTGATGATGGCCCGATGTTCAGCCCCTTTCGTTGGGATGATCAAAACTCCGGCGTCGGGACGGATTGCAACACAACAAGAAAATAAATACTTTTTTGTCCAAGTGTCTTAGAAGACTAGGCACTCAGCATCCACCTTCCTGCGTTTTGTAGCCATTGGAGAGAGAGTCGCTTTCCGCCACTGCCAATTGGAGTTTTGCCGCGCTCGCTGTCTGCTGTTTTGCCGCTCTCACTGTTCTAGGCCACCTTTTGCCCTGTTCGTGGGATTACATCAGTTCCGATTTCTTTGTATCAGCAAACAGGATTGCTAGGAATGGAGAAAAAAAAGCGCTTGCTGGCCGGACTGGTTCCAGGGCACGCTGAGCAAAAAAAATACGACAGTGGGCCGGATGGTAGCAGAAAAAAAAAACGCCTGTGGGCCGGAAGATTTCAAGTTATGGGCCGCATTCTGCCCATGGGCCGTAGGTTCCCGACCCCTGCTCTAGGGGCTAGCGGAATCAAGGAATATGGAGAGAAGGCGTGCAGGGGTTACTGATTGTGGATGATCAGTTATTATCACAATGAATGGCGGTGCAGGCTCGAAGGGCCAAATGGCCTCCTCCTGCACCTATTTTTAATATTTCTATCAGGTCTCCTCTCAGTGTTTCAAATTGATCAGCGGGCAGTCCATTATCTACTCCAGACAGGATGAGGAGGGAACGAAGCACACAGAGGGAGTGGCCATCATGATACTCTAACAGCATGGGAACCCATCAGCTCTCCCTTCATCTCCACAACCTTAGAAAATGGAGTTGGATTGGACACACCCTCAGGAAACCTGCCACAAACATCACCTGGCAAGCCATGAAATGGAACCCCAAGGAAAAAAGAAAAGAGCTCGCCAGCCAGAAATGTCTGAGAGTGGACTCAACTGGGGAGATCTCGAAAGAACTACCAACAACAGAGTGAGGTGGAGGACATTTGTCAATGGCCTATGCTCCCTAGTGGAGCAAAGCGCTTAAGAAGAAATACATAGGACATAGGACATAGGACATTTATTGTCACATACACCAATTGGTGTAGTGAAATTTGACTTGCCATGCAGCACACAGATAAAGATAAGACCCAACACTAAAGAATTAACAATGAACATAAAAACATCCCCCCACAATGGTTCCCACTGTAGGGGAAGGCACAAAGTCCATTCCCATCCCCATGTCCACCCATAGTCAGGCCTATTGAGGCCTCCGCAGACGGCGCTACGGCGGCCCGATGTTTTAGGCCTTCTCGCCGGGTGATGGTGCTCCGGCGTCGGGAGAGTCCTCACAGCGGCTTGGGACACCTGGAACGGCCGCTTCCCTACTGGAGTCCGTGGTTTCCGAAGCTGACAAGGCCGTGCTGGATGGAGCTCCACAACTGGTGATCTCGCCGAAAGATCCCAGGCTCCCGATGTTAAAGTTCAGCGCCGCCGCCCGCAGCTGGCCGCTCCACAGTCCCGCAGCTCCGCGATGTTCACCTGCGGTCTTAGCATTCCGGAGCTCCATCGCGGCGACCCAGGCAAGGTGTCGCCCGCTCCGCTCCCCGATGCTGCACCAACGCTGAGCCACTGCCGAAGCCGAGGTTCTGGGCGGTCCCCTCGGGAAACGCCACTCCAGGCCCGCTGGTAGGATGCGAGGACGGGTCGAAGTTGCAGCCTGGAGAAAAGCTGCCTCTCCGACCAGGTAGGGACCCGAGAAAGCAGTTTCCCCCTTCCCCCCCCCCCCCCCCCCACATAAAAAAGACTAGAAATCCAAAACAAAACACTAAAACTCACTAAAAATAAAAGAAAGAAGTTAAAAAAACAGACAGCTGCAGGCTGGGCAGCCATACCAACTGGACGGCGCCCCCTAGACTTCTTTGACCCCCCTGATGAGAGTAAAAAGAATTGTGGGAACCGTAGAATGTATGAAATTTTGAAAGGTGACAACCAGCACATCCAGTATCGCCAAACCTATAGTTTTGAAAACGTAAGTATGCAGATAAACGGGCCATGGTGATTTATTAGCTCTCTGCCATTCAACATGGCTGATCTATCTCTCCATCCTGACCCCTTTGTCCTGCCATCTCCCCATAACCCCTGACACCCGTACTCTGCCATGAAATATCCATAAATACCCTATATGGGTAACTTTCACCCAGTGAGTTGTGAATCTGTGGATTTCTCTGCTTCAGAGGGCAGTGGAGGCCAATTCTCTGGATGCTTTCAAGAGAGAGTTATGCCCCTGTCCCACATATGCAATTTAGGTGCCTACAGGCGACTAGGCTGTCGCCACACGGTCATCGGGTGTCGCCTGTATGGTCGCGAGTAGTCTCCTCAGTCGTCCAAAGAATCATAACGTTTTTCTGGTTGGCGCTGGATCTTGAAATGTTTTAAACTTTTCGGCGACAATTTGCTTGACGCCAATGAGTGTAGCTTGACTTCTCCTGACATAGATGCTGTCGTAGGTTGTCGCTGGTGCTGACTTTGGAGAATTTCATTGGCGACTACCTACGTCAACCTAGGTCAACTGGCAACAGTACCGGTGACTGAATTGTCTTAAGTTGTCTTCAGTTAGAAACATAGAAAAAAAGGTGCAGGAGGAGGCCATTCGGCCCTTCGGGCTAGCACCGCCATTCATTGTGATCATGGCTGATCGTCCACTATCAATAACCCATGCCTGCCTTCTCCCCATATCCCTTGACTCCACTAACCCCTAGAGCTCTATCCAACTCTCTCTTAAATCCATCCAGTGATTTGGCCTCCACTGCCTTCTGTGGCAGGGAATTCCATAAATTCACAACTCTCTGGGTAAACATTTTTTTTCTCAGCTTAGTCTTAAATGACCTCCCCTTTATTCTAAGGCTGTGGCCCCTGGTTCTGGACTCGCCCCTGGTTCTGGACTCACCCAACATTGGGAACAGTTGTCGCCGACAGGGTCGTACCTTGTCGTAGCATGTCGCGTGTGGACGTAAGTTGTCTTAGATGTGGTCAGAGGTGGACGTCCTAATGGGTCGCCGGTTGTCAGTAGCTTGCCGTAGCTGGACGCAGACTGGGTGGTAGGTTTTTGAAGACATTGTCGTAGTGGGGTCCAATCGCCGTTTTTTCAGCGACCTGCTACAACTATAGGGCCTGTCCCACTTAGGCAATTTTTTAGGCGACTGCCGGCGACCAGGCTGTCGCTACATGGTCGCCGGTGTCATCTGTATGGTCCTGAGTAGTATCCTCAGTTGCCCAAAGAGTCGTCGCGTTTTTCAGGTCGCCGCTGGATTTTGAAATGTTCGAAACCTTTCGGCGAACATGGCCTTGTCGTAGCTTGCCTTCTCCTGACATAGGTGTTATCGTAGGTTGTCGTTGTTTGTCGCCAGATGGCGTAGGTTGTCGCCACTTTGACATAGGTTGTCGCCGGTGCTGACTTCGGTGTGTTTCATTGTCATCGGTGTGTTTCACTGGCAATCGCCTAAAAATTTGCCTAGTGGGACAGGCCCTTATGACAGTCGCCAGTAGTCGCCGAAAAAAATCGCCTAAGTGAGACAGGCCCCCTAGATAGAGCTCTTAAAGATAGTGGAGTCAAGGGATATGGGGAGAAGGCGTGAACAGGGTACTGATTGTGGATGATCAGCCATGTTCACAGTGAATGGTCCTGCTGGCTTGAAGGGCCGAATGGGCTACTCTTGCACCTACTGTCTATTGACTTGGCCTCCACAGCCTTGTGTGGCAATGAATTCCACAGATCCACCACCCTCTGACTAAAGAATTTCCACCTCATCTCCTTCCGAAAGGCACGTACTTTAAGTCTGAGGCAATGACCTCTAGTCCTAGACACTAGTGGAAACATATCCTCTTCACATCCACTCTATCCAAGCCCTTCACTGTTCGGTAAGTTTCAATGAGAGTTTGAAGCCTCCATCGACATTGGCTGATCTTTTCATATTTTACACATTTATGGAACCTCATACTTTATTTTTATATTTCTTGCTAGCCGACTTGTCACTTTTTCTTTTCCTTGTTTTTTCCTATGTACTGAATTTATACATTTTAATAACCCTCAAAATTGATACATTTTGGCAATATTATCTTCCTTCTCCTTTAATCCAACAATATATTTAACATCCAGCTGAAAACACGTTCAAAAGAAAATCCTTGAACAAAAGAACAGGTTGTAGGTATAAAGAGTCCAGATGATCCAGCAATTTGCTGATAACTTGAGTATGTATATCTTAGTCAGTCTTGTGAACACCATCTGTAGTACAAACATTGAAGGACAGCTTAGGCAGACAGTCAAGCACAAAGGAGAAATAACCAAAGGACATTTAGGAACTCATCACCCAGTGAAAAGTACTTCAAAGAACTCCTCAACCATGATTATGTCCCTTATGTGAATATACTTGAATTCATCCCACAGCAAACTATCCTGTCTCGTCTTACTGCTCCCCCTAGTCCAACAAGGGCTACATGTCAACTGGAAAACAAAAAAATGTTGGGAGCATACAGTTTCCTCACTGACATTTTAAAAGGAGTCAAAGAGGAACCAATCACAAATTTGTAGATTCACGTTCCATATCTGGAAAAATGAATAGGTGATTGTGATTTCGGAGTCACGTGAGTGACTTCGTGAAGAGCCCACCGGCGCGCATGCTCGACATATCGTCGTACCGCGTTGCTGCGACGGCTGGCGGTGGAGCGCGCTCCTCGCCAGCCCTTCGCAAGGGGCCACGGAGGTAAGTATCTTACCTTAAGTTGGTGGTTCTTGCTATGCGATGTTTTCTTGCAGCAAGAACATGGATGGGAGATCGATGGACCGGAGGATGTTTGGAGAAGTCCCCGGTCAACAGTTCCGACTGCAGCGCAGGCCGGGACTCAGGCGGAGACTGGGGTAAGCCCTGTTTTACAGGTCCGGATCCGCCAGCACACCACAGCTCGGAGGAGTTCCAGAGGAGGAGTGTGGTGTGCCACCAGAGCAGGGGGACCCTGCCATGGCAGTCAGATCGTCAGCGGGCTCGCTGGCGACCTGGAGCAGGGTGCGTGCGGCTGCACGGCCCGTTCCACTCAGCCCTCCGAGAAGGGGGAGGGCAGGAGCCCAGAAGCCTAACCCTGTTAGGGCTAAGGCATTGCCTGACACGGAGGAGCGGTCAGGTTCCAGGGCGAGACCCAGGGCGGCTGTGAGGTCCAGCCGGCACACCCCGACTCTCGACGCCGGTACGGGTCGGTTGAGTCGGGTCTCGTCACGGTCGCCGAGCCCCCCATGGATGGGTGGGCGAGACCATGCGCTGGCAAGGTCCACGATGTGGGCAGCCGGCAAGACTGCGCGGGCCCCAGGCAGCCATGCTTCGGCTGGTGCCGACACCACGCCGCAAGTGTCCTTAGTGGCAGCGGCTTCAGCTCCCGCTAAACGGAGGCGGTTGAACACGCCCGCGCAGGAATCGCGCAGTTCGCCTCGGCGGCTGTCAGCGACAACTACCGGCACCGGCAGGGCCTCGACGAGGTGCGGGCCGATGACAGGAGCCCGGTTTTCTTTTCAGAGCCGGAGGACTCCGACCACCTGAGTGTTCAGGGTGAAGGGCGTATTGACCGTATGGAGCGGCTGCTGGAGCTCCTGCTTCAACGTCAACAACAGCAGGGCAGCAACAGGCACAGGGCGTCTTCACCAACATCCACTATCAGCCTGGAGCAGCAGGACGAGGAGATTCTGGTGGATCCTGTACCACCTCCGTTGGAGGTGCCAGCGGAGCAACCCTTGGATGTGGCGACCAAATTCGCGGCTCCACATTCATCTGGACTTCCTCTAAATACAAAACTGGCAGCCATTGTGGACTTTCTTAATAATCAGGTGCTGCAGGAAGAAGTCCTCATCCACGCTATGAGCCGTCACAAGGCTCCATCGCACTGCAACTCCCTCAACGTGCCTGTGGTCAATACGCCAATATGGGGCAACATCAGTGCGGCTATCCGTCAACAGGAGCTAAAATTGCAGCGGATCCTGAAACTCCTCACGGCCGGTATTACCGCCTTTGCGCGGTCGGTGGACGGGGACGAACTGAATTTGGACCAGGAAGATGCTCTGGCCCTTCTGTGCGCGACCCAGCACAAAATCAACCGGTTCCGCAAGAACAGCATCCGCCCAGCGCTCAACCCGAAGTTTGCAGGATTGTGCAAACCACCGCCGCCGCCCCGTCAGCTCTTTGGTGAGACCTCTCGAAGAGAGTCAAAGAGCTTGACGAACAAGCCAAGACGGTGGGGATCATGCGCTCTCAGAGTGCCCCACACCGTCAGGCTCAAAAGCTCCATACATTCGCTCATGAGGGTTTGCCAGTACCTCGAGGAGGACCCACCATCTAGCTCCACAACGACAACAACACCAGACCAGCACCAAGGGTCTTTTTTAGGACAGGGTCGGCAGAGACCTTGGTGGGAAACGAAGACGCCGCGCCCTCAAGCCAACCCAGCACCTCCACGGCCACCCACACATGTCAAGGACCGCCAGGAACCACGGAGGTGAGGGGGTCTGGTTTTCTCTTTTCTCTTTGTTTAACTTCACATGTTGGTGGTCGCCTTCGGTTGTTTTTGGGTACATGGGTAAATTTACTGGTGACGAGTGTGTGTTGCAGAATATTCAGGGGCATAAAATTGAGTTTATTAATGGCGACATTCCTCCATCCCAGCACATGCCCGGTCGAATGTTTAAATTATATGCTGCAGAACAGGTAGCAGGTTACAAGGAAATTTTAAGGATTGAGAAAATGGTGCATGAGCCAGTTGAATTTGTTTCGAAGATATTCACTAGACCTAAGGAGGATGGAGGCTGTCGTGTTATTATTGATCTAACCCGTTTGAATACGTTTGTAACATATACTCATTTTAAAATGGATACGTTTGAAACAGCCAAATCATTGGTTTCTCATGGTTGCTTTATGGCATGCATCGATTTGAGGGATGCATATTATTCAGTATCCATCCAGAAATATGATAGAAGGTTTTTGAAATTTATCTGGATGGGGCAACTTTGGCAGTATAAGGCTTTGCCTAATGGGCTCACTACAGCCCCTAGATTGTTCACTAAATTGGTGAAGCCAATCATGGCTTATTTGAGACAACGACATCATATAGTAATGGCCTATTTAGATGATATCTTTATTGTGGGCCACACCCTGGAATTGGCTGAACAGGGTGTTGCAGCTGCTGTCAATATATTTCAACAATTGGGATTCATTGTCCATCCAGAGAAATCGAAGTTCTGCCCTGCCCAGGTAATTAATTACCTAGGGTTCACGGTGAACTCAATGAGCATGAGGGAAACCATACCAATTAACAAAATTGAGGAGGTCACTCAGGTGTGCAGAGATTTAATTGGCACCAATATACCATCGATTCGGCATACAGCCACAGTAATTGGCAAGCTAGTGGCTTTGTTTCCGGCAGCACGATATGGACCTTTGCATTATCAGAATTTGCAAAGAGCTAAAATTACTGCGTTAAAATGGAACGCTGGTCATTATGATCGATCAATGCAGCTGCCGTCCGAAGCAATAAATGAGTTGCAATGGTGGGTGTGTCACATTAGCAGCTCATTCAAGCCCATCAGGGAGGCTAATCCGGTGGTATATTTGCAGACTGATGCAAGCTCCAATGGCTGGGGAGCTACAGATAATTGCTCTCGTTGTGGGGGCAGATGGGACACCCTTGAGTCAACGATGTTCTTGACTCAAGGGTTTAACTATTTGGAGTTGCTGGCAGCATTCCACGGACTTCGTGTGTATTGTTCCAAGCTTGTTGGAGCACACGTCCATTTCCAAATAGACAACATCACAGCTGTGGCATATTTAAACCATATGGGTGGTACCAGGTCAGTTTCATGTGACAAATTGGCTAACTCAATTTGTCTCTTGTGTATTCAAAGAGATTTTGGATTTCAGCTACCTATTTGCCAGGTGAGCTTAATACTGTGGCGGACACCAGGTCACGCAAATTCAATGACAATATTGAATGGATGTTGCATCCTGAAATTTTTGCTAAAGTCACAGCCAAATTTGGTAAACCGGCCATTGACCTTTTGCGTCACGGTTGAACCATCAGGTATCAACATACGTTTCATGGGAACCAGATCCTGGGGCAATAGCGCTAGATGCATTCTCGCTGGACTGGGGGAATTGGTTTTTCTATGCATTCCCCTCGTTTTGCCTCATCAGTCGGGTACTGCGAAAGATTCAGGCAGATGCTGCCAAGGGCATCCTTATTATACCCGACTGGCCTACACGGCCTTGGGGTCCGGTGGTCTTTGACATGCTCAATCGAACCTTGGGTCCTTTTGAAGGGTTGCCCAGAATTGGTTACTCACCCTGTCTCAGGGGAGCCGCATCCCTGCCATGGCTATTTAATTTGTTGGCTTGCAGGTTCTGAACAGGCCGTTAGTCCAATACGGCCTCTCAACTCGGACCATTGGATACCATCAGGGTGTCATGTCGAGAGTCAACAAGGCGAAGATACCGCTCGCAGATTAAGAAGTGGGAGCCTACTGCAGCCGCTCTCGCATCACGTACGATGACGTGACAATAACTGACGTCCTGGAATTCCTCGCGGGGTTGTACCATGATCAACACTTAAGTTACAGTGCCATCAACAGCGCCAGGAGCGCGCTATCATTCTATCTCAAGATTGAGGTAGGATCCAACAGGCTAGTGTCCAGACTCATGCGGGGTATATTCAATATGAATCCGCCTACACCACGCTATGATATCACCTGGGATGTCAGGGACGTATTAAACCTGCTCAGGACGTGGTCTCCCATGGAAGGGATCCAACTGGACAAACTCATCATGAAACTGGTGATGTTACTAGCGCTGACTTCAGCAGAGGGTACAAACACTACACAAACGATGTGTTGACAGGATGATATCTACCCCTATGGAAGTAGTCTTCGTCGTTGATGAGCTACTAAAGCAGCATAGACCTGGGTGCACAGGGCTGCAGCTGAAGTTCCCGGCATACCCCGCAGATGCTAGGCTGTGTTCAGCCTCACGTATTCGTCACTATGTCAAGGTGACGGCACGCATCAGAGGAATGGAGAGATACCGGCTTGTCTCATCATCAAGTGACAGTCCAGACGATATCCAGGTGGCTTCGAGTCGTCTTGGGTAAGTCGGGTATCGACACTAATGTGTTCAAGTTTTACTCCACCAGGGCTGCATTGACATCAATGGCAAGGATTATGAAGGTGCCTATGGGCCAGATCCTCGCCATAGCAGGATGGGCTAATGAAGCTGTGTGTCAGCGATTTTATAACAAGCCTGTTGCTGCTCCTCTACAGTTCGCAGAAGCCGTGCTGAATGCAGGTCAAGAACGCGGAGATGTCCCCGCATGAGGGGATTTGATTTGTTATTAACAAATATGCTCTTGTTTTGCAGTATGATCTATTTGAGCAAGTTTGTTCCTCCCATCCATCCCTGGTAGTGGTGTGTCTGCATGGACGTGGTCCAGGGCGTGTAATCACAGAAGCTTTGAAGTCTTCACGAAGTCACTCACGTGACTCCGAAATGAAATAGTAAGATTGAACGAGAACTTACCAGTTCGAAGGTTGATCATTATTTCATGAGGAGTCGAAGTGAGGGATTTCGTGCCCTCCTCGCCCACCCTCAATCACCTTCATCTGGTAATCTTAGTCACTTCAATCTTACTATCCGAAGTCATTTCTTTTGTTGGTTTCTGTGATTCCACGCCGCTACTTTGAAGTATGTCGAGCATGCGCGCCGGCGGGCTCTTCACGAAATCCCTCACTTCGACTCCTCATGAAATAATGATCAACCTTCGAACTGGTAAGTTCTCGTTCAATCTTACTAATCTTGGCGATCACAACATGGCGATCTTTGAGAATGGAAATAAATCCTACTGATGTAACAATGGATGGCCCTCTTGCTGTTTACCACAGGGAAAGTCATCACAAAGATTCTCCTCAACCACACCTCCCCCCCCCCCCCCCCCCCCCCCAGTGGTGGAAGAGGTACTCCACAGAATGCATTATAAATTCCATCCTTCTGGAGCAACAATGGCGAGGATTTTTACTGCCTGACAACTCGAAGGAAAATTCAAGAAGCAGTATTAACCACACACTTCTGTTTCAGTTCCATAAGAATCTTTGACAGCATTAATAGCAACGGGTTTGATACAATTAATTGCTTGCTTGTTAATTCAGGATGGCCAGAAATCCAGCAAGAACTTCTCACAGAATTGCCTTTTGAATGTTGAACACTCTTAAGGAAATATAAAAGGAAGGATTAAGAAAATACAGTGCCAGGCCATGCTAATAAACAGTTGTAAATGGCAAGCATGTTTTGGATCAGAGGGAAATCCATCTGGCAGGTTTGTGAATATGACTGACCAAGAACCCAATGAATGTGATGCAGAATACTTTATACAAGATAACTTGCTGAGGACATTAATGTAATTTGACCTTGCTAAATTTCATAATCTTATCTGATTCTAGTAACAGATCAAAAATTATTGAACTGTTTGACTCTTTCTTGAAAATATAAAGATTATGTATCTTGGTCTTTGGAAAGTACTATAGCATCATGCTGGTAGGTTTGCTTTTATTATCCATTTTCAATTGCTCCAAGAGTAGTGATGGGACTTTTGCTTAGATTACTACAGACTCTCTTTTACAGTACAAATGAATAGATGCCGTACCCCATTTCAGTAGAATAAAAGTTATTTATTGGATAGTGCATGACATATCATTATCTGGCTATTTTTATAACTTCCCGTGGACTTCCCATGCATTGGTAATCAGTGAAGTAATTTTGAAATGTAAAGTGGTTTAGGGACGTTCCATAGCTGATTTGGGCTGAAATTTGCACTGTGTTCAATAGCATTATCCAACAGCAAATATATTTCATTAAAATCAGTTATAGAATCCATATACGATACAAAACTTTATTTATCCCAGAAGGAAAACAGATCTGTCAACAGTCATACAAACAGTCACAAAATACATGAAACATGAAATTAAAGTGACGAGTAGAAAGGCTTTGGGCATGTGCAAAGATTGGGGATAGGGGGAGGGGATTCAATCTCAGTCTACCCCACGACAGAAGGGGGAGGAGTTGTAAAGTTTGATCGTCATGGGGAAGAAGGATCTACTGTGACGTTTTGTCCTGCATTTTGGTGGAATCAGTCTGTTGCTGAAGGCACTCCTCAGGTTGACCAGTGTGTCATGGAGGGGGTGAGCAGTATTGTCCAAAAGTGCTCTGCAGTTTGAGGAGCATCCTCACCTGCAAGACCACCTCCCAGGACAGAGCCAGCCTTCCAGATGAGTTTGTTGATCCTATTGGCGTCCGCAGCTTTCACCCTGCTGCACCCATCATACAGCAGCAAAGAAGATAGCACTGGCTACCACCGATTGGTAGAACATCTGCAGCATCTTACTGCAGCCATTGAAGGAGCGGAGCCCTCTCAAAAAGTACAGCTGGCTCTGTCCCTTCTTACACAGGGCTTCAGTGTTCTTGAACCAGTCCACTTTACTGTGCAGGTGCACTCCAAGGTATTTGTACTCCCTGGTAAACTGCACATCCACACCATTTATGGAGACAGTGGACAGGGGTGTTCCTCTCCTGCCAAAGTCCATCACCAACTCCTTAGTCTTGTCGGTGTTGAGTTGCAGGTGATTCAGCCCATATCACTCAACAAAGTCGTTGACTACACCTCTGTATGCAGCTTCCCTCCCCTCACTGATGCAGCCCACAATTGCAGTGACATCTGTAAACTTCTGCAGGTGGCAGGAGACTGAGTTATATCTGAAGTCCGAGGTGCAGATGGTAAACAGGAAAGGAGAGAGGACCGTCCCTGTGGAGCCCCTGTGTTGCTCACCACCATGTCTGAGACACAGTTCTGTAGTGTAACATATAGTGGTCGTCCAGTCAGGTAGTTGGTGATCCAGGACACCAATGGAGCATCCACCTGCATCTTTGTCAGTTTGCTCCCTAGCAGGTCAGGCCAGATTGTGTTAAAGCACTGGAGAAGTGAAAAAACATGACTCTCACAATGTTTCCTAGTTTATCCAGGTGAGCATATTCCAGGTACCTGCAATTTTGTCCTCAGTAATTTGCAGACCACCTGATCCATCCATGACTTCCGGTTAGGAACACTTCGATGGTCTTAGTGCGACCATACTCCTCCAAATATTTCCATATGAGCTTGGCAATGAAAACAAGCTGCCAACATGATCTTACAGAATTACTCAAAGTTCAAAGTTCATATTGTGAATAAAATGTTTGACTCGTAATATACTGGATACTTAGCAAGTTGCATCTGAAAGGGAAAAAAAGTTAACATTTCAGGTCAATGACCAATCACTAAGTTCTAATGCTAATTTTGTTTTTCTTTTCATGGATACTGTCTGACCACCATCAACATTTTAATTTTAGATGTGCAGTATTTTTCTATTTGACTTGGGTTCAGGTTTATTATCGTCATGTGTACCGAGGTACAGTGAAAAGCTTGGTGTTGCATGCTATCCAATCAGATAATCTATCTATATTACTAAAAGTCTGATCTTGACCACTTCCTGTTGTTCTGCATATTGTTTTAGAAAAAACGCTGCCACTTACATCTGTGATTTTTGGCCATCTTACTCTGAGTCCCCCTCCGCTCATCAGGTGCCGAGGATTTTTTCCATAATAAAAGAGTTATTAGTGTTTAAAAAATGTTGAGATTCTCTCTACTGTCAATCATGCCATGAAGACCACGACCCTTCTGGTGGGAGGGACTATAAAACCCAGAAGTGTGGGCGTGACTCAGTCTTTGCAAGATGGAGGAGGGAGAGGTCACGACTCGCTGTCTTTAGTGGCCTTGCACCCTGCTTGAAATGGTATGAAACTGCACTTGAATTTGGTGGCCTTGCACCCTGCTTGAAATGGAATTTCAAGGAAGAGCCGTGAGTCAATTACCAGCCCACCAGCCGTGAGTGAGTGAGCTGCCAGCACAACAGGCGCGAGTGACTGAGCCGCCAGCCCAAGAATCCATTTGGCCCACAATGGCCATACTAGCCCTCTGGAAACCAGTCCCTTCAGCCCGCAACACCCATACTAGCGCTCCAGAAAGCCCCCCCCCCACTGGCCACCAATATTGTAATTGGTGGAGAGATGGGATATTGCGTTGGGGGACCATCCCTCCCGTGTGATGCTGGGGCCCGACGAGTTCCAGTTAGTCTAGTATTATTATAAAACTCTGATCATAGATGTTTACTTATGTGTTTGTTTACTTGAGTCTTTTTCTTAGATTCACATCTCCTCAAAAACCCGACCTGCTAACTATGACATTTTTACATATTCCGGTCGATATTTAGTTCCTGGTCAAAAATCCCCTCATTTTATTCATTATTTCCTGAGTAATATCTTGAAATTCTTCACAAATCTGATATCTTTATGAAATCTAACGAGCTGATGACGTCACAATGGCTCCTCTCGCTCAGAGTCAACCAGCCTGCTGTCCAAAGGGCTCCGCCCCACCCAAGGCCCAGCCGCCCTTCCCCCTCCCCCCCAGGGCTCTGGATTGAAGCCACTGAAAAAACATGGTAGGCTCCCGCTTCGGCCCACGAGAACCCGAGAGATTCCTAGGTTGACGCACAGCTTTTCCGACAACTCCCGAGAGCTGACGAGAGCTTTGTACCAGAGTCGGGCCCTGTACTATATAGGTATGTTACAAAACTTACCTTGAGCAGCGCTGCAGTTCTGCCGCTCCCCGTCTGCGTGACTTTGGCGCCTTTCAGAGGGGGGCGGGCTAAAAGTGCCGTTTTTCTTCAGAATGGGCAAATCGATCAATGTCGGGCGATTTCGTTGCGGAAGAAAAATCGCTCCGACATTTCATTAATGAAGGTATTTTTCAATTACGCTAGATTATTTATTATCTAGAGTAATTTAAAAATCACCTTCACAAGCCGTGAGCGCCGATAACGGGAAGGATTTTGCATAGGGGAGAAAAAAGGTACAGTTTATTTTTATATTAAAAGTTGGTTTTTATGGAGGCTTTAATAATATTTTCATGTTGCGAAATGGGGTCCAAAAAAAATGTATGAACCGGCTGTATTTTTCATACCGACTTCACAGCAAACCGCAACGTTCCAATCCACCGCATTCCACTAAAACCCACTCGCTAGTTGATTTAAATGGCCATTAATTTACAGGCATTAAACACTAAATTCATTCCATTTGGCCCAGAAATTCATGAAAATTAGATTTAAAAATGATGTTATATTGTGGATTATTGTGTGAATGTTATTTGGACACTTAGGCAATTTAAAAAAAGTTTATCTTTTCTTAAGAAATGGATAGATGTTTAGATCTACTCATTGAATTTTGTAATTAGCTACAATTAGATAACTAACTAATTATATGCTTTAATTTCAGGTCATCCAAGTAAGATTGTTTCATATTTGTTTCAGAATGCTTCAATCTATAATAACTGAAAATGTCATTGAGTTCTCTTAATTTTTAAGAAAGTTATGGGCTTTTAATGGTTCTAGATCACAGCTTTTGAGTTAAGTCAATTGAAAGGCAATGGGGAACAAGATGCTAATTTCTGAGTACGAAAATGATCATAACTTTCTTAATACTGAAGATATGAAAGTGAATTAGGTGTCAAATTAAACTTCTTTTTATGCTTTATCAGATGGGATAAATTGCAGACTTGATTTTTAAAATCTCAAAATTTTGTAACATTGCTATACTATAGCTCTCTCTCTCTCCCCGGGCTCTCTACGCTTTCACAGCCCGCTCGCTCGCCCGGCCCCCCTCCTCCACTCCCCCCCCCCCCCCCCCCCCCCCCACCTCTCCCCCCCTCCTCCTCATGATCTAAATGTTCTTGATCATTCATGAAATAAACACTATATCAACAATTCCTACATGGCATTTCATCCCATGAATAAGACAAATTATCTTTTGTAGGGCAAAAATCCACCCATTTGCGCACAAATGGCACACATTTGCAATTCACTGCAGAGGTACTGCAATTCGAAATGAATCTAAAAATAATGGGAAGGTGAAAAATATTGGTGTTGGAATCAATCTATGCAAATCTATAACAGATCACTGCTGTGGGTTAGTGTAACATATACTTAATTTAGCCATTGATATTGACAATTACTTATATAGTTTATATATACTAAATATTATAACATTTACTCCCACATCAAAAAATGGTTTAACCCTACATTAATAACTTTCAGTGATTCAGCATGCATATCCAGTGTGTAGCTGATCCTGAGCCAACTGGAACAGCAAGATCCGAGATTTAATCCTCAAGCCATTCTGAATTGGCAGATCTTAACTGCAGAAGCAGTTACCCACTGCCATTAATTTTTCTACAAACATTTACTTTAAAAGCCATTTAACAGTCACATTCAAAGACTGTCCAAGATGAATAGTCATTTAGATCTTCACAAGCTCAATACGTGATAATTGTAACAGACATTCTATTACAGGCTCTGTCATGGGAAGTCATTGTCAAGTTAACAGCAGAAAATATTCAAGGATGTGCTGATAATTTCTTTGTAATAAAATGCAACATCCCACTCTCTAGATGATATCCCTGGCATATGAGCGTTCAAAGAGGGAAAGAAGACTTTGGAATTGTATTAAGAACTTTAAGTCCATACATTAGTAGCATTCATAAGCCTTCTGCAAAAGACAGAAGATACAAAGCATCTCACAATCTAGCCATCCGCTTCCCCATCTGCCATGTGCCTGCCTCACTGTGAAGGATTTGACGTTCACAAATCAGTCAGATCAGTCACCTTAGAATCCACAAGACTGGTCAAAAGCGAGTTGTCTTCAATTCTGAAGAGGAGAAAGAAAGGAGATGCCCCAGCATGGAGTTGAAGGTTTTCCAGAAAAAAAAAGGGGAAAATAAAATTTGAAAATGAATAGTTTACATATGAAAATAGCTCTAAATAGGAATTTGCAGTAAACAATGGTTAACCTCATACTTATTATCTGATGTTCAACCAAGGGACAAGAAATATCCAGATGCTTCATACGTTTGTGCTCAGTCAAGGAGATTACAAGGATGGACGTACAAATAACCTACATTTAGATCCAACATGAAGGTTAAATAAACGTCAGTTTTCAAATATATCCCATT
This sequence comes from Raja brachyura, assembly GCA_963514005.1. Next base: position 63,142,303 of record OY740793.1, read on the forward strand.
AAAATGTTTATTATGTTTACAGCTATTATTTACAGAGATAGATTGAACTCCAAGGCAATAAAACCTTGACAGAAAGAAAGAAAGTCTTATCAAATGGACTCTGGAAGTGTGCAGTTTATGGTTAGGATGCAGAAATGCAAGAACAGGTTCTTACTCCATGCCCATAATGAACTCTCTGTCCTTGGCCTCCTCTTTTCTAAAATGACACATCAAACTGGAGAAAAAACTTCAGGTGGGGAGAGGCAGCAGCAGACCACGGCAGCAGCAGGCCACAACAGCCATGGGCCATGGCAACATTAGGCAGCGGCATTAGCAGAGGTAGGCAGCGGTTCGCCAAGGCAGTGGGAGGCCATGGCAGCGGTAGGCCACGGCAGCGCTCCCCCCCCACCAACTCCCGACAGGCCACGTCTGAAGCTGTCCCCTCCCCCAGCTGCAGAACGCTCCCCGTTGGCCCCTGCCTGAAGCTGTCCCCGTTCCCGACACAGAACGCTCCTGCCGGCCCCCACCTGAAGCCGTCCCCCTCCCCAGCTGCAGCAACCCCCACCGGCACCCAACAGCCCCCGCCTGAAGCCATCCCCCTGCCCCGGTCGCAGGACAATCCCCCCTCCCCCACTGGCCCCCGACATCCCCCCGCCTGAAGCCGACCCCATCCCCGGCTGCAGGATGCTACCCCTACCCCCACCCCCACTGGCCCCCACTTGAAGCTTTCCCCCTCCCCTTGTTGCTGGATGCCCCCCCTCCCCACCGGCCCCTGTCAGCCCCCGCCTGAAGCCGTGCCCCTCCCCTGGCTGCAGGACGCTCTCCACACCAGCCCCTGACAGGCTCCACCTGAAGCTGTTCCCCTCCCTGGCTGCAGAACGCAACATGAGTCGCAACAAGAAAGAACGGACTGAATAAATCTCATCTTTAATATTTAAATTTGTTATATTTTAAGAGTTTTTCACATTTTAACCTTTAATAAATCCCTTTTCCATTTGCCTGCGCAGCAATACCTGGGAGAGGGGGTGAGGGGAGGGAGGGTGTGGGGAGGGGAGGTAAGGGAAGGGGGGTCAGGGTAGGAGGGGGGTCAGGGCATCACAACAGGAACACGTCAGCCGGGTCTGCGCAGTTGGGGGCTATGTGTGAGCGGTGGAATATTGCGTTGAGTGACCAGACTTCCCGTGTGGCATTGGGACCCAACAGGTCCCACTTAGTCTAGTCATTGATATCTGTATTTGTCTGTCCCTTATTGCCCTGGTGGCGGTGAGCCATCATCTTGAACAGCTGCAGGATCATCACCTGGACCTGGTGATGATGAAGGACTAGTGATTTATTTTCAAGTCATAACATTGTACAACTTGGAGGGAACCTGCAGGTGGTGGTGTTTCCATGTTCCTCGCAGTGGTAAATTTGTAGATTTATGAGCTACTGTTGGAGTAGTCTAGTTGCAATATACTGGCTACAGTGGAAGAAATTAGTTTTTAGTATGGTAAATGAGGTACCAATGCCAAAGGCTCCTTTGTCCTGGAAGGGACTGAATTACTTGGGTAATGTTGGAGCTGCAATCTTCAAGATATATGCAGAGTTTTCCAATATAGCAGAAAGACCTTAAGGTAAACTGATGCAACTGTTGAAAGATACCCTGCTAGTCACTAAACTTCTGACCTTTGACCATGAAATCTTTCTAAAATTAACTTCTACATGCATGGTGTCTTATTCTAGCAGATTTTTTAAATTATCATTCTAGAGTTAATTTAGTTTGGAGATACAGCAAGGAAACAGGCCCTTCGGCCCACCGAGTTCCCACTGACCAGCAATCCCCACAAATTAACACTATCCAACATTAGAGACAATTTTTACATTTATACCAAGCCAATTAACCTACAAACCTGTACGTCTTTGGAGTGCGGAAGGAAACCAAAGTTCTCGGAGAAAACCCATGCAGGTCATGGGGAGAACATACAAATTCCGTACAGACAAGCACGCGTAGCCAGGATTGAACCCAGCGCTGTAAGGCAGCAAATCTACTGCTGCACTACCATACCGAACAATTATTTTTATTTTTTGTCACTTTCATCCAAGTTTTCAATCCCTTCACTTTGACTTTTGTATTTGATTTGACATTGAATTTCCTATTCTAATCTATCGTTTTGGTTCAGACTTTAGCTAAATACAGTACATTGTAACTTTTCTGGCTCACCTAGATTCTGGATGTTCAGTGAGGAACGTCAAGCTGTTTGGCTGTATTGAAGATAGCAGTTTGCTGCACACCATTCCCCCTCTCTCCCCCCCCCCCAATTCCTGCTCTCCAACCTCCCCCCCCTTAACAAAGATAATGAAAAATGCAACCGGAATGCTCACTACAAAATCTGATCCTTAAATTCCAATGACCACAAGGATATTATAATGGAATTGCCCACACAAACTTTTCAGATTATAATTGCAGCTTCCTTCCTTCTCCCTGTGGAGGCATTGCAATACCACAACAGGAGTATGGGTATAATTACAAAGCTTGTACACAGCATTTCCACGAGAAACAAGGGCAAAGGTATGAGACCAAATTGTATGTTTTCTCTGGACCAATAATTCCCTGCCAATTGTCCCTGCTTTACCTGAAGAGCAACTTTGGTCTGTACAAGGTGCATCGCTATTGATCACTATAAATTTTGCAAATAAGTACAAATTTTCTCATGAATTAAACTGACACTATACTGCATTTATTTTTATCACTTCTAACACCAAAAGGTATAATTTTAAACATTAATAAAGTGACAAAAAGTGAACATAAACAAAACAACAAAAGTGAAAAGAAACAAAATACTTGAAAATAAACCAATCAATCTGGTTTAGAAGGAAGCTGACATTTAGAATGAATGTTTCTGTCACAAAATTGAAGTAGGGTCGCACCTAAAATACTGAAACATCTGCATCCAGACGATGGTGATCTTGTGGAACTTTCTATCACAAAGATAGTAAAGATCAAATCATTAAATATATTCAGGAAGGTGGTAAAAATATTTTTTCAAAGGGATCATGGGATAAAGGGATTTAGGTAAACAGCCATAATCCCTTTGAATGGTGGAACAGATTTCTCTTTCAGATCCCAATGGACCTGCATTGAATTTCCAGCATGTTCAAATCATCTCAAAAATAGGTTTTAAGTTAAAGTAGGTAAAGTAGATGATTAGGGATGAATTTATAATGCCAATATCCTGTAACCGATTTTTAGAAATAAAATTCATGCTTCTCAGCTTTCAAGAGTGTGGTTGTTAGGGTTATTGGAAGTAACCCGAAGCCCATTACTTTGCTTCCAATTTAACTGTTTCCCAACTGTTCCAGCAAGTTTTCCACCCTATATGCAGATCTGCCATGTCCTTTCAAATTGCTTCCCAGTTTATCTATCGGTTACCATCCATAACCTTGCTTTAGGGCCCAGTTAATTGCTCCATATAGCCCACAAAAACATGAAAGAGAAGGAATCATAGAAAGCAGCTAAATATAGGAACCCTAGGAAATAGGAGCCACCTGGCCCATCAAATGTGCCCTGCTATTCAATATAATCACGGCTGATCTATGCTGGCCTCCACTCTTCCCTGTGGCAGTTCCCCATCGTCACCCTTACAATCGATCATAAATATATTAAAACACTTGAATAGATCCAACTTCCTTCCAAAAAAATACTTCAAGCCATCACAAGAACATCGCTGTTTGAGCTCCAAAGTACATCATGGACTCCGAATGACTAGATTATAACATGATGCAACTTCCATTTTGATCCTCCAGATTAATATATTTTTTCTGGGGGTCAGCAGAAGTTTTAATGCAGTGCAAAAGTCAAGAATTTGCCAAGTTAACTATCTTATAGAAAAAGTTTACTTTTCAAATAATAATAATAATAGATGCACTTTTATGAATTTAATTTATTTCTAATCAATCTCTAGAAATTGTTCTTAAAAATTTGGACCAAGGGCATAATTTATGAAAGAGTTTATTCCCAGTGGGTACATCGACAAATCATCTTGAAGCAAACTATTTTAATCTCAAATATAGTGGGAAAGAATTCTTCCGTTTCCTTTGACTAAACATGCTTGCATGGTGACATACTTGTGTTAAGCGTTCCCTCTGAAATACGATTCCATTGAAGCTCATTGCACTTCACTTCTGAAATTTAGTTGCACTGACGTCAATGGAATCAAATTTCAAAAGTTGAGTACAACATGCACATGGTAGTATATATGTTTAAAGAGCATGGAACTAAGAACAATTCCAACTCTGGATAATCTGGGTCCATTTTATTTAATATGATTTTCCTTGGTACATGATATTGTTAAGGAAATGAAACCTTGCATTAATATAGGATTCTTTGCAACTTCAAAATGTCTGATGGAAAATTATTACCTCTGGAGTGTAATTGGCACTGCAAGCATCCCTTAGCAAAGTCTCACAAACAGCAACAGGTTACATGACTATATCATCTTTTATAATGATGTTCGTTAAGAGATAAATGCTGCTCTCCTTGTGATTGACTCCAGCAGATATTGTCAAGGTGATATCTCAACACTATCACTTTCAGCTTTGTGATGAAACTCCACAACATAACAGACAGGATCACTTCAGAGTCTATAATTGGTGGTAGATTCTCTCTAATAGAAAACGTAGCAGCATGGTGTTTCTATCTATCTCTCCACTCAACCATCAAAAATCCTGAGAGTGCGAACAGATGAAGGAAATATTTTTAGGATCAGCGAAAATAACAAGATGTTTATATAAACTTTAGTGTCTTATTATGAACCCTTTCTAATGTTCATGAACTACTTATTTAGCAAATAGAGAATGTCACATTTGTGTTTTGAAATATTGAGTTATAACAGGCTAATTTTGTACAATTGTTGAAGTTTATGGAGAGAAAAAAATAAATTGTGGCAGCACCGGGTGGTGGGCGACACACTATACATAATATACACATACCTTCTGCTCTTCGGGGGGTCACGTGTCCCGGTGACGAGAGGTAGGGGTCACGGTGTGGTCATGGGTGCCCCTGGGGAGTATTTGAAGGGTTGGCGAGGAGAATTAGTGTAGTAATAAAGGACGGTATTTTCGGACAAACGTCGCATCTGCCTCGTTCTTTAACGAACAACTCCGCGTCCGCTCCAAAATGATGAAATTTAATATTTATTTTGACAGAACTTTTTCTGGAACTTTGTACATTACATGGATAATTAAAGGGGACTACAGAGGGTATTAATATTGTTCTTTAGTTATATCCTTCTTTAAAGTAGTTAAACATTTTAACTGATGACTCAAATAAGGAGTGGCTTATCCCGTGATAGCTACAGATCAACTTTTATATGACTTACTGTATATGCAAGGATCTGTATTATCTGCAGTGGGTAAGCAAAATGCTCAAGTGACAGAATTCCAGGTTTGGGAGGAACATTATTCAAGATTTACAAATTTGCAGGCTGGAAGTGACCTATTTAGTCTGGGCTTCCATTTCAAAAATGTTACTTAGTTCCATGGCTGAAGAACATAACTGGTAGCAGAAGGAGGTCATTCAGCCCCTTACATCTGCTCTTACATTTCATTGGACCATGGCTGATCCAAGATGCGTGACTTCCTTGCATTAACCTATATCATTTAATTTCAGAAATCTATTGATCAAGGGAGATGTATTCACCCCAATGGCAGGAATAGGAACACAAATGGTACCGAATTCTAGGACTTCTGCTCTGTAGTTTGGCATTTGTACCACTGTTGAAAGGATGTTGTGTATCACGAGGAAGTATTTAAAATGAGTATATCATTCACAGCGACTGCATGCAGCATCTCCCAGCACATCAAGAGAATATTTCCATTCATTGAAAAATATACAAATCATATTTCTGAATCCTCCATAGTCTGTAAACCCTTCAAAAAATAACAGTAAAATTAGGAGTAAGTGATATGGGCACTGAAGTCTACACTCACAGTCACAGATGAGCTTGTGCCATGTCCGCTTTTTCACCCGATCCATAAGTGTGTAAAGATCTATCATAATTAACCATGAATGTGCTCAAGAACTGAAAAAACTAATTTCTCTTCCACGGGGACAAGAGTTCCTATTCCCCAGAGAGTGACATTTCTCCACATCTCGAGCATAATTAACTAACACCAACCTTTTCCTACAAATATGCTCCCATTTTTGGACATTCCAGCAAAAAGAAACCATCTCTCTACATTTATTCTGGCAATCGCCCTCAGAAATTGTATGTTTCTGAGAGATCACCTCTCAACTCTAATGTTTACCAATCACTCTTCATGGGATTCCCTGAGAATTATTCCAGTGTGTCTTCACTACGCTGCCTCCAATGCAAGTATGGAGAGGAAAACTGAACATAGCAGTTTAAATATGGTTTCAGCATATTAATTTACTGAATCAGCAAATGTTCCTTACTTTTGTTTCCCAATCAATTTGCCTTCCCGATGACCTGCTTTACCTGCACGTTTGTTCGCTATCACATGAACCAGCACACTAAGATGAAACGTTATTTAAGAAGATTGTATGACCCTGTATTTTGTCTGAAGAAGGGTCTCGACCTGAAACGTCACCCATTCTTTCTCTCCAGATATGCTGCCTATCCCACTGAGTTACGCCAGAATTTTGTGTCTACACTGGGTCAGTGTAGGGGGATAGGGTGGTGGGATGGTGTGGGGGGAAGGGGGAGGAACAGGGGAGGGGTAAAAGGGGGGGGTGGGTGTGTGGGGGGTGTGGGGAGAGGGAGGGGAGGAAGAGGGGGTGTGCAGGGAGGAGGGGAGGGGGGAAGGGGGAGGAGGGAAAGGGGTGTGTGGGGGGGAGGGGGTGTGTGGGGGAGGAGGGACTCCACTCAGTGGCCACCGGCCGCGGCACCACACACACCTCCTGTCTCCACACAGCAGTTTTCTCAACTCCACGCAGCGGCTTGCCCGACTCCACACAGCGGCTTTCCCGACTCCACACAGCAGCTTTCTCGACTCCACACAGCAGCTTTCCCGACTTCACTCTTACGGCCTCAATCAGCAAGGCTTGTTTACTCAGACCCACCCCCCGTGCTTTATTCTCCGGAGCACAGCCCCCACTTGCAGAGCACAGCCCCCCGTTTGCAGACCACAGCCCCTCGCTGGCAGAGAACAGCCCCCACTCGCAGTCCGCTTCAGCTTTATTCTCCCTGCCGGACAGCAGGTGCTGGAAGGGGCGTTACCTTCATGGTAACTGACTGGCAAGAAGACCAATCTGCTGATCTAATGTTTTTTAAACCTTCATAACTTTTCTCATATTTTACCAAACAAAACTTGGTGGCTTGGAGCAGAGCATAACGGTGAGTAAGGTGGCAAAACAATCCTAGCGATATAGGGTAGCGTATTTGTGAAAATTTAATTACAACGCAGACCGGAAATGGTCAAGATGAGAGTTTTAGTAATAACCTTCAAAACCTTCATAACTTTTGTACCATTTCACCGATCAGAACAAAACCTATTTGACTTGCAGTAGAGTAAGGTGGCGAAAAATCGTAACGCTAATGGGGATCGTTTTTTCGCAAATTTAATTACAATGCAGACAACAAGTGGTCAAGATGAGGGTTTTCGTATCAGGACAGACAGACAGACGGACAGAGACAGACAGAGACAGACAGACAGACAGACAGACAGACAGACAGACAGACAGACAGACAGACAGACAGACAGACAGACAGACAGACAGACAGACAGACAGACAGACAGAGAGAGTTTACTAGCCCAGTATGCCAATCGGTCAGCATGGCGAAAGTACGTTGGAGGACCTTTCCATGTTGTATAGCTCTTTGATGCTGCAATTCTAATTACTAATTAATTGTAATTCTAACTGTTTGCTTATTACAATAGCAATTATAGTTAAGAAGTGATAATTTCATTTCGGAGTCAAGCATTGCTGCCGACGGCTGGAGGGGAGCGCGGCTCCCCACCAGCCCTTCAGAGGGCCGACTCAGGTAAGGCTTAGCCCCCTAGAGTTGGTGTTGCTGTTGGGGGGGGGGGGGGAGTGTGTTCTCTCCCTACAGGAACGTGGAAACCGTAGGGGCCAGGACATCTGGAGTCGCCGGCCACTTATCCCGGAGCCCTCCTCAACGGCTGCACCTGCGAGTCGGGCTGGGAAATAGGCGTGGTAGTCGGGGAGCCCTGTTTGGTACAGGACCCGACCCGCCGATACACCAGAGCTCCAGTGGGAGTTGGTGTCCTGTTGTGGCGAGTGTGTAGTGTGTTCTCTCCTCACAGGTACGTGGAAGCAGACGGGCCGGGAAATAGGCGTGGAAGTCGGGGAGCCCTGTTGCTACAGGGCCCGACCCGCCGCTGTGCAGGAGCTCCAGTGCTGATTCGAGGAGCAGGAGCTCCAGTGCTGGTTCGAGGAGCAGGAGCTCCAGTGCTGGAGCAGGTAGACCCTGTTTCCGTATCGGGGTCGCCAACGGGCTCGTTGGTCGACCTGGGCTAGGGCTCGCGTGCTGCTGCACGGCCCTTCTCCCTGAGCCCTCGGAGAAAAGGGAGGGATGGAGCCCGGAAGCCTAACCCTTTAGGGGCAAAGGCGTCACCTGCCGCTAAACTGCGGACTGGTGTCATGGCGGGACTCTAGTCCACTGGGAGACCTGTCAGGACCAGTGGACTCCCCAACCACCGAGGTCGGGACGGGTCACTTGGGAGGAGTCCCGCCACGGTCGCCGAGTCCCCCATGGATGGGAGGACGAGACCATGCGTCGGCAAGGTCCATGATGTGGGCAGCCGGCAAGCCCGCGCGGGCGTCGGGTCGCCGTGCTGAGGCATTGGGTGCCGACTCTCCACCGCGTTTGCCCTCCGTGGCAGCGGGATCAAGCTCCGCCGAGGAGGCGTTGAGCGTGCCTCCCACGCGGGAATCGCTCAGCTTTGCTGCGGCGGCTGGCAGCGACAACTTCCGGCACCGGGTTCACCTCGACGAGGTGCGGGCCGATGAACGGAGCCTCAGCAGTTCAGCAGAACATGAGGACTCCATCCGCCCGAGTTCTCAGGGCGAGGGGCGTATTAGCCAGGATGGAGCGGATGTTGGAGCTCCTCCTGCAACAGAATCATCGGGAGGAAGCATCCAGCTCCAGTGGGCACAGGAAGGTTTCACCATCGTCAGCAGGAGCCTGAGGTAGCCACAGGATTGTCAGAGACATCGGGACTACCCCTCAACCCCAAACTGGCCGCCACCGCGGACATCCTGACCAACCATCAGCTCCAGGAGGAGGTCCTATCGGAGGCCTTAAAACAGGCACAAAGCCCAGCGAACTGCTACTCCCTTCAACGAGCCCATAGTCAATACGCCACGGTCGCCGAGTCCCCCATGGATGGGAAGACGAGACCATGCGTCGGCAAGATCCATGAAGTGGGCAGCCGGCAAGCCAGCGCGGGCGTCGGGTCACCGTGCTGAGGCATTGAGTGCCGACTCTCCACCGCGTTTGCCCTCCGTGGCAGCGGGATCAAGCTCCGCCGAGGAGGCGTTTGAGCGTACCTCCTGCGCGGGAATCGCTCAGCTTTGCTGCGGCGGCTGGCAGCGACAACTTCCGGCACCGGGTTCACCTCGACGAGGTGCGGACCGATGAACGAAGCCTCAGCAGTTCAGCAGAACATGAGGACTCCGTCCGCCCGAGTTCTAAGGGCGAGGGGCGTATTGGCCAGGATGGAGCAGATGTTGGAGCTCCTCCTGCAACAGAATCAAAATTTTCGGGGAAGACCTCCCGAAGAGGGTCAAGGAGCGGGATGACCACGCTACGACGGTGGGACTCATGTGGTCACATATCTCGACCAGGCAGCAGGCCAGGGGGTGCTATTTTTCAGGCCACAAGGCCCTGCCGTTAGGCCAGCAAGGGCCTCCGCTCCAGCTCCGCCTCAATTTCAGAATCCAGCACCTCCACATCCGGCCATGCATATCAAGGGCCGCCGATAAACATGAAGGTAAGGTGGTCTGGATTTCATGCACCTGCATGTTTAACTTCACATGTTGGTGGGAGACTACGGCTCTTTCCGGGGGCATGCGGTACCATCACGTCTGATGAGTTTATCTTACAAAGTATTCAAGGCCATGCGATTGAATTCATCAATGGTGACATCCCTCCATCCCAGCATATGCAGATCGGACATTTACACTGTCCAGCAAAGAACGGCAGTAGGCTATGCTGAAAAATTTACAGTCACAAGGAGGGATGGAGGATGTCGGGTTATTTTTGATTTGAACCATTTGAATACTTTTGTAGAATATACCCATTTCAAACTGGAAACGTTCCAGACATCTAAGTTATTGGGTTCTGGGGGCTGCTTTGTGGCATGCATTGATTAGAAGATGCATGCTATTCAGTATCCATTCAGAAATGCCACAGGAAGTTCTTGCCATTTATCTGGATGGATCAGCTCTGGCTATATAGAGCTTTGCCAAATGGGCTTACACACCCCTAGATTATTTCTAAATTGCTCCAATCAATACTGTCTACACTAGGAGACAAAATCACATAGTGTTGGCCTATCTAGGTGATATCCTAATTATTGGGAATCAGCCGAACTGGCAGTTTCAGCCACCGTGGAAATTTTTTCAGTAAATGGGGTTCATTATCCATCCAGATAAATCAACGTCCTGCCCTTCACAGGTTAAGGGTATCTGGGGTTACGGTGGATTCCAATCACGTGAGGGCCACCATACCAACTAACTAGGTTGGCGATGTCACCCAACTATGGTAGGGTCTAGTCTGGGCCAGTATACCATCAATTCGACAAACTACTGAGGTGATTGGCAAGATTGTAGCTTTTTTCCAGCTGCCCAATACGGGCCTTTGCATTATCAAAATTTGCAGAGAGCCAAGGTCTCAGCGTTAAAACTGAACTCTAGACATTTCGATAGACCAATGCAGCTGCCTTAGAAGGCACAGATTGAGTTACAATGGAGGATTGACAATGTTTATGTCTCACTTAAATCCATCATTTTGGCCAATCCGATGGTATACTTACAAACAGACGCAAGCTCCCATGTCTGGGGAGCTACGGACAACTGCTCCAGTTGTGAGGGCAGATGGGACACCCTTGATTCTACCCTGTTGTTGTCACAAGGGATAAACTATTTGGAGATGCTGGGAGCATTTCACGGACTTCGAGCTTATTGTTCTAGCCTTACTGATGCTCATGTCCGTCTCCAAATAAATAATACCACTGTGGTGGCATATCTAAACTATATGGGCGGTACCAGGTCACTTTCATGTGATGAATTGGCAAATACAATTTGGCTCTGGTGTGTTCGACGGAATATTTGGATTTCAGCTACCTGTTTCCCAGGTGAGCTCTATACAGTGGCGGACACCAGGTCACGCAAATTCTATGACAACATCGAGTGGATGATGAATCTCCAAATATCCGCTAAAATTACTGCCAAATTTGGCGAACCGGATATCGACCTCTTTGTGTCACGGTTGAACCATCAGGTACCAACATACGTTCGTGGGAACCCGATCCTGGGGCAATGGCGATGGATGCGTCTCGCTGGACTGGGGGAAATGGGTTTCTATGCATTTCCTCCATTTTGCCTCATCAGTCGGGTGTTGCGGGTAATCCAGACAGATGCTGCTAAGGTCATTCTTATCATACCCGACTGGCCTACGCAGCCATGGTATCCGGTGGTCCTTGATATGATCAGTCAACCTTGGGTCCTCTTAGAGGGTTACCCATAATTGGTACAAACCCTGTGTCAGGGGGGACCACATCCCTGCCACAGTCATCTAAACTTGTTGGCTTGGAGGTTCTGCACAGGCCATTACTGCGGTATGGCCTATCATCTAGAACCATGGATACCATCGGAGCATCATGCTGGGAGTTCACCAGGCGGCAATACCTCTCTCACATCCGGAAATGGGAAACCTACTGCGGCCGCTCCCATATTACATACATTGCGGTCTTTCATCAGAGCTAATTCTGCCTGGCGAGAAGATCAGTTACTGCTCTCGAGGATATGTTGGAACAGTATAAGAAGCCGAGGGCACTAAGGTCAGCTTTGGAGTGGGAGTGGGATGGAAAATTGAAGGGACATGCAACTAGCAGCTCTGATTGCCCTTGTCCAGAATCTCCAGCATCTCTATTGACCCCATATTTCCATTGAATTAACAGTTTTTACATTTGTTTGCTTGTTTTGGTCTTCTTTACTTATCAGCATTAACATAAGAAACATATCTGCAACAATCCACCAAGTCCAAGCTACACTATCCTTTTTGCGCTTTGTTTCAATTGCACTCATGTCCCCTCCCTCACTACTTTTTCCAGTACACTGATGATTGCAGTAGTTCTGCTTCCTACTCTCAAATTGAAGGTTTCATCACCTTTGCTACTAATTTCCACTATCTCATATTCAGATGATCCATCTGCCCCTTTCCATTTCTCAACTTTTCTATCCCTAAATATAACCATATAAATATAACCATATAACGATTACAGCACGGAAACAGGCCTTCTCGGCCCTTCCAGTCCGTGCCGACCATTCATTTTCCCCTAGTCCCATCTACCTGCACTCAGTCCATACCCCTCCATTCCCTTCCCGTCCATATACCTATCCACAGGTTCTCCCTGTGGCCACATGGGTTTCCTCTGGGGATCTGGGGATAGATTGAGGCATGCTCTGCAGAATGCCTCCATTCAGTTCACAAGGTTGGCCTGAGACACCAAGCGCCTGCTACATTAATTCCCCATCCCAACAGTAAAATTATTAAGGGAACCAAAAACTTGCATTTATATTGCATTTTATGCAACTGCAGGATAATCCAAAAGAGAATAGTAAGATTGAACGAGAACTTACCAGTTCGAAGGTTGATCTTTATTTCATGAGGAGTTGCGATGAGGGATTTCGTGAAGAACCCGCCAGCACGCATGCGCGACATTCTTCAAAGTAGCGGTGTGGAATCACAGAAAACAACAACAGAATTAGCTCTGATGAAAGATCACCAACCTGTAATATCAACAAAGTTATTTCTCTATTCACAAACGCTGCCTAACCTGCAATGTATTTCCAATTATTTCTGTTTTTATTACCCCTTATTTCTACAATTTGGAATTGCTTCCATTCGATAAATGTCTTGCTACTCATTTGGGAAGCCGAGGTCTTAGCACAGAAATTCTATTTCCAGTACTTACAGAGAAACCTGTGTACACACCTTAAAGTTTGCATCTTTCAAGATTGCAACAAAGAACAGTACTCCATCTGTTAAATTTGTCACTTTTACAAGATGAAGCTGTCATCTTAATGAGCCCCTGGCAACAACAACAAATTAACTGGAAATAAAAAGAAGGAAATGTCCAGCAGAATCGATGGAAAGAGAAACAGCATTAATGTTTTAGAATGCAAACCCTTCATCACAACTGGGAATGTTAGAAAACAGGTTTGTTTTAAGTTGCAGAGGGTTCAAGAGGAATGGAGTGGAAAATAGAATATGCTGATAGGTGTGGTCAAGGTTGACAAGGTGAATCCAATATTTCTGGTATATTGCAGCCTTTTGGTCTCATTACTGAATATAACAATTTATGATAACTCATTGTTTCAGTTTGTATCAGATCTAGTTTGTTTTGTTACAAGCTTATCCATCTGTAATGTTAATTTACTATTTCTTCTCTCGATATATACTGCCTGATGTCCTGGGTATTTCCAGCAATCTCCTTTTGGTTTCATAGCTCTGACCTGAATATGAAAATCAAAATACTACTGAAATGTTGCAAATTTGAAATTAAATCAGAAAATGCTCTTCAACAGAACAGGCTGCACAGTGGTGCAGTGGTAGAGTTGCAGCGTTACCCGGGTTCAATTCTGACTGCGGGCGCTATCTCTACTGAGTTTGGATGTTCTCCCAATGACTTGCATGGGTTTTCTCTGGGAGCTCCGGTTTCTGCCCACACTCCAAAGACTTACAGGTATGTAGGCAAATTAGCTTGATATAATTGTAAATTGTCCCTTGTGCGCAGGATAGTGTAAGTAAGCGGGGATCGCTGTTCGGCACGGACTAGGTGGGATGAAGGGCTTTTTTCTGTGCTGTATCTCTAAACTAAACTGTACTAAACTAGGAATATGAGAAAATAAGTTAATTTTAAGTTGCAAAGAAGATAGAGGAGTGGTGGAATAGGCAAAGGGCATTATCTCTGATAGAGGTAGGAATGATGGTTATCGGTTCAGGACTAGGTTGTAGTTCGTCATCCAGTTGGTAGATTAGTGATGACATTTAAGGAAGACACCACAAAGAATTGTAAAGGCTGTGAAATTTAGAGCTGCAGCCAACACACAGCAGGTCAGACAGCTTTAATGCAGAGAGAACATTAGCTCATTTTGCTAGTTCTGATCTATAGAAAACTTTGGCTAGTTCTGATATATAGAAAATAGTAAGATTAAATGAGAATTTACCAGTTTGAAGTTTGATCTTGAATTTATGAGGAATTATGTTGGTGATTACGAGAAGAACCCCGTCCAGGCCACATGCGCGTCAATCTTCAAAGCAGCGGTATGAAATCACAAATAACAATGACCGAAGTGACATAGTAAGATACGTGACTCGGGAACTACCAGATGATCTTTATGAGAGAGGGTTGGGCGTGGAGGGCACGTAATCACCAACGTAACTCCTCATAAAATCAAGATCAAACTTCAAACTGGTAAGTTCTCGTTTAATCTTACTATTTTACTTCGGAGTCAGGCGAGTGATTCCATGAAGAGTTCGAAGCTTTGTGATTTCATGCGCAGATCGAAATCTTGGCGTCTCAATGCATCGATTGACTCAGGATGAGTGAATAATCAAAAATGCATTAAGCATGATATTGATTCAAATGTATTAATGGTTTGCGTTAATAAATAAATCAATAGCAACCCCTGTAACTCAGGGGAGGCTAATGTGGACGCAAAACACAATGGGCAAAACCCCGGGTCAGTAACCGGCCTATGGAATTTAAAAAAAAAAATGTATTTGACCATCCTGCGGTTGCGAGGATATGGTCGATGGGCATGTTCATTGCCCTGGCCACTGACGTTGATGCTGACCTGGTGGAATTATTATATACAATCATCAGTGTTAGTACCTATATAACCCAGAACCTGTTGCAGCCACCTCGAAATAGACTGAACCGACCTTCCTTTGTGTAGTTGTTTGTTGATTAATAAACAACGCTGATTCCACACTTCTTAGGATCTGATGACCTTGATATAATATAGCAAGCCTGCCCTCCCACATAGACGTGAGACCATGGGGTCTTAAGAAATTAAGAAATGATCTTAAATCCTGCCACCCGTGGTCTGCTCTGCTTGTGTAGATCAGAATGTAAAATAAAATGGCACCTACAGCCAATTCCATCCTATCTAGCCACAGCGTTTGCAATGTTTGCCGTCATAGCTAAGGATGTAGCTGGAACCCCTTGGTGAAGTAATGTTAACACAGTTTCAATAACCAACTGCATATTCTTGTAGTGGAAGAACCTGTGTCAAGATCTCTTTAACAACTCGATATCCAGGTTGAATCCAACAGAGTGGGTCCCGTTTGTTGCAGCTGTAGTGTCTCTATAATTGAATTATTGTCAAATACCATTTAAGAATGAACGGGAAAATGTCAGTAATCTGTACCGTATTAAATGTAACATTAACATTTAAACAAAATCACTTCCGATCCCCTCAATCGGAATGTACTGCTTTTTTGGGTGCTATCCCTGCACTCTGCAGTGAGCACATTCATGGCTTGATGTGACAACCTGAGCCATAAGTCAATCCATTCAAAATGTGTAAGTCAATAATTGTTTTATTATGCAAAGGCCAGTCTCCTGAAACTGGCCTTTCAGTTGAACCAGCAAGTTTTTGTTTTTTGGAATAAAACACTATAACATACATTAAACTTTATTATTGAGAGAAAAACCCTTGTAGCCCGACTCAACCGAGTCCAAATAGGGCTGAACGAGTCCTTTCTCACCAATTTTATTCCCTGCCTGGGGACCGACGTCTGTGAGCCGCTGACTGCACTGTCAGCGACTCTGGCATTATTTCCTTGCCGTTCCACGGCATCCCCGCAGGCTGGAAGCCACTGACTGCCTTGTCAGCGGCTCCTTATCTCACAACTGAATCTTTTGCCGGTTATCCGCTTCCGCGGTTGGACTGGGGTTTCCCCACAGTCCATAACCGGTTCACTCGTCGGGCTGTGAAACTGGCAGGAAAACCTCTGTGAAGAGAAGCTCCTGCTTTGAAAAACCCCTGGTAAGTAAAAAGGAACTTACCTTTTAGGTTTAACTTACCGCTAGCAGGAGCGCTGCCCTGCCAGTCTGGTGCTTGCGCCAATGCGGCTGACGTACTGACGCGCATGCGGCCTGGACGGGGTTCTTCCCGGAATCACAATATGATATTTGAAGTTATACTATTTGATATTGAGAATGTAAGGAAACAATGTGCCATAAATATTGGAACCACATTCCCATCCCTGGCCTCACCCTAAAGTGCATAAGGCTACAATGTGCCCAAATAGATGATGAAGTACTGTTGCTCACCTTACATGGGTCTCATTATAACAGTACATGAGGCCATAGAGAGATAAATTGTATTGGAGTGACTGAATAATTAATGTGACAGGCAAATAAAGCTTATGGTCATGCTTAAAAAAATTGAACACGTGTTAAATCTTTGTTTAAATTCCCCATTGTAAAGGAGCCACATTGTGAACATTGAATGCTGTACAAGAAAATGGAAGATCTTTTACTTTCTGACGTACAGCTGTTTTATATTTCTGACCTATATTTCAGTTCTACATGCCTGTTTATTTGTTCTTCCTCTAACTTCTCTCTTTCATACATCGATCAGAAGGTTCCACAAACATTGGCATTACCTGGCCTTGATTGCGAAATATATTCTCTATTTTCCTCTCCTACTGACACCCACTCCAGCTGCAATTTAAAACAAATTTGCTTTTGCATAATCTGAGTTCTGATGTCTTCAACTTGAATGCTAATTCTGTTTCTTTCCACAGGCCAACCAAATGTTTCCAGAATGTTATGTTTTTAGTTTGTATATATATAATTGGCAATCTTTTCATTGTCAAAAGAATCAACCTGTTTCATGTCCACTGTATTTTAGGAGTGCATAGTAAAGGGCAACCCTTTTCCTGTTTAAAAACAAGTCTTTTGATGGTAACGCAGAAGAAGAGTTAGGATACAAAAACATGTATGATCATAAGTAAAGTACTTGGTAACAGCACTGAATGAATTTTTTTATACAAACATTTATTAAGAAAGAAAATCACATATCAACTACCAGGCCAATGGTTCACAATTACAACTCTGGCTTCCAAGTGTACTTGGATACTGAAGGTTGGCACATTCCTAAGTAATTTGATGTCCCCAGCAATGTTTGTTACCTTCTGCTATGAGAGAAACATAGTAGTAATGGTTGCTCCAATCTTTAAATCATATAGACAGAATTCATGGAGTGGATGCTATTGAGGATGGATATTATTGAACAAAGACCTAGGTTGTGTGATAGTAAACATGACAGAAAGTGAGAAATTAGATGCTAGTGTAGTCAAGAGACATCTATATAATTACAAGTCTCATCTTGACCACTTCCTGTCTGCGCTGTATATTGATTTTAGAAAAACCGCTACCCTGTATCGCTGTGATTTTTGGGCATCTCACTCACAGTCCTCCTCCGCTGAGCCAGTCCCGAGGATTTTTCCCATTGATTAAAAATAAAAAAGTTATGAGTGTTTAAAAAACCTTGAGATCAGCTGATTGGTCCTCTCACCTGTCAATCACCGCAATGAATGTAACGCCCCTTCTGGAGGGGGGGGGGGGCAGGACTATAAAACCCTGGATGCCTGGACGCAAGTCAGTCACTCTGCAAGATCGTGAGGGAGAGGCCACGACTGTCATTCTAAGCTGTGAATCAACTGAACTGTGAGTCTGCAATGTATTTGCAATAAATGATTTGTTAGCCCTTAATGATAATGCCATGAGTTGTTTGGCCTGCTGCCCTGCCTGTGCTTGAAACTGCAAAGCTTTACTAGGTTCGATTGTGTTTGCAAGGAATATATGCTTTATTAGGTCCGACTGTGTTTGGAAGGAATAAATGCTTTATTAGGTCCGACTGTGTTTGGAAGCGATAAATGCTTCATTTGGTCCAACTGTGTTTGGAAGGAATAAATGCTTTATTAGGTCCGACTGTGTTTGGAAGGAATAAATGCTTTATTAGGTCCGACTGTGTTTAGTCCAAAAGTCCCGCTCATATTGTGACTTCCGCTTAGTGGACGGGTCGCGCTGATTGCGTAATTTCCGGTAAGTGCAGAGGTCACACTGATTGTGGAAGTGCCGCTGACTGCAGAAGCCCCACAGCGGAGAGGCCACGTCCAGCATGTGAGTAGATTCAAGAATGTTTACTGTCATATATATGGTGTGTGAGTCAGTCTGAGTGAGTGTGTGAGTGTATGTGTGGGTGTGTGTGAGTCTGTGTATGAGTGTATGTGAGTGTGTATGAGTGTGTGTATGTGTGTGTGAGTGTATGCGAGTCTGTGTGTGTGAGTGTATGCGAGTCTGTGTGTGTGAGTGTGTGTGTGTGTGTGTGTGTGTGTGTGTGTGTGTGTGTGTGTGTGTGTGTGTGTGTGTGTGTGTGTATTGGAATTGGTGGAGAGGTCGAATATTGCGTTGGGGGACCAGCTCTCCCATGTGAAGCTGGGACACAACGGGTCCCACTTGGTCCAGTTCCTTCCTAGAAATGTAGTCTGCTGTACATGTTCTAAAGAACGATGACAAACTATTTTTCCAGAAAATAATAATATGCATTTGTGATTCAATTAACTGGCTGATACTCACCAAAAAAACTCAGAAGACATATGCAACATGCAATAATAAAGTCATTATTTTTGTTGGCACACAAAGGGTAACTGCAGTTAGAGATCACAAAGCCAAATATTGCCACATTGTCTGCGCTGTTGCATGCAAAAAAATCTTTCCTCTTTTCCAAATTTGTGACAGTTATACTTACACATCCGAAACTTTTAAAACATGCTGTCTTCCTTATTTAGCTCGGTCAGCTAAGACCTTTCACAGGAAGTCATGTTGCTTATTGTGAATCAAAGGTTATGCTGAGGGCTTCCTCATAAGACAGGGCAAGTTGTACATCATCAATGAAAGGATTTAGAACTGATACCAGATGGTGTATGTAGTATTTGCTCAGCTCAGGTTAGTTACTTTTTCAAAAGCCTGTTTATTAGGTCTTTAAATAGGGAAGGTAACCGCTTGCACTTACCAGATTTTCTGTATTTTTTTTACTTACTAGATTCCTTCCAGCAGGAGGTCATATAATATTCTTACCAGTGTTATATAAATTAACGCCTGACAGGGTCACCATCCTCTGATTTCAGTGGACCGAAATACTATTAATGTCACTTCAACGGGGTTTAGGAGTTCCGAGGCATATACATTTATTTTCCAGGAAACAATCGAAAAACATTTACTTCAGCGTATCTGGTATTGGTTATAGACTTCATTTCAAATCCTTTCAATGATGATGTCCAACTTTTCCTCTCTTAGGAGGAAGCCCTTTGATTCACAATGAGTGACACTTCCTGAGAAAGGAAGTGGAGGCACGGATTAGTATGCAAAAAAAGTTAGTATGACCTGTCAGTGCTAGAACTATTATATCAGGAAAGATTGAATAAACTTGGATTCTTTCTTTAGGAAAGACTAGATTAAGATTAAGATACTAAAATGGTTTGATTGGGTGGGCCTGAGGCAACGATAAAAATAGAAATGATTACTTAACAAGTGAGCCACAACTAGGAGTGAAAAATACAAATACTGTAGTGACTGAGTTCAGAACTACTGAAGATAAATTTCATTTCCACAGGGCGTGACTGAATAAAAAAGGAGAAATGCATTCAAAGGGAAAGGAATTTGATGGGGTTAGATGATTCTGTATGAACAATCAAATTAGCATGGTGTAGGCAAGTAAGTATTTCTAGCACTATTATAACCTTAAATCCACATTCCTGCCAACCTCAAATAACTTTTTGTGTCCTTATTTATCAGGGAACCACTTCTAAAATATTCAAAGATTCTGCTTCCAGTTCATTATTTGAGCAAGGAAGTTCCAAAGAGAGAAAAAACAATATTGCTTTATCTCTATCTTTTGAATGACCTGCAGAAGTCAGAATAAACACCTGTTCAGACAGTTGGCCTAAATGGTTTTTATTTATACTGCAAGATGCTTTGCAACTGCTGATAATTGAGAACATTTTTTTGTGTCTTTTATCCAACAAAATAAATGAACCACAGCTGTGGAAATCTTACTGACTGACAGATCTGCAATATTAAAAAAAAAGGGTAATCAGTATCATGGTGCCCACCACTGGTGGGATCAGGACTTTGATGGAGGAATAACAATAAAAATGTTCCATGGCTATTAAATTCCATTATGTCGTGAAAGAGAGTGATCTGTCACTGAAACTATGGGTGAAAAAAAAGTTATATTGAGAACTATTGTAATACTACAGAAGTTCCTAAAATAAACTAATAAAAATATACAGGTGAAGTGCTGAAAAGTATTAAAAACTGTTCATGAAACCTGTTATCAAAGAATAATGTGAATAGGTAGCTAGGTGTAGCAATATCTTTGTAGACAGGAGAAATAATTGATTATAGAAATCTTTCACAAAAAATAGTAAGATTAAACAAGAACTTATCAGTTTGAGGTTTGATCCTTATTTTATGAGGAGTAACGATGAGAGATTTCGCGAACACCCCGCCAGCACGCATGCGCGACATTCTTCAAAGCAGCGGTGTGAAATCACAGATAGTAGAATCGACTGAAGATAGTAAGATTTAAGCGAACTAATATACCAGTTGGCCTTATGATAGAGGGTTGGGAGGGGAGGGCACAAAATCCCTCATCGTTACTCCTCATAAAATAAGCATCAAACTTCAAACTGGTAAGTTCTTGTTTAATCTTACTATTTTACTTCGGAGTCATGTGAGTGACTTCTTGAAGATTTCAAAGCTCTGTGATTTCATGCCCTAGAACCAATTCCATGCTCACACACTGCCGTAATGACTGATGGAGGAAGTATGTTAACGTATTTCAGACTTGAAACAGACATGAAAAATAATAATGTTTTTTATTAATAACAAACAATAAACCCCTAACTTCGGGGAATGTTACAAAACAGAACTTAAAACAGTGTCTGCAAACGTTGCAGGCGTGGCCACAGGTTTATTATAAAACCACTGGAATGTACCCTCATTGGCCCAACTCGCTGTTGCGCGGATGTGGTCCATGGGAATCTCCATGGTCCTCGCCGCTGATGTGGACGCAGCCCTGGTAGAATGAGATTTAAAAATGTCAGTGTCTACCGCTGCTGCACCCAACACCACCCCGAGGCACCTGGAAATAGTCTGAACAGTTACCCTGTAGTGAGGGCATTTAAAACTGATAAAAAGACCCCTGATATTTTTGGTGACATCTATATAATGTTGGAGGTAGGTGGCTATACAAAGGTGTTCATCAACAGGATATGCCAGGAATTCAAATTTTAGACCGGTTGTTCCAGGTCTGTGGTGTCTTAGTAACTCATCGATAAAGGAGGTTACTTTGGTGGGTGTCGAGACCATTTTGTCCAGTTTTAATTTGTGGAGGGTCTGGACCGTTGTGCAGTGATGAGTGCCATCAGCATCACTACTTTGTCGGTGAGCTTAGCCAGTGGGAGATTCGAGACTGACGCCCAACTCCTGTGTAGAGATAAGACCAGTCCGATATCCCAGGTCAGAGTGTATCGCGGCCTGGGAGGATTAGAATTAAAAATACCCCTCATTAATTTGGATACCAATGGATGGGATCCCACTCCAAGACTAAGGTAGGATGATAATGCACTCCTTGCACTGTTGATGGCACTGTAGCTGAGGCCCTTGTCGAAGTATAGGCCCGCGAGGAATTCCAGCACATCCGTGATGGTGGCAGAGTTGTAGGTGGTACCAGTCCTGGAACAGAACACTTCCCATTTCCTTACATGGGTAAGGTATTGCTTCCTTATGGACTCTCTGCACGACGCCGCGATGATATCCATGGTTCTGTTCGACAGCCCGAACTCCAGTAATGGTCTCTTCAGAACCTGCAAGCCAACAGGTTCAAATGACCATGGCACGGATGATTCTCCCCTGTTATGGGATGTATCAGGAGGTTCGGGCGTTTGGGAACCGGGAGACATGGTTCCTTTACCATGTCGAGGACCACCGGGAACCATGGCTGAGTAGGCCAGTATTATCAGTATCCCTGATGCGGAGTCTAATTGGATTTTCCGCAATACCCGACTGATGCGGCAGAAAGGGGGAAATGCATAGAAAAACAAATTCCCCAATGCAGCAAGAAAGCGTCCATCGCTACTGCCCCAGGGTTTGGTTCCCATGTGACATATGTTGGTATCTGATGGTTCAGTCTGGGCACAATAAGGTCGATATCTGGTGTTCCATACTGAGCTATAATGTCAGTAAATACCTGGTGGTTCAACATCCATTCGGTGTTGTCATTGAATATCCGTGACCTGGTGTCCGCCACTGTATTTAGCTTACCCGACCCACTTACCTCCATGGTTACCAGTGGTGTTTGGTCTTCCGTCCTTGGTTCTTGGGAAATGGAGGCGCTGTGGTGTGGGGTTGATGCATTTTCCATGCAGGTCGCTCTGGGCCATGGCCTAAAAAAGACCTTTGTGGATATGGCGCGACCTTTGGGTTTGCACCTGTCATCCTGTCAGGGTGGAAGCGGGGCCTGTTGGGTGTTGTGTAGGGATGCTGCCTTCGGTATGCTGGTGGCCTGCTAGTGGAAGGTGGCTTTATCAAGCCCACTGCTTTGGCTTCCCCATTGAGGTCCTTGACCTGTTTAGGCAGGTCATCCCCAAACAGCAAGTTCGGCGACGGCTTCGCACTGGCTTTGCACAACCCCGCAAATTTGGGGTTGAGCGTGGGACGGATTGATCTCTTCCTGAAACAATTGATTTCGTATTGAGCGTTGCAGAACAGAGCTGACACATCCTGCTGCTCTTCCGTCATGTGTGTACCATCAATGGACCTTGCAAATGCAGTAATTCCTGCAGTTAGCAGTTTTAAAATTTTTTGAATTTTCAATTCTTGTACCCTGATGCTAGGACTTATATTCCCCCATATGGGAGTGTTGATGGTAGGCACATTCAGTGATACGCAGTTCTCTGGGGCCAAATACTTTGCTGTGGTCTCGGTTATTACCTGCTCCTGTAGCTGGTGCTTAGTCAGGTAATTAATGCTTGTAGCTAACCGTGGCTGAAGTGGTTGTCCTTTCTGGGATGGCTGTGCAAATTTGGACACCATCTCCAGAAGTTCCTCTTCCTGCATCCCATGCAACTTTGGATCTTCCGTCTCCTCAAAGTCAGCCAACCCCTGACTTCTGGCACTCCCCTCCGAGGAGGGAGAGATGTTGGGCAGTCCTGGATAAGGAGCTATCATGGACCTGTGTGATCCACGTGACCCATGCTCCTGCTGGAGTAGGTCCCTCTGGAGCAGTTGCTCCATCATCCGCTCCATGAGTGCAATGCGATCGCCATCGCTATCTGCGAACGGCAGGTCGTCGTCCCCATACTCAGCTGAGTCAATGGGGCTATGACCGCCAGTCCGTACCCTGTCGGGGTGGATTAGCCCGGACTGTTGCGGTAGGAAGTCGGTGCCTGCCGTTCCAGCAGGGCTACACGACTTCCGCGCGGATCTGCCGCCAGTCCGCGGTCTTCCGGACTGAAGCGGTGTAGAGTCGGTGCCTGCCACTCCAGCGGGGATACGCGACCTCCATGTGGATCTGCCGCCAGTCTGCGGTCTTCCGGACTGAAGGGATGGAGAGTCGGTGGCTGCCGTGTGAACGGGGCTACACGACATCCGCATGGATTTACCGCCAGTCCGCGGTCTTCAGGACTGAAGCGGTGGAAAGTCGGTGCCTGCCGTATAAAGAGGGCTACTCGACTTTTGTGCGGTATTACCGCCAGTCCGCAGTCTTCACTGTCGCGGTGGAGAGTCAGGGCCTGCCGTATGAACGGGGCTACCCGATTTCCGCACAGTTTTGCCGCCAGTCCGCGGTCGTCCGGACTTGAGCGGTGGAGAGTCGGGACCTGCCGTATATGAATAGGGCTTCCCGACTCCCGCACGGTTCTACCGCCAGTCCGCAGTCTTCCGGACTGTAGCGGTGGAGAGTCGGGGCCTGCCGACAGAACGGGCCTACCTGACTTCCGCGCTGCCTTTCCCGACTGCGAAACGGGGGCTGCCGTAAATTCAACGGCCAGCTCTGGGGAATTAGGCCGCTGAACTTTTTTCGAAGTCCCGCGGCTCTCCGTGGCATGCTTGGAAGCAGCCCTCTTCTTACTTCAAGCCTTTTCCATGCTCACGAAGTCTGGGTGCTCTGTAAAAGATTTAGGAAAAAACACAGAGCACCAAACCAACTCAAGGTTAGTAAAAACTTACCTGAGGGTCCTTTTTAAAAGGTGCCGGTAGAGGAGCTGCACTCCTCCCAGCTTGTCGGTTGCCATGTGAGCAACGATATGTCGCGCATGTTTGCTGGCGGGGTCTTCACGAAGCCACTCACGTGACTCCGAAGTAAAATTGGATCTGGAGGTTAATAGCCAAAGTAACAGAAAGCCTTGAAATTAAGACTTTGGTACTAAATATCACGCCCATGTCATTGACCATGTTAGCTACTAATCTTTGAAAAGTTCTTGTCTCCAAGAAGTTAACAACATTTCCCACTCCACAAACCCAGAGAAAGAGAAAATGCGCAATATAGCCCATTTGGAGATGTGTTACCCAACATCAGAATAAGTTTTAACAAGTAAACCTAGGGCTAGAATGTGAGGGTGGAGCACTGCAGGTGAGATAGGGAAGAAAAAAGTGGCCAAAATGGAGTTTGGTGAGTCAGCGGAGAGAAAAAAGTAGGAAATAAGAAAGCTAAAAGACAGCAGTAGCCAAGGTCTCTCTACCCAACTATGTCCAAATAACATCTGATCAAGATCTTGCTCTGTCAAGTCTGTGTGGCAGCTGGTATGCAATGATCTCACATTAAAATAAATCACAGAAAATTTACTTATATTACTCTCTATCAAGCGTGGGACGTGGAATCATTTACATGGTCAGCATAAACAGCATGACAGACTTGACATTGCTCTGCCATCTCAGACAGGGAATGTCACTGTCAGGAATTCAGGCCCAATAACTTTTCAAAATGGAGAAGCAACATTCTGATTGGTATTAAGAACCTTGAGCCCATTTGTTGGGAATACAGAGAACCCAGCAAAAGCAGAGGAATAAATGCACCATCTACGAAACTACCTATCTATCCACCCCATCTAGTACCCCTTGCATAACCCGTAATGGAGTAAATAGGTCTCACACTGGCTTTATCAACTCCCTGATAATTGACAAATAAGCGAGTCATCCTCATTCCTAAATGACTACCTAAGAAAAAGGAGAGTAAGATGAAGATATTCATGCCTGGCTTCTAGGGTTTGAGAGATAAAATCGGGAGCCAGGGCAGGCATGACTACCATTAAACTAAACAGGGAAAGGTTTGG
Organism: Raja brachyura; assembly: GCA_963514005.1. The sequence goes on from OY740793.1 coordinate 63,167,883, forward strand.
CGGGGACAATAGCTCAGCAATGGAGTTAGAGAAAATAATTAAGCAAAGATATCATGGCCAATGGAAGACCAAAGGCAAGACAGAATGGCACACTGTGTGCTATCCCTGAGGGAAGCTGAAATTGTGCTACCACGTGTATCCTGGAAGAATTTGTGCAATGCCATCTTGTATTTGCATATGCCAACCCCTCAATGTCATAACTCCCAAATGCTATCTAAAAGGCACAAAAAGGCCACTCAACTGTACCATAATAGCTCTGTCCCACGGTACGAGTTCATTCCAAGAGTTAAAAAAAAAATCAAACTCGTGGTAAGCACGGAGAATGAACTCAGCGGGTACGTCGGAGCTCAGGGACGTCTCTTAGTGGCTCGTACCACTAACGGCAGGTACTCGGGAAGACCCGCTAATGGCAGGTAAGCACGGGAAGACTCGTAAAGATTTTTCAACATGTTGAAAAACATGTTGAAAAATCTCCACGAGAGCTCCGAGAACCGACGAGTGGCCATTACGATAAATCTCCGAGTTCGAATCAGGGCAAACTCGGGAGAGCTCTTGGAATGAACTCCGTGGGACAGGGCTTTAACTGTTACTTAAACGGAAAGAATGAAGCTAGTCCCATCTAACATCGTTCCAGGCCCCAAATTCAAAAATTGACAAAATCATTTCCAGTCCTTATCATGACCTTACGAAGTCCTACTCACAAACATTTGTGTACATGTGTATAAATTACAAGAGCTATCCCATAGATTTATCAACTCATGGATTCATGCCTTTCAAACATGTCAAACTCTAACACAATCTATGACATCCTGTCATACTGGCAGGAAAGGCCCAGCAGGGGGAGCAAAATAGTGACAGTAAGGCAGAACGGAATAGACCTGGAAGTCATTAATATTGATGCCAGATTCTATGAAGCTCATGTTACCAGGTCGAAATGAGTCAAGGGAACTTCCTATTGATTACAAGTGTCCATCTTCTCTCACTGCTCTTCATTTTGGTCAACACTTGGAAGAAGCACTGACGGTAATCTGGGTGAGACAGCAATGTCTTCGCCATGAATGACTTTTCGAAATGTCTAAGTCCTGAAGGATATAGTTATCAGATTGGATCTGCAGCAGTTAAGCCTACACAAAGAATAGACAAAGACCTTGTCTGCATGTCTACTTATTGCAAGTGCATCCATCACAATATCATTAGTAGAAGTGATTATCACTGTCTTTCTAAAGATAAAGCTCATCTACACACTGAAAACATCCTTCATTTTGTTGTGTCATTATAATCATGCTACATAGGATATGCTCAGAAAGGGTCTAGCAGCTACAAACTGGTTTCCACAAAGCATTGTGATTAATCGATAACAGGAAAAATGTACATTGCCACATCTGTAACCTCATGGCTCAGTATTTTGCTTGCTATTATATTATTATCTTGGCAGCAGTTTATCTGTTTCAAAAGGAAGAACGAGTGGCATGTCAGATGCCACAACCATTTTGGAGAAGTTACATTATAGGTCTACCTGTAGGCTAATCTGCATCCAACAGATAGAGCTAAACTTTCACAAAATCAGTCAATCAGGTCAAAGTACTGTTCTCTTTTTAATGGTGGTCAACAGCTAATAGGAAGTGGAAATGCCAAGAATATACCCATCCTTAATGATAGCAAGGCCTTGCCAATAAGTGTAAAAGTCACGGCTGATGAATTCTCAGTAATGTTCAGCCAGAAATGTCAATTGAAAGATCATTCTTATATTCTTCTTGATATCCCACAATCATCTTCAGCCAGTTAATTCACTCCACATCAAAAATTGGCTAGGACTATTAGATAAATCAAAGCCTATGGGACCAGTTGACATCCTAGCTGCAGTATTTTAGAACTAGCTGTACCACTAGTCATGCTGTTCCAATATAATTATAACACTGGGAGCTGCACAATATTGTGGAGAAATGCCAAGATATGTCGTCTTCACAAAAAACAGAAAGTCCAATGTGGCTAACAAATGCTCAATTAATGTACCACCAGCCATATGTAAAATGATGAAAGGTATAACATTTCTATCAAGTAGCGCTTACCAATTACCTGCCTGATTTTCTCCAGGATCACATGGCTCCAAAACACATTACAGTGTGATCCAAACATGGACCAAACGGATAAATAGTAGGTGATGTGAGAGAACCTGGCCTTGGCAATAATGCAGTATTTGACTGAGTGTGGCATCAAGGAGCCCTAGTAAAGTCAATGGGCATCAAGGATAAAGTGCTTCAATTATTATAATTATTCCTTATACAAAGGAAATTGGCTGTGGCTGTAGATTAATCATCCCAGCTCCAGGACATCATTGCAGAAATTTATCAAGGCAGTGCCCTTGGTCCAACCAACATCAGCTGCCTAATCAATAACCTGCCTTCCATAATAAGGTAAAAATGGGGGATGTTTACTAATGGGTTCATAGTGTGTTATTCAATTTGAAAATGTTCAGCAGATGCAGCAGTCCCAATAAGTTAATGTTTTAGTTGGAATAAGATTATGTCTCTTTCTGTATTATGTTGCTAGTAGCAGGATTGTGGGATGTGCTCTGAAGATGTGACTGTATTAAAAAAGAGTGTAAAACTGAGCCAAAATCACAGATGGATAACTGGCAGAAATGGCTAGTTCTACTATATACAGAAAGAGCAAAGTTATAGAATTTTACTATTTAGTCTGGAATCCTGCAACATACACAGAAGTTAACGTCTTGTTATTCAGGCCCGCATGAGGCTTTGTTGTAACAGTGCAGGACGTCACAGATAAGTCATAGTGGGCGATTTACACTGGACAATTAACTTCCCAACCCATACTTCTTTTGGATGTGGAGGGAAACTCAAGCACTCAGAAGAAACCCAAGTGGTCTTAGGAAGAATACCTGAATTCCACATAGGTCAGAAGGTCAGAATTGAACCCTGATCACTAGAGTTGTGAGACAGCAGCTCCAGTAGATTTAACACATTTTGAACATTTAAAGCAAAGGCAGAGGCAGATAGAATCTTTATGATAAAGCGGATGAGACGTTAATGTGAGTAGATGGTAATATAAAGTTAATTTGCAGTCAGATCATCTGTAATCATATTAAATGGCAGAGAAGGCTTGAGGGACCAAATGCTTCTTGCATTTGTTTCCAAATCTTATATTCGATACAATACAAAACAAAACCAAAATCACAGGAGGGATCTGTCAACAGTCATAAAACACAAGATACATGAAATTAAAGTGAGAAGTGGAAGGAATTGGAATGAACAAAGATTAGGGAGGATGGGGGGTGAGCGGAGTCAGTCTTCCCCACAACAGAAGGGGGAGGAGTTGTACAGTTTGATAGCCACAGAAAAAAAGGATCCCCTGTGGCATTATGTACTGTATCCTGGTGGAACCATTCTGTTGCTGAATGTACTCCTCAGGTTGACCAGTGTTTCATGGAGGGGGTGATCTGTATTGCCCAAGATGCATTGAGGAGCATCCTCCCCTCCAATACCACCTCCCATGAAGCCAACTGCACCCCCAGAACAAAGCCAGCCTTCCTGATGAGCTTGTTAATCTTGTTGGCGTTCGCGGCACACAGCAGCGAAGAAGATGCCTCCCATGTGCCGGCCACCACTGATTGGTAGAACATTTGCAGCATCTTACTGCAGATGGTGAAGGAGCAGAGCCTTCTCAAAAAGTACATCCGGCTCTGCCTCTTCTTGTACAGGGCCTCAGATTTCCTGGACCAGTCCAGTTTTCTGTCCAGGTAAACTCCAAGGTATTTGTACTGTTAAAGAAGGAACTGCAGATGCTGGAGAATCGAGGGTACACAGAAGGCTGGAGAAACTCAGCGGGTGCAGCAGCATCTAAGGAGCGAAGGAGATAGGCGACGTTTCGGGTCGAGACCCTTCTTCAGACTGGTTAGGGATCAGGGAAATTATATAGATGGTGATGTGGAGAGATAAAGAACAATGAATGAAAGATATGCAAAAAAGTATCGATAATAAAGGAAACAGGCCATTGTAAGCTGTTTGTAATGTGAAAATGAGAAGCTAGTGCGACTTGGGTGGGGGAGAGATAGAGAGAGAGGGAATGCCAGGGCCCGAGGGATGAGGGAGAGGTCGGAAGGGGAGGAGACAGCAAGGGTTAACAGAATTGAGAAAATTCAATGTTTAAGACCAGAGGATGCAGACTCCCCAAGCGGAATATGAGGTGCTGTTCCTCCAACTTGCGGTGTTGCTCACTCTGGCCGTGGAGGAGGCCCAGGACCGAGAGGTCGGATACGGAATGGGAGTGGGAGTTGAAGTGCTGAGCCACCGGGAGGTCGGGTTGGTCATTGCGGAACGAGCAGAGGTGTTTGGCGAAACGATCGCCAAGCCTCCGCTTGGTCTCACTGATAAAGATCAGCTGGCATCTGGAGCAACGGATGCAGTAGATGAGGTTGGAGGAGGTGCAGGTGAACCTCTGTCGGACCTGGAAGGACTGCTTGGGTCCCTGAAAGGAGTGGAGGGGGGAGGTGAAGGGACAAGTGTAGCATCTCTTGCGGTTGCAAGGGAAAGTGCCCGGGGAAGGGGTGGTGCGGGAGGGAAGGGAAGAATTGACAAGGGAGGGAAGGGAAGAAATACCAAGGTATTTGTACTCCTTGGTAAACTGCACATCCACACATATTGTCTGGTAATTAATCCATGTATGCATTGAGGTTATAGAGGAGACATTGTAAGAGGGCATTATAGGATCAAACGAGGTGGATCTGGAGACACATATTGACCCTACTGGTCTAGGTAATGCTAGCAGATGTACTCCTCTGAAGGAGATTCGGTAACCAGATGGGTTTTACAAATAACTTTTATGGTAATTCTGACTAATAGTTCCAAATTCCATATTATTAAACAGAATTTAAATTCCATTGTTGCTATGGTGGAATTTCATCTTGAATCTGGTTTACTCATCCAGAGAAATTTAACAAATGCACCACTGTCATCATATTGAAATGTAAGTAGGATGTCATTTAATATCTAGTCTTTGTTATGATAGCATTTGCCTAATACTTCATTAAACGTGGTATTTAATTGAAAGGTGTACTAAATTTTGACACTCCATTTTCTAGTTTCTAGTAAACAAACCAGAACTGATTTCCTTGAATGAAGATTCCCATATATGTGTATATTTCAAGGAAATACATTATAAATTGTGGTAATATTTAGTTCCACTGTTGCTGATTGTTATGAGTGCATTATTAAAAATTTGGAAATGCTCAGACCACATCAAATTTGTCCAGTCACATTTAGTGCTACTCTGCAAGCTAAAGTTGGTTCTCAAGGCGATTACATTTATTTTTCATTTTTACAATGACGAGATGGGCACTCCCATTAATATTGTGGACGACAGTTGAGCCTGGTGAGGCTGGTGAGATGAAGGCAAGCAATTTGTTCTTTTTAAATCTGTCACATGCCAGTTTTACAATCATCTTTTAGGATGTGGGTGGTCATCACTGAGCCACTCTGTGATAGATATTAAAGTCTACTCAGAAAACATTGTACCACTGTTTATATAAAAACAACTTCCTCCTAATGATGACACAAGAGACTGCAGATGCTAGAATCTGGAGCAAAAACAAACAGCTGGAGGAAAGCAGTGGGAGCAGGAGGGAATTGTAGCCATCTTCAATTTCTTTCTTCCCACAGAAGCTACCCCACTCATTGAGTTCCTCCAGCAGTTTTGTTTTGCTCTCTCCTAACAATATTCAATGTGTACGAGTATTACTTCATTATGTGGACAGAGTGCAGCATGGTTGGTGATATGAAATCCATAAGGTTTTATTTTGGTTCAATGACATTTCATGCAGTCCATTGTCACATTTGTGGACTCAGATGAACTTCCTTTAATTGACCAACCATCACATTCCATTCCATTGCTCTTGGTTGTGATGGTGACAAACAAATTGTGTTTTTTCTCTACTGTGCTATTTACATTGTAACAGTCAATTGTGTGGGGATTTCTTTTAAAATCGATATTTTACTATTAAAAATATTAATTTATACTGAAACAAAATGTAAAATAAACAACCTTACATTCCCATTTTGTGCAATGAATAACTGATGATTTTTACCCATTTATAATTTAACTTCATAATCTTGACTATGGTTATTGCAGCAGGCAGGTGCCCTTGAGCCAAATAAGAGCAGTTTGTTCCAGATTGTAATGTACGCGCGTGCATTTTTTTAGAATTACAAATAGAGGTCTTATGTTCAGTAAAAAAAACGAACTGTTTTTTACGTCACAGATCTGAGAAACAACGCAGTAAATTTACAGCATTTTATCAATCTAGTGTTTTTTCAGCAACTGAACTTGGGAATAACAGTTCTAAAACAAGTGCGGGATAAGACGTATTTGAAATATCAATGAATCAATAATGCAGAACCGCCCCTGAAAAGACAGTCATTCCATCCGCCTTTATTTCTCATTATCAGTTTAAAGACTAACCGTTAAAAGTGTCGGAACGGGAATATATAAAATAAGCAGATTGGATCCGTCCAATCTCCGACATACCGGAGTACGTATGAAGGTAACAACATCTCTTTTCACTGCGGATACCAAACGCTTATTCATCACAGATTTTGGTGTAAACAACACAAGAATGCGCAGGGGGGTGGGGGTTAAAAAGCACGCCTGCGCTTGCTCGGCTTTCTGGCAAATGCAGTTTTCTCAAAGGATTCCCTTTCGCGGAAAAAAAAGTGTTTATCAACTACTACTCTCATGAGGACTGAACATGGTGTACCATTGCATTTCTTCAAAGCCTTTTGGAGAGGGGGGGGGGGATCACTACAAATGTAAATATAAAAGTCATAAATATAAATGACTCAAGTGAAGTTGTATCCTAAAACAAAACAAATTGTGCTAATCTGTTTCTCTTTCAAGCGTTTGCTATATCTCAATGAACTGCCAGTTCTGCAGCATTAACTATATTATTCATCTCCCTTCCCCTCCATTAGTCTTTCTGGTGATAGCGAGGAACCGCTGGATGAATATAAATGAACGAAGGATTTTCTAAAAAAAAATTAGCGTATTGCAGCTTAAGCACCACCACTTGCCTACGAGCCAATAAGAAGTGAAATTGCACAATCACACAAACTGATTTACACAATACCTCGCCTCGGCAAAGCTTTGCGGGTCCAACAAACTTGGCACGGGGAGGGGGGGAAAACACACACACACACACAGATCCCGCCCTTCTGCGAGGCAATTGGCACAGATGGGAGATGGGCGAAATGTGGCAGCGTCCATTAGCTGGCGGCGGGTAAGTGACAGCGTACCTGGGCGTGTATGCGCTTGTTAATGGCCGTGCCCGGTGCCGCTCACACACACACACACAGCCCGCCCTCCCTCCCTCCCTCCCACGTTGGGGCAGCAAGTACGCCTCCCTCCCTCCCTCACTCACTCCATCAACGGGACGTCACAGGTTGTTTTTTTGCCGTGACTGAGAAAAGTGGGGCGGCGGGGGAGGGAGAGAAGGAGGGTAAAAAAAAAAATCAGCCCGTTCCGATGTGTGCGCGTGTGTGTTTTTTGTTTAACGGGGCAGCCGGGGAAGATGTTTACGCAGCCGAAACCTTTGAGGTAAAGCGATAGCCGGAGTAATTGTGGTGAGGCGGCGGCGGCGGCGGCGGCGAGGGTTTCCTTCCATCAGGGGGCAGCCGGTACAATGGCGAGCTCGCCCAATTATTACCACCAGGAGCATTTACTACTACGCCGACACCACCACAACAACAGAGGGGACAATGAAAACAACAGACGCGCCGCCGGAGACGTGGCTGCCAGGAGAAGGACGGCGACGCCGGCAACAACAACAACAACAACAACAACGGCGGCCACAGCCACCACCACGACGACGGCGGCGGCGACAGCAGCAGCAGCAACAACAACAACAAACTCGCCTTCGTTACCGCCACCGGTAAGGGGTGGACACGCGGAGGAGTGGGCACACGGCGAGAAGGAGAAGGAGAAGCGAGCCGGTGGTGGTGGTGGTGGTGGTGGTGGTGGTGGTAGTAGTAGCGGCAACAACAACAACAGCGGCGGTTGCTCCTCACCAACGGTCCGGCTCGAGCCCGCCACACAAGCGCCAACGACAACGCCGCGCGACACGGCAACAACAACAACGGCGGCGGCGGCGGCGGCGGCAGCAACGGCTTGCAATGCGCGCGAGGCGCTGCTGGCCAACGGCAGCCGCAGCGCGTGGGAGCCGCTCACCCCCGCGGCGCGAGCCTCGGCCTCGGCCACCGCCACCGCCTCCACCTCGACCACCATGGACGTCTACGAGGACGTCAGGAAATACGGCTACATGAGGAAGCAGAAACACGGCCACAAGCGCTTCTTCGTGCTCAAGGGCCAGAGCCACCTGGGTCCGGCCCGGCTGGAGTACTACGACAGCGAGAAGAAATGGAGGAACCGCTCGACCGCGCCGAAGAGGGTCATCCCCCTCTACCAGTGCTTCACGGTCAGTCGGAGAGCAGACGCCAAAAGCAAGTACCTGGTAGCCCTGTACACAAAAGATGAATACTTTGCCATGGTGGCAGACAACGACCAAGAGCAAGAGAGCTGGTACTTGGCCATAAATGAACTAATGAATGAGGGGAAGAAGATAGTTTTGGAGCCTGATGAAGTGGAGGAAAACTATGGTAATTTTACCCCTGGCACTGCCTTCAGAGAAGTGTGGCAGATTAACGTGAAGCCAAAAGGGTTAGGGCAAACCAAGAACCTGACGGGGGTGTACAGATTGTGTCTTTCCAGCAAGATGATCCACTTCGTTAAAATCAATTCTGACGTGCCTTCTGTGCATTTGCAATTGATGAATATCAGGAGGTGTGGCCACTCTGAGAACTTTTTCTTTATTGAGGTTGGGCGTTCTGCATCTATTGGCCCTGGTGAGTTGTGGATGCAGGTAGATGACTCAGTGGTAGCTCAAAACATGCACGAAACAATTTTGGACACAATGAGAGCTTTGAAAGCTTTCACTGAGTTTCGTCCCAGAAGTAAAAGCCAGTCCTCTGGGACTAATCCCATATCGTTTCTGACTCGACGACACCTTGGTAATTTACCACCGAGTCAGACTGGATTGCAAAGGCGTTCGAGGACAGAGAGTGTGACTGGAACTTGTGTATCCAAGAATGAAGCATATCGTTTTCGAACATCTAGCGAAGGTGAAGGTACGATGACAAGGCCCTTTGGATCTGTTACTGGAAGTTTAATCCACTTAAATTCGGCAAGAATGGGCTTAAGTAGGGGTGATGGTGGTGGTAGGTATGTAAAGCCGCCATTTGGCCCCTCAAACCATAGTAGGTCAGTATCTCTTCCCGTGACATATCTACCATCTACCACAAGCCCTGTAAGCGTATCTTCCAGCAGTGGGCATGGTTCGGTATCTGACCCCCTTACACGTCCATCAAGTTCATCCATTTGTGGTTCCCCAAGTGATGGTGGATTTATTTCCTCTGATGAATATGGATCTAGTCCTGGGGACTTCAGGTACTTCCGTGTTCGGAGCAATACACCAGATTCACTTGGTAATACACCTCCGATTCAAGAAGAAAATTGTTTGTGTGATTATATCTCAATGGACAGACATATTAATGCTGTAAATCCTGACAGCCGAACAAGAGATGACTACATGGTTGCTGAGAAAGGATACAGGAAGAGGACCCACTCTCTAACCACCCCTGGTGCCGTGATAATGCATCAAAAGACTACACAGACAACTTCATCTTTGGAAGAATCTAATGTTGATTCAAACTGTGGGGGTATTGGTAGCCAGCTGCCAAGTTCTGCATCACCAAAGCTGACCTGTAATCCTTGCCATGAAGATTACAGCGATCTTGAGATTGGGTCATCTGTTACTCAAAGCCAAAGTAGACCAAAAGATGATGGTTATATGCCAATGATGCCTGGCGTTGCATCTACCAACCATAGTAGAAATCATGATTATATGCCAATGAATCTTAGAAGCATTTCTGCTCCAAAACAAATTAGTTCTTTGCCGGCAAGTCAAACAGACTCAAGGGGATACATGGTGATGTCTCCAAATGATATCTGCTCACCAGTGCGAAGCGTGTTTACAGAATATAGTTCTAAACTATTGAGCAGCAACAATGAAAAAATATCAAATAATGAATATATGGACATGTCACAAAGAAATCTAAATACACAGAAATTATCTAGTGATGCTTTCTATAATCAGAATAGCCCTGAATCTCAAAAGTCTTACAGCTCGTATTATTCACTGCCTCGATCATTCAAAACTCCTGCACAAGAAAATGGTGAGCACGATGATTACGTTCCTATGTGTTCACCAGGAAGGTTAATGTATGAGGAGGCTTCATTATTTACTGGCAGTATTACCAATAGCGGTTTAGTTCATGAAACATCTCATTCTCCAAGGACACTTAACAAAGATGACCGTGTCCTACAGAAAAGCAGGGTTGAAAGACCAACAAGATTATCACTGGGCACGCCAGAAGTAAGCAGTTTACCAAGACTGTTTGAGCAGAGTTTGCCACCTGAGCCAAAAAGTCCAGGAGAATACATTAACATTGCTTTCAGTGAGAAGACTAGTAATACACCATACTCACTTTCAGCAGAAGGATCCCCTTCTTCTCTTGGCTCCAGCAGTGAACACAGACGTTCTCCATTGTCAGACTACATGAGTGTAGATTTAGATGTGCAGTCACCAAAACCAGTTATTCTTTCCTCACATCCTCTGACTGGTATGCCCATTGGTTCAGGTCTAAGTGTAACTAGAAGCCAGCCAAATGATGCCTACATCAGTGTTCCTCTCAGTGCTGTTTGTGTCAACACACCTGCAGAGGTAGATGATTACACAGAAATGACTTTTAATTTGGCAGTTACAGCCTCTCATCCTGCTACGCCAAAGCCTGACACTGCAGAGGTGACTACTCCTACTGCCATTGTAAAGCGACTGTGTATTATTGATCAGTATCCTGGTATGAATACCTTCCCTGTCCTTAATCCTCTCCCTGATGCCAATCATGGCCCAAAGGTGATCCGTGCAGACCCACAGGGAAGAAGGCGCCACAGTTCAGAGACATTCTCCTCTACTCCCACAGTGGCATCCTCATCTACTTTTTTTGCTGATGCGAGTAAAAGGCATAGCTCTGCTTCATTTGATAATGTTTGGCTTAAACAAAATGACTGCGTCAGTGATGAGCACAGAAGTACCATGTGCAGAAATACATCTGCAGGATTTCAGAATGGATTGAACTATATTGCTTTGGATTTGAGGGAGGATCATGGATGTTCTGAATCGAATAGAGGTGGGCAGACTCCAGATCGACCCCACATCGCCAACAGAATAGAGTCTCGAGGTTATGCCAGCATAGATTTCACCAAATCTGACGGGCTGAAATATACCTCCACATCTGAAGGTTTGTTTTGCTTTTGTTTTCCATATTTCAAGCGATCAAAGTACAAGGTTGTATGAAGCAATGAAATATTAACTGGATGTCAAAATGGAGGATAGGAGTTTGTGCAGTGACTTGACAAGTTGTATGCAGAGAAATTGAAGATTTATATTTTTGGATTTGTGTGTTACACAGTAAATATGCAATTAGAATCTGGTTTGTTATATATAAAATATAGCAGGAGGAACTGAGCATAACTTGATACTGTCCTTTTTTCTGTGAGTGTGTGTTTACTCCACACTTATTTGCCAATGAATTTCATTAGTTTCAGGTATTAGTTTTTTAAATGTTGGTTTATACAACCACATTTTTGTCATCCTCTTATACGATAGTTTAGAAGTCGCAGCAGTAAGCTTTAGTGATAAAATTATGCAGAGAATTATTTGGGAGCTAAGAGGCTGGTAGATTGTATAGCTATTATTGATTGTTTGGTTTGTAGAATTTTTCAGTTATAGTTCTTTGTTTAATTTTACGTGTTTTATTTCACTGTTTTTCAATCATTAGCACCTCTATATGTAACAGTGGGAAAGAAGATGTATTTTAAAGCAAAATGTTTAAAGGCTGGTAATGGTTTATGGTCTAAATTATACAGTGCAGATCTTTAGTTTTCTGTTTTGAAACTAAGGTAGCAAGTAAATGTAGCTTTTGGTGATCTAGTCTGGTTATCATAGTAAGTGAGGAGAAATGAGCATGTGATTGAATTCCACTTTGGTGCAGTTGCACTTCTCATTGGATGAAAACAAATCTAAATTGGGAACTGAGGAAGTACCAAAAGAGTATATTACACAGAAACCGAAAAGGGGATTTTGTTGATAATGTAAATGGAGAAGCATTGCATTTCATTGTTACTGCTGTGATATTGCTGCATTCATTTTTTGTGAAAATTAACTGAACTAATGTCATCATGAATTTTTGCCAAGTTCACATCCTAATTCTGGTTTAATAAGGAAGTTGTAAGTAACAAAACCATGGGAACATGTCAAGTTTTACTAATAACGGATGGGTTTTTGGCTAACCAGTGTACTGTTTACAATAGTATTGCTTGTACCACCAGTGATTGTTGAATTAATTGTCTCGATCATGCTGGAAAAGCTGAGTTGGTAATCTGTTTGCTTATTGATTTGTTGGTTGAGAATAGAACAATGAGTGCATAATCTGTGGATTCAGTGATGAATAAAGAGTAAATACAAAATGCTGGAGTAACTCAGCAGATCAGGCAGCATCTCTGGAGAGAAGGAATAGATGACGTTTTGGGTCGAGACCTTTCTTCAGACTGATGTCAGGGACGTTCTATCTTTGTCCCTCCCCTGACATTCCTTCTCTCCAGAGATGCTGCCTGACCTGCTGAGTTACTCTTGCATTTTGTGTTTACCTTTGATTTAAAGCAGCATCTGCAGTTCTTTTCTTGAAATAGAGTAAATGTTGCACCACTATTTCTTATTGAAACAAAATTATGTACATTGTTAAAAAGTCACGAGGAGAAAGTATTTAATGACTGACATTTTGAAATTATGTCACTGGAATTATGTATATGTACAGCCTTAAAGTTTGCATTAATTTTGTCAGTGGCTGACAGATTCATTTTTAAGCATATAAAATGGAACTATGATAAGAAGATATACCAGATCCTCGAGCTGAATTGACCGTCCACGTTGAAACTGCGAGCTGGATCGACCGAACTGCGAGCTGCATCTACCGAACGCACAGGCACGCGCGCGCGGAGGTGGTGGGGGGGGGGGGGGGGGAGAGAGAGAGAGAGAGCACTTTTAAAAAGTTTTATAAAGTTTAGCGGCATTTTACGGGTCTCCCTAGGTCGTGAAACTTCAATGAGACAATCAAAATGACCGGTCAACAAAGGAGATGGCTTACGGCTGCCCTCGTGTGCCTGCAAGTAAATAGTGACTCCACTCCACTGCACTACGAGTGAAAAAGACCCATGCCGACCAAATTATATGACTGACCTGGCCAATGAAATTCCTCGTATGTTGCAAAACATACTTGACAAATAAAGTGTGATTCCGATTGTGAAATTTTACTCGCGGAAAATGTTTCAAAATGCTGAAAAAAAATTCCGCGACCTAGCTGAGGGTGAGAGTAGGCGGGCACCTCCCTCGAGCATGAAGGAGAGTTCCAGCCACCTCCTAGGACCTTGTGTCGACCATGCTGCGAGTTTGAGTCCAGGGCAAACTCCTCTAAACTCACATCTTAGATTGCCCAAGTGGGAAAGGACCTTCAGCAACAAAGTAGTTGTTGTCGACCTAAGGAGGTGAAAGGATGAATTCAATCCTATCCGTATCAATGGAGCTGCTGTAGAGAGTTGACAACTTCAAATTCCTAAGCATTCATATTCCAGCAACCTGATTTGGTCTCTTAAAGCTGCGGTAGTGATCAATAAGGGGCATTAACATATTTACTTGGGCATCTGAGAAGTTTCGGCATATTTACGAGGATAGTCTAAAACTTCTACAAATGCACTACTGAACATATTCTACTGGGGTGCATGTCAGCCTGGCATGACAACTATTCTGCTCTTGACTACCAAAGTCTGTAGAGAGTGGTCAATACAGCCCAGTCCATCACAGGTTCACCACTTCCTTCTATCCTGTGCATCTTCATGGTGCATTGCATCAGGAAGGTTGGAAGTATTATCAAGGATGTCTGCCACCCTGGTCATTCCCATGTTCTCTCATCCACCTTCAAGGAAAAGATACAGAAACTCAAAAGCTTGGACGTTGAGACTTGAGAACAGCTGCTTCCCCGCTATTATCCGACTCCTGAACCAGTTACCTCTTTAACCCCCCTTTTCCGGTGGTGCTGTCATGTGCTGTTAACTCTACATCATTGGTTACCCATTATTAGTGAAAACAGATTTACAAATGTTGCTTTACATTTGTATTTATATCTTCATGATGTACATGGATAATTGCAATGAACATTTCAATTTTACTTACATAAGCAGTAACGTATGTAAAATAAGTTTTAAACTTTAGCTTGACTTTTTCATGCTTAGTGCTCAGCTCGTGTTTTTTGTGGATAATCAATGCCTTTGCACTAATGTGTATTTTCATATTTACCTGTTTTTGGATGTTTTCCTTCTATTTCCAAATTTGAGGAAGAGAATTGCTTTGAGGCAGCCTGCAGATGATAACATTCCCATGTGTCTGTTGATGTTGTACTTGATTGTAGAGGCTGTAGATTTGGGAGGTGCAGTCAGTATAATCTAGGAATGTGGGTATGAGTATACAATCGATGGTCTGAGAGTATGAGACAAGAACGTGCTCAAATTGATTGGAGTAGGTTGTTTGAAGGAAAATGAATGTCAGGAAAGAGGGATGTTTTTAAAAGTTTGGAGCATGCATGTCCCTTTGAGACTGAAGGACCAGGCAGGCAAATGTAAAGAAGCCTGGGTGTTGAGGGAAATTGAGGCTTTGGTCTAGAGTAAAAAGGAAGCATGGGACAGATATAGGTAGCTGGAATCAAGTGTGTCACTGGAGGAGTTTCAGGAATTAAGTAAACTTAAAAAGGAAATCAGGAGGGGAAATAGGGATCAGGAGAACTCTGGCAGATAGCATTAAACATAATCCCCAGAGATTTTATAAATATATAAAGGGGAAAAAGCGTAACCTGAGAGGGAGTTGGACCCCACAGGAATGAAAGCGGTCAACTCTGTGTGGAGCTACAGGAGATGGGCAAGGTCCTCAATGAGTATTTCTCCCCTGTTGTTACTGTGGAGAAAAACAGAAGGACAGTGGAACTTGGAATAATCACTGGAAGTGTCTTGAGAGCAGTCTGTATTATGTTTGCAGAGGTGCTGAATCTCCTGACGCGTATAATGATAGACATCTCCCGGCCTGATCAGATATATCTGAGTGCACTGTGGGAAGCTAGAGAGAAAATTGGGAGAGCCCTGGCTGAGATTTAAGAGTTGTCATTAAATAAAGGTGAGGTGCCGCAGGACTGGACGGAGGCAAATGTTTTATTCAATTCAATTCAATTCAAGTTTAATGTCATTGCACAAATACAAGTATAGGTACAACGAAATGCAGTTTAGCGTCATTCGTAGTGATAGTGATATAGAAAAACAAATACAGAGTGCAATGGTAGCAGTATGGAAAATAAATAAATACAGGGTACAGACAAATCTATCAGCTGGGCTCCGAGTTCAGCAGTCGGATGGTGTAGTTGAAGAAGCTACACCATCTAATCAGGAATACTAAGATTAACTGAGAACTTACCAGTTTGAAGATTGATCTTTATTTTATGAGGAGTTACGATGAGTGATTACGTGAAGATCCCGCCAGCACGCATGCATGACATTCTTCAAAGCAGTGGTGTGAAATCACGGATACCAGAGTAGACTAACATAGTAAGATAAGAGAGAACTTTATATACCAGTTGAACTTTATAATAGAGGGTTTGGGAGCGGAGGGCACGTAATCCCTCATCGTAACTCCTCATAACATAAAGATTAAACTTCAAACTGGTAAGTTCTCATTTAATCTTACTATTTTACTTCGGAGTCACATGAGTGACTACGTGAAGTTTCAAAGCTCTGTGATTTCATGCCCTGGAACGAGTCCATGCTCACACACTGCCATGCTAGGGATGGAGGATGAACGTATTTCAGACATGACACTGTGCTGAAAAACAAAGAAGGTATTTAATCATACCTAAAATGGTATGCCCCACATTGGGTAAACCATGTAACAGAACTTAACATTTTTCCCTGCAAACGTCTCAGGGGTGGCAACGGGTTTATTATAAAAGTGCTGAAAGTCCGTTCATTGCTCCAACCTGCTGTAGCAAGGATGTGGTCCATAGGAACTTCCATCATCCTAGCCGCCGATGTGGATGCAGCCCTGTTGGAGTGAGATTTTAAAACATTAGTGTCCACCCCCACTGCACCCAATACCACCCTTAACCAACTGGAAATGGCTTGCACTGTGACCTTATGGTGAGGGCGTTTGTGGCTAATGGGTAAAGCCCTCTCCGTGCCCCTTAGACTCTTGGTGACTTCTATATCGTAAAATATATGTCACAATGCAGAGCCGACTATCTGCAGGATAGGCCAGAAATTATAATCTTTGGCCAGAGGAACCGGGTCGATATTGTTTGAGTAACCCCTGTATCAGAAAGGTTATCTTGCCATTGGTTATATACATGGCGTCCATACTTAGCTTATGTAAGGACTGGACCTGTTGTGCTGTTACAAGTGCCATTAACATAACCATATTATATGTTACTTTATCCAGAGTGAGCCCCGATATTGGTGTCCTAATACTATGCCTATAGAAACATAGAAATTAGGTGCAGGAGTAGGCCATTCGGCCCTTCGAGCCTGCACCGTCATTCAATGTGATCATGGTTGATCATCCAACTCAGTATCCCGTACCTGCCTTCTCTCCATACCCTCTGATCCCCTTAGCCCCAAGGGCCACATCTAACTCCCTCTTAAATATAGCCAATGAACTGGCCTCAACTACCCTCTGTGGCAGAGAGTTCCAGAGACCCACCACTCTCTGTGTGAAAAAATTCCTTCTCATCTCGGTCCTAAAGGATTTCCTCCTTATCCTTAAGCTGTGACCCCTTGTCCTGGACCTCCCCAACATCGGGAACAATCTTCCTGCATCTAGCCTGTCCAACCCCTTAAGAATTTTGTAAGTTTCTATAAGATCGCCTCTCAATCTCCTAAATTCTAGAGAGTATAAACCGAGTCTATGCAGTCTTTGTTCATAAGACAGTCCTGACATCCCAGGAATCAGTCTGGTGAACCTTCTCTGCACTCCCTCTATGGCAATAATGTCCTTCCTCAGATTTGGAGACCAGAACTGTACGCAATACTCCAGGTGTGGTCTCACCAAGACCCTATACAACTGAAGTAGAACCTCCCTGCTCCTGTACTCAAATCCTTTTGCTATGAAAGCTAACATACCATTCGCTTTCTTCCCTGCATGCCTACTTTCAATGAATGGTGCACCATGACACCCAGGTCGCGCTGCATCTCCCCTTTTCCTAATCGGCCTCCATTTAGATAATAGTCTGTTTTCCTATTTTTGCCACCAAAGTGGATAACCTCACATTTATCCACATTATACTGCATCTGCCAAACATTTGCCCACTCACCCAACCTATCCAAGTCACCTTGCAGTCTCCTAGCATCCTCCTCACAGCTAACACTGCCCCCCAGCTTAGTGTCATCTGCAAACTTGGAGATATTGCCTTCAATTCCCTCATCCAGATCATTAATGTATATTGTAAATAGCTGGGGTCCCAGCACTGAGCCTTGCGGTACCCCACTAGTCACTGCCTGCCATTGTGAAAACGACCCGTTTACTCCTACTCTTTGCTTCCTATTTGCCAGCCAGTTCTCTATCCACATCAATACTGAACCCCCAATTCCGTATGCTTTAAGTTTATATACTAATCTCTTATGTGGGACCTTGTCGAGAGCCTTCTGGAAGTCTAGATACACCACATCCACTGGTTCTCCCCTATCCATGCTACTAGTTACATCCTCGAAAAATTCCACAAGATTCGTCAGACATGATTTACCTTTCGTAAATCCGTGCTGACTTTGTCCAATGATTTCACCACTTTTGGAAATCAGATGTGCTGCTATCCCATCTTTAATAACTGACTCTAGCAGTTTCCCCACTACCGATGTTAGACTAACTGGTCTGTAATTCCCCGTTTTCTCTCTCCCCCATTTTTAAAAAGAGGGGTTACGTTTGCTACCCGCCAATCCTCGGGAACTAATCCAGAATCTAAAGAGTTTTGAAAGATTATCACTAATGCATCCACTATTTCCGGAGCTACTTCCTTAAGTACTCTGGGATGCAGCCTATCTGGCCCTGGGGATTTATCGGCCTTTAATCCATTCAATTTACCCAACACCACCTCCCGACTAACCTGGATTTCACTCAAGTCCTCCTTTGACCCGCCGTCACCTGCTATTTCCGGCAGATTATTTATGTCTTCCTTAGTGAAGACGGAACCAAAGTAGTTATTCAATTGGTCCGCCATATCCTTGTTCCCCATGATCAACTCGCCTGTTTCTGACTGCAAGGGACCTACATTTGTTTTAACTAATCTCTTTCTCTTCACATATCTATTAAAACCTTTGCAGTCAGTTTTTATGTTCCCTGCCAGTTTTCTTTCATAATCTATTTTTCCTTTCCTAATCAAGCCCTTTGTCCTCCTCTGCTGGTCTCTGAATTTCTCCCAGTCCTCTGGTATGCTGCTTTTTCTGGCTACTTTGTACGCATCATCCTTTGCTTTGATACTATCCCTGATTTCCCTTGTTATCCACGGATGGACTACCTTCCCTGATCTATTCTTTTTTGCCAAACTGGGATGAACAATTTTTGTCGTTCATCCACGCAGTCTTTAAATGTCTTCCACTGCATATCCACTGTCAACCCTTTTAGAATTGATTGCCAGTCAATCTTGGCCAATTCACGTCTCATACCATCAAAGTTACCTTAAGTTCATGTTTGGGTGTATCTGGGCCTGGGGGATTAGAATTAATACCCCTCATCAGTTTAGATACCAGTGGGTGTGATCCTATAGGCAGGTGATCACTCCCTCGGCCCAGGTAATTTGATAGGGCACTCTTTGCACAATTAATGGCACTGTAGCTCAATCCTTCATCGAATGAAGGGTGGCCAGAACACCAGCACTTCAGTGATGGTGGCTGAGTCATATGAAGTGTTTGTTCTGATGCAGAACTCTTCCCATCTTCTGACATATGTCAGTTCTGTCTATGGTGAACTCCCTGCACGACGCTGTGATGACATTGATCGTCCTGTCGGAGAGTCTGTAGTCCAGAAATGGCCTGTTCAGAATCTGCAATCAATAAGTTCATTCGATCATGGCACGGATGACTTTCCCCTGTACCAACAGGCTTGGCCGTTTGATGATCCGAATGCAGCGTTCTGCGGCCATCTTTAGTACTGCTGGGAACCATGGTTGGGTTGGCCAGTCGGGAACAACCGAAAATACCCGTTGTGGAGTCTTGTTTAATTTTTTGTGAGACCCGACTGATGAGGCAAAAGGGGGGAAATGAATAGCAAAACAAATCCCCCCCCCAGTGCAGCGAGAAAGCATCCATCGCAGCTGCTCTCCCCCCCCCCCCCCCCAGGTCTGGTTCCCAAGCAACATATGTTGATAGTTGGTGATTTAGTCTGGCTGCAAAAAAGGTCGATATCTGGTGTTGCATACAGTTCTATAATATCTATAAACATTTTCCGATCCAACATCCATTCAATGTTGTCGTTGAATTTGCGTGAGCCAATTCATCACATGATATCGACTTTATTCTACCCATATGATTAATATAGGCCACCGCTGTGGTATTATCAATTTGTAACCGTACATGCAACTGGTGCATATCTGAGCAGTAGGCCTGGAGTCCATGAAATGCTCCCAGAATTTCTAGATAAGTAATCCCTAGTGCTCCCAACAGGGTTAATTCTTGTGCACTCCATCTGCCACCACAACTTGTGGTGGTATTAGTTGCTCCCCAACCTTTAGCACTGGCACAGTCTGTAATGTAACTGAGGGATTCATGATAGTGATGGGATTAGAACAATGCTGAGCATTTTCTATCCACCAATATAATTCTAATTTAGCTTCTCTGGTAGTTTCATAGGCCTATCAAAATGGCCCGCATGATTTTTTAAGAGCTAGAATTTTTGCTCTTTGCAGGTTTTGTTAATGGAGTGGTCCAAATTGTGCTGCTAGAAATGCAGCCACTAGTTTACCAATCACTCTGGCTACTTGCCAAATGGATGGTTCCCTGATGCCAGTGAGGCTTTTACATGCTTCCATCAAGTCTGTCACTTTGTTTGGTGGCAGGGTGATAGACATTTGAACAGAATCGATAGTGAGCCCCAGATAATCCATGGTAGTGGAGGGTTTCATTTTTGATTTATCTGGTTGTATGATAATCCCAGTTTATGAAAATATGTTTTGTGGCTGATACTGCCAATGTAGCCATCTCCAAATTCTCACCTACAATGAGAATGTCGTCAAGGTAAACCATGGCAATATGGCTACATTTCCTTAATTATGCTAAAGCTGGTTTTAACAATTTTGTAAGCAGCCTGGGTGCCGATGACAACCCAATGGGTAAGGCTTTATACTGCCAAAGCTGTCCCATCCAGACAAATTTTAGATATTTACGATGATCCTTGTGTATTGGCACTGAATAGTATGCATCCTTTAGATCGATGCAAGCCATGAAGTACCTATCAGAAATTAGCTATTTGGCTGTGACAAACATGTCCATTTTGAAATAGTCATACTGAACGGAAGTATTTAGTTCGGTCAAATCTATAATGATGCGGCATCTGCCATCTTTTTTGTTTTTTGTAAAAATATTTGATACAAACTCTTGAGATTCTCTGATTGTCTTCTCAATTACCCCTTTTTGTTTAGTCTTAACAGTTCAGCATGGCCTGATGTTCTCTCTTTTTGTGAAAATATGAACTTTCGGCTGGCGTATGCTGAACTGGGATGGGGAGTTCGTATACAAATTCAATTAGTACCCTGAATACTTCCGAGTATGTAAGGATCAGAGGTAAAGTGCTACACACATGATGAAACAAGTGCAACCATCCACCAACCCTTGATGAATCTAGGCAGCAATGTTTTTGAGACGACCAGACCCACCTACCTCCAAGGTTACCGGTGCTGTGTTGGTTGTCTCTGTCCTTGTTTCTTCGTGTATTGTGTTGCTGCATTGTGGGGTTGGCGCATTTTCCAAGAAGGTCGGGCTGGGCCATGGTCTAAAAAAGACCGTTGTGCAGGTGGGCCGGCCTTCGAGCTTTCACCACCAGATGGTCTCTCATTATAACGATGTCTGGTTGATATGTGCCGGGTCTGGGGTGCTGCCGCTGCTGATAATGGGTTTTGGAGGTATTTGGTACCTTGATCATGCCTATAGCCTTGGCCTCCTCATCCAGGTCTTTTACCTGTTTCGGGAGGTTGTCCCCAAACAGCAAGTTGGCGGCTGTGTGCTGCTAGTCCTGCATAATCCCGCAATTTGGGATTGAGTGCAGGCTTGATGATGCTCTTCCTGTAGCTGTTAATCTGAATTGAGTATTGTACAGGAGTGCTAGAGCGTCTTGTAGCTCTTCAGGCATCTCAACCCCATCGCTGTTCTGGCCACTGCTTGATACCAGCAGTTAGCAGTTTAAGGATTTTCTGGAGTTTCACCTCCTGGCCCCTTGTAGTTGGCCTCATGTTGCCCCATATGGGGTTGTTGACTGCTGGCGCATATAGAGAAATGCAGTTCTCTGGGTTGGTATAGCATGTTTATGAACCATGCCCAACAACTCTTCTGGCACCCCTGACACGGGTACTCTTCAGCCATCTTCAGGTATTCTTCAGGGTCAGCTCAGCTCTGACCCCCTAATGCTCCCCTGCGAAGAGGGTGAGATATTTGGCAGTCCTTGATAGGATGCTGCCATAGACCCACTGTGACTCTGTCCCTGCATAAGCAGGTCACGCTGGAGCAACTGCTCCACCATCCGCTCCATGCAGGAAAGACGACCGCCGTCACTAACTGCGAACGGGGCGTCCACAGGTCCCGAGCCGAGGCAACGGACCTGTCCGACTTCCGGGTGGTTTTGCCGGCGGACCGCGGCGCACCCGCGGTCTGTTGCAGCGAGAAGTCGGGAGCTGCTGGCTGCACCTGCAGCTCTGGAGAGACGGCACGCTGCTGGCTGCTTTCCACAGCAGCGAATTTTGCCGCTGCTCTCCTGTATTTTCTCGACTCCATGGTGCTTGTTTCGTCTCTGGAAAACAAAGAACACCGAGTCACCACGCTCACCAGAAATGGTAAGACTTACCTTCAGTAGGCTTTTCAAAAACTTATGCTGGAGGAGCGGTGCTCCTCCCAACTGTCGCTTCCGCAATGCGTTTGACGATATGTCGCGCATGCGTGCTGGCGGGGTCTTCACGTAGTCACTCACGTGACTCCAAAGTAAAATCTATGTTGTGCATCTATTTCTGCAGGGAAACGGCTGGGAACTACAGGCCAATGAGCTTAACATCTGTGGTCGGGAGGTTACTACAGAATATTCTAAGGGATAGGATATACAGGCATTTAGATGGGCAAGTGCTGATTGGGGTTTGTCAACAAGATTTTGTACATGGGAGGTCATGTCTCATGAATCTGTTTAAGGTCTCTATAAGAATGATGAAAATGTACATGGCATGATTAGCAAGTTTGCAGATGACACAGAGGTGGGTGGTATTGTAGATAGCGAAGATTGTTAACAAAATTGCAGCAGGATCTTGAACGGCTGGTCGGGTGGGCTGCGGAATGGTTGATGGAATTTAATACAGTGACGTGTGAGGTGTTGCATTTTGGAAGCACTAAGATTGGCAGGGCCTAAACAGTGAACAGTAGAGATCCAGGGAGAGTGTTATAGAGCAGTGGGATCTAAGGTCCAGGTACATCGTTTTTTGAAAGTGGCATCACCGGTAGATAAGGTGGTCAAAAAATATTTTTAGCACATTGATCTTCATCAGTCAGAGTAAAGAGTATAAAAGTTGGAAGGTTATCTTGCAGTTGTATAAGGCATTGGTGAAGCTGCATTTAACGTATCGTGTTCAATTTTAGGCACCATGTTATACGAAAGATGTTGTCAGACTGCAATGGGTGCAGAGAAGATTTATGGGGATGTTGCCTGGACTCACGGGCCTTAACTATAGGTAGAGATTGAGCAGGCTAAGAGTCTATCCCTTGGATAAGGGGTGATCTTAGAGGTGTACAAATCATGAGAGAAATGCACAAAGTAGGGGAATCGCGAACCAGAGGACATAGGTTTAAGGTGGCACTTGTGGCTAAAGGGATCAGGGGGTATGGAGAGAAGGCAGGTACGGGATACTGAGTTGGATGATCAGCCATGATCACATTGAATGGCGGTGCAGGCTCGAAGGGCCGAATGGCCTACTCCTGCACCTATTTTCTATGTTTCTATGTGTGGGGGAAAGATTTAACAGAACCTGACAGGTAAGTTTTTCACAGAAAGAATGGTGGGTGTTTGGAACAAGCTGTCGGAGGAGGTAGTTGAGGCAGGTACTACTACAACTTTTAAGAAACCTTATGGTACATGGATAATACTAATTTAGAGGGATGTGGCCAAACGCAGGCAGGTGAGACTAGTGTAGATTGGACATGTCAGCTGGCATGAGCAAGTTGGGCCAAACGGCTTGATTCCATATTGTTAAGGCTCTGTGACTACAGAGTATTTTGTAGATGGTACAAACCGGGACAATAAATTATTGAGGTTGTAGATGTGGTGCTTTATCATGCATGATGCCAAACTGCTGGAAAGTTGTGAGCTGCACACATTAAGGGCAGTGGAGAATATTCCATCATACTCTTGATTTATGCCTAAATGGTGAAGTTAGGGAAGTGTTTGGTTCCTTTAAATATAGATTCTGTGTTTTAAGATGGCAACTTTGGCAAGATGGGTAGGGCTGGATGCTATGGGCAGGACACCTCGTAAATTAAGAACAGTAATGTTAAAATTGGAACAGTTTTTACATCACTTAAAGGTAGCTTGATTGAAGGCCATTGCTGATTCTAAATTGACCTGAACCAAACGGACATTAAAAGGTGATGATAGAAAGAGCTGGAGTAACTCAGCAGGTCAGACCGCATCTCTGGAGAAAAGGAATAAGTGACATTTTGGGTCGAGATCCTTCTTCAGACTGAGATTCGAGGGGAAAGGGATGTTGGTGGATGTGGAATTATGATTTTTCTCCTTAAAAATAAAGGATTTGTACCAATATGGTAGTTTCATGAAAATCAATACTTTCTACTCTAGATATATTTACTCAACTCTACTCTAGATGGACAGTCTCCAGTTATTAGTGTGTATCTCCCTGATCAATAGTCCAGACCTCGAGAAAGCAGTCTACTAGCAGAACGTATGTGACAAATACAAGACTTTATAAATGTACTCTGGCGCAGCTGAGAGAACAGTTTTGGAAGAAAGCTGTGATGTCTTCAATTATTAGATTCAGCATGAGAAATCTAATTAGATTCCGCAAGTTAAATCCAAAAGACTAAACCCATGTCAATATAATCTTTGTGTTTTACTTTCTAAATGCAACTCTATTCCTATTCTCACCATTGCAATCATTAACAGCTAGTATTTCTTAATTCTCAAGGCAGTTATTATTATATATTTCTAAAAATTATTACCTTCTGCACTTTGAAATGACAAACAGTCTCACTAATTGCCTTTTGAACATCAGCGGGCACTGATATTGCTGAAAACATTTTTTATTGATTGCATACCTTTGTTCGTTTACAAAACCTTTTTCCTTTATTTATTAGACCACTAGGCCAAGTGCGGGCCCATTGGTCCAATTCTCCAATGCAATATTCCACCACTCACCCATAGCCCCGCCAAAAAAATTGAATTCTCAATGAAAAACACGGTTTTTATTTAAAAAACCTAAACGCAATGAAAGCTGTTAATGAAAATGGAAGAATTAGATTAAAATTGATTCTTTTTTTTTTTAATCGTGATTTTAAAAAAAAAAGTTCAAATGAGATCAAGGATCCCATTGTGACGTCATTGTGATGCAGCTGACAGGCAGGGCAAGTGGAAAAGTGTAAACTGTGGCTTTTGTAAAGTTAAAAATGTCAATGGGTTGTAAAACATAACATCAATCCAAACGAAACTTGTCTCTTTTACATCCTAGGACAATGGTGAGTAAAGGAGGGCCAAAAATTGTAGTGCTATCATGTACCGTATTGGCAGGGTTTTGAATTGTCATGCACTCCCACACATACACACAAAGAGTTTTCGTTCCCCCAACGCAATATTCTACCACTCGCCCATAGCCCCCAACTGCGCTGGCGTGGCTGACAACTTTTAAAGTTTAAAATTCAATAACTTGTAAAATATAAGATCAATGAGAACGCATCTCACTTTCCGTCTTCTGTCCCCTAATCCGCTCCTCCATTATCCTCCTCTCCCCACCCTCCATCAACCCTCCTTTGCTTCCTCCCCTCACCCCCCTCATTCCCTTCCATTATCCTCGCTCTCCCCACCTTCCATCAACCCTCCTTTGCTTCCTCCCCTCACACGCTCCCTACCTTCCTCTCTCCCCCTCCCGTCCTCCATTACCTCGCCATCCTTCCTCCTACCCATATCCTCCTGCGTTGTCCCTCATCCCTTGCACTCCCTGCCCGTCCTCTTCACCCTCCCTCTCCTTTTCCCTCTCCTCTTCCCCCACAGGTGGGGGCTGTCGAGGGGGGGGGGCGGGGTGTCCTGCAGCTGGGGGAGGAGGACGAGTGTCCTGCAGCCGGGGGGGAAGGGTGGTAGCAGACGCGGGGGGGGGGGGGGAGGGGGGATGAATGTCCTCCAGGTGGGGGAGAGGGATGGCTTAAGGTGAGTGGTGTCAGGGGCTGGTGGGGGGGGGATCGTTCTGTTCCCAGGGGTGGGGGACTGCTTCAGATGGGTAGTCGGGCCGTGGGAGGGAGGGCGAGCGACCTGCAACTGAGGGAGGGGCATCCTGCAGCTGGGGGATGCAGACAGCTTCAGGAGGGGGCTGTCGGGGGGGGGGGCAAACATCCTTCGGCTGGGGAGTGGTGCGGCTTCAAGCGGGGGCTGTCAGGCGCAACCTGTAGCCGGAGGAGGGGGCGGTTCCAGGTGGGGGCCCAGCAGGAGTGTCCTGTAGCCGGGGATGGCTTCAGGCGGAAGCTGGTGGCGCGGGGAGTGTCCTGTAGACAGGGGAGAGGGACGGCTTCAGGAGGGGGCCAGTGGGGGGGAGCATCCTGCAGCTGGGGGAGGGGTACATGTGTTGTGGGCCAAAGGGACTGCAGCAGTCGGCCAGGCTCCCCTCGGGGCTCACGGTGTCGGGGCTCGGCAGCTTTAGCACTTTCAAACCAAATGCAAGGCAGCTTTAGCACTTTCAAACCAAGGGCAAGGCAGCTTTAGCACTTTCAAACCAAGGGCAACGCAGCTTTAGCACTTTCAAACCAAGGGCAATGCAGCTTTAGCACTTTCAAACCAAGGGCAAGGCAGCTTTAGCACTTTCAAACCAAGGGCAACGCAGCTTTAGCACTTTCAAACCAAGGGCAATGCAGCTTTAGCACTTTCAAACCAAGGGCAACGCAGCATTAGCACTTTCAAACCAAGGGCAATGCAGCTTTAGCACTTTCAAACCAAGGGCAACGCAGCTTTAGCACTTTCAAACCAAGGGCAATGCAGCTTTAGCACTTTCAAACCAAGGGCAATGCAGCTTTAGCACTTTCAAACCAAGGGCAATGCAGCTTTAGCACTTTCAAACCAAGGGCAATGCAGCTTTAGCACTTTCAAACCAAGGTCAATGCAGCTTTAGCACTTTCAAACCAAACGCAACACCGCTTTAGCACTTTCAAACCAAAGGCAATGCAGCTTTAGCACTTTAAACCACATTTTCAAACCACATTAAGGGCACTGACAGGTCAGGAAAACCACTCACAGTTTATTAGACATGCGTTCAGTGTTATTCACAGCTCAGACTGAGAATTGTGACCTCTCACTCCCCCATCTTGCAGAGAACTGAGGCACCTCCACACTTCCAGGTTTTATAGTCCCTCTGGAAGGGGCGTGGCCTTCAGGAGAAAGAATCTCAACATTTTTCATAGATGGGAAAAATCATCTTGTCCTGCGCAGCGGAGGGGGACTCTGAGTAAGATGGCCAACAATTACAGCCATAAATGGCAGCGTTTTTTCTAAAATCAATATACAGTTCAACAGGAAGTGGTCAAGATGAGACTTTTAGTTGTATGGAGAGACACACGCACGCACACACCACCACCCCCCTCCCTCCAAGTGCGACCCGTTGGGTCCCTGTCACAAGGGAGGCCTGGCGCCCTCCCCCCCCCCCCCCCCCCCAACGCAACCCGTTCCCCAAGGCAATATTCCACCACTCACCCGTTGCCCCAATGCAACATGTTCCCCTAACGTGATATTTCACCACTCGCGCATAGCCCCCAACTACGCAGGGGCTGCTTTTTCCCTTATTCACCCTCCCTTATGTTAAATTAATTATTTTAAAGTATTTTAAAATACAAGCTAGGGCTGGTCAGACTCAATGTTTTGGGATAGCAACGCTGTAGCGAGCAGGGCTACAATCCCATTGTGACATAATAGCTGTAAGTGCCAGTGCAGAGGGAATAAATCTTTCTCAAATTGGGGTTTTGTACAGTTAAAAATATGAATAACTTGTAAAATATAACATAAATCTGAACAAAACCTGAGACACCACACCACAGGAGAATGGTGAGTAAGGTGGTGCACAACTTTTAGCACTATCGTGTACAGTTTTGGCATAGTTCCGGGATCACAATTACAGACACGCGCACACGCATAGAAACAAACAAGTTGAGAGTCTAACTATAAAAGCGTAACATTCTGTTGCTATCCCTCGTATGCTTGCTGGCCAGTTTCCCCTTGAACACTTCTACTTTATTTATCTTGATCATCCCTATTGCAATGAGCTCTGTATTCTTACATGTATGTGTTATGGGTAAACAAGTTTGATTTGAATTTCCATGTTAACTTTTTGTGTTGATGAGCTCTAGTTTGGCCCAACCAGATGTAGAAACAGTCTTGTCTAGGAAGGAACTGCAGATGCTGGTTTACACTGGTATAACTCAGCGGGTCAGGCAACATCTCTGGAGAAAATGAATGGGTGATGTTTGGGTTCGAGACCCTTCTTCTGAAAGATACTGTAGTTTCCCTGTTAAAGCCTATCATACTACTCAACCTTTTCTATTCAACAGAAAATAGATACAGAAATATTCAAAAAAAATTCCGATGGATATAGTAATCTCTCAGACTATATTTAATTTTTTTATTGCAGTCAGTTTTTATCCTTCAAATGAATTTGTAATTTGTTCTGGATTCATTGCTTTTATTTTTACTTGTGTCACAGATTTAGCCATTGGCACTTTGTTGCTCTACCCTACTTAGATTCTTATTTTAAAATTAATGCTCAACAAAATATAATGGATTTCATTTGTCAATAATATGCCAATCTGCAATGTATAACTTTCATACATGCCTATAAGGAGTAATCTTTCTAATTCTTGATCTTACTGTGAGCATGCACAGCATTGTGGAGAAGTTCAATACTATTGTCTCTACATAATAGATATGCATAAAACCTTATTGCATTGGAATGAAGTCTTTGGAATCCTTTGCTGACTTCTAGTCAAAAATTCAGGTTAGCAGAATTCAGATTTAAATTGCCTTCCTCCATGTGTGTTTTGGTAGAGTTACGTAACATAGAAACATGGAAAATAGGTGCAGGAGGAGGCCATTCAGCCCTTCGAGCCAGCACCGCCGTTCATTGTGATCGTGTTTGATCGTCCCCAATCAATAACCCGTGCCTGCCTTCTCCCCATATCCCTTGATTCCACTAGCCCCTAGAGCTTTATCTAACTCTCTCTTAAATCCATCCAGTGAATTGGCCTCCACTGCCATCTGGAAGGGAATTCCACAAATTCACAACTCTATGGGTGAAAAGGTTTTTTCTCACCTCGGTCTTAAATGGCCTCCCCTTTATTCTAAGACTGTGGCCCCTGGTTCTGGACTCGCCCAACATTGGGAACATTTTTCCTGCATCTAGCTTGTCCAGTCCATTTATAATTATATATTATATAAATATATAAGATTATATAATTACATAAGTTTCTATAAGATTCCCCCTCATCCTTCTAAACTCCAGTGAATACAAGCCTAGTCTTTTCAACCTTTCTTCATATGGCAGTCCCGCCTTCCCAGGGATCAATCTCGTGAACCTACGCTACACTGCCTCAATCACAAGGATGTCTTTCCTCAAATTAGGAGACCAAAACTCTACACAATACTCCAGATGTGGCCTTACCCGAGCCCTATACAACTGCAGAAGAACCTCTTTACTCCTATACTGAAATCCTCTTGTTATGAAACATAGAAACATAGAAAATAGGTGCAGGAGTAGGCCATTCAGCCCTTCAAGCCTGCACCGCCATTCAGTATGATCATGGCTGAACATCCAGCTCAGTACCCTGTACCTGCCTTCTCCCCATACCCCCTGATCCCTTTAGCCACAAGGGCCACATCTAACTCCCTCTTAAATATAGCCAAATAACTGGCCTCACCTACCTTCTGTGGCAGAGAATTCCACAGATTCACCACTCTCTGTGTGAATAATGATTTTCTCATCTCGTGCTAAAAGACTTCCCCCTTATCCTTAAACTGTGACCCCTTGTTCTGTACTCCCCCACCATCTGGAACAATCTTCCTGCATCTAGCCTGTCCAACCCCTTAAGAATTTTGTAAGTCTCTATAAGATCCCCTTCTGAAAGTCCAGATATAACACATCCACTGGTTCTCCCTTATCCACTCTACTAGTTACATCCTCGAAAAAGTCTATAAGATTCGTCAGACATGATTTACCTTTCATAAATCCATGCTGACTTTGTCCAATGATTTCACCACTTTCCAAATGTGCACCTATCCCATCTTTAATAACTGGGTAGCATTTTCCCCACTACCGATGTTAGACTAACTGGTCTGTAATTCCCCGTTTTCTCTCTCTCCCTTTTCAAAAAGTGGGGTTACATTAGCTACCCTCCAATCCTCAGGAACTACTCCAGAATCTAAAGAGTTTTGAAAAATTATCACTAATGCATCCATTATTTCTGGGGCTACTTCCTTAAGTTCTCTGGGATGCAGCGTATCTGGCCCTGGGAATTTATCGGCCTTTAATCCATTCAATTTACCTAATACCACTTCCCGGCTAATCTGGATTTCACTCAATTCCTCCATCTCATTTGACCCCTGGTCCCCTGCTTTTTCCGTCAGATTATTTATGTCTTCCTTAGTGAACACAGAACCAAAGTAGTTATTCAATTGGTCTGCCATGTCCTTGTTCCCCATGATCAATTCACCAGTTTCTTACTGCAAGGGACCTACATTTGTTTTAACTAACCTTTTTCTCTTCACATATCTATAAAAACTTTTGCAGTCAGTTTTTATGTTCCCTGCCAGTTTTCTTTCATAATCTATTTTCCCGTTCCTAACTAAGCCCTTTGTCCTCCTCGGCTGGACTGAATTTCTCCCAGTCCTCTGGTAGGCTGCTTTTTCTGGCTAATTTGTATGCTTCATCTTTTGTTGTGATACTATCCCTGATTTCCCTTGTTATCCACGGATGCAC
This sequence comes from Raja brachyura, assembly GCA_963514005.1. The sequence goes on from OY740793.1 coordinate 63,198,563, forward strand.
CACTTTCTCTGATTTATTCTTTTGCCAAACTGGGATGAACAATTGTTGCAGTTCATCCATGCAGTTTTTAAATGCCTTCCATTGCATATCCACCGTAAACCCTTTAAGAATCACTTGCCAGTCTATCTTGGCCAATTCACTTCTCATAACCTGAAAGTTACCTTTCTTTAAGTTCAGAACCTTTGTTTCTGAATTAACAATGTCACTCTCCATCCTAATGAAGAACTCAACCATATTATGGTCACTCTTGCCCAAGGGACCACGCACAACAAGACTGCTAACTAACCCTTCCTCATTACTCAATACCCAGTCTCGTTGGTTCCTCTACATGTTGGTTTAGAAAACTATCCTGCATACATTCCATGAAATCCTTTTCCTCTGCACCCCTGCCAATTTGATTCACCAATCTATATGTAGATTGAAGTCGCCCATTATAACTGTTTTACCTTTGTTGCACGCATTTTTAATTTCATGTTTGATGCTCCCCAACTCCACTACTACTGTTAGGTGGCCTGTACACAACTCCCACTAAAGTTTTCTGCCCCTTAGTGTTTTGCAGCTCTACCCATATCGATTCCACATCCTCCAAGCTAATGTCCTTCCTTTCTATTGCGTTAATCTCCTCTCTAGCCTGCGACGCTACTCCACATCCTTTTTCTTTCTGTCTATCCTTCCTGAATATTGAATATCCCTGGATGTTCAGCTCCCAGCCTTGGTCACCCTCGAGCCATGTCTCCGTGATCCCAACTATATCATATTCATTAATAACTATCTACACATTCAACTCATCTACCTTATTACGAATGCTCCTTGCATTGAGACACAAAGCCTTCAGGCTTGTTTTTACAACACTCTTACCCCTTATACAATTATGTTGAAAAGTGGCCCTTTTTGATTTTTGCCCTGGATTTTTCTGCCTGCCACTTTTACTTTTCACCTTGCTACCTGTTGCTTCTACCCTCATTGTATACCCCTCTGTCTCTCTGCTCATGCTCCCATCCCCCTGCCACATTAGTTTAAATCCTCCCTGATAGCACTAGCAAACACTCCCCCAAGGACATTGGTTCCATTCCAGCCCAGGTGCAGACTGTCCTGTTTGTACTGGTCCCATCTCCCCCAGAACTGGTTCCAATGCCCTCCCCCTTGCACCATTTTTCAAGCCATGTATTCATCTGCAATATCCTCCTATTTCTACTCTGACTAGCACGTGGCACTGGTAGTAATCCTGAGATTATTACCTTTGAGGTCCTACTTTTAAGTTTATCTCCTAGCTCCCTAAATTCGCCTTGTAGGACCTCATCCCGTTTTTTACCTATATCGTTGGTGCCAATGTGCACCACGACAGCTGGCTGTTCACCCTCCCCCTCCAGAATGTTCTGCAACCGTTCAGTGACATCACTGACCCTTGCACCAGGGAGGCAACATACCATCCTGGAGTCTCGTTTGCGGCAGCAGAAACGCCTATCTATTCCCCTTACAATTGAATCCCCCTGAAGGCCAACATCCCATTAGCTTTCTTCACTGCCTGCTGTACCTGCACGCCAACTTTCAGTGACTGGTGTACAAGGACACCCAGGTCTCGCTGCACCTCCCCCTTACCTAATCTAATACCATTGAGATAATAATCTGCCCACTTGTTTTTGCCGCCAAAGTGGATAACCTCACATTTATCTATATTATACTGCATCTGCCACGCATCTGCCCACTCACTCAACCTGTCCAGGTCACGCTGCAACCTCCTAACATCCTCTTCACAGTTCACACTGCCACCCAGCTTCGTGTCGGCTGCAAACTTGCTAGTGTTGCTCCTAATTCCCTCTTCCAAATCATTAACATATATGGTAAACAGTTGCGGCCCCAACACCGAACCTTGCGTCACTCCACTCGCCACTGCCTGCCATTCTGAAAAGGACCCATTCACACCTACTATTTGCTTCCTGTCTGCCAACCAATTTTCTATCCATGTCGATACCCTACCCCCAATACCATATGCTCTAATTTTAGTCACCGGTCTCCCATGTGGGATCAAATGCTTTCTGAAAGTCTAGAAACACTGCTTCCACTGGCTCCCCTTCATCCATTTTACTTGTCACATCCTCAAAAAATTCCAGAAGGTTAGTCAAGTATGACTTCCCTTTCATAAATCTATGTTGACTTGGACTAATCCTTTTACTGCTATCCAAATGCCCCATTAATACCTCTTTAATAATTGACTCCAGCATCTTTCCCACCACCGAAGTCAGGTTAACTGGTTTGTAATTCACCATTTTCTCTCTCGCTCCTTCCTTGAAAAGTGGGATAACATTAGCTATCCTCCAATCCACAGACACATAGAAGGAAAAATACACGCACATGCAGGGACACGGACAGACAGACACAGACACATAGAAGGAAAAATACACGCACACGGACGCAGGAACATGGACACATAGAAGGAAAAATACACGGATGCAGGGACACGGACAGACAGACACATAGAAGGAAAAATACACGCACACGCACGGACGCAGGGACACGGACGCAGGGACACGGACAGACAGACAGACACAGACACATAGAAGGAAAAATACACGCAGGGACACGGACGCAGGGACACGGACAGACAGACACAGACACATAGAAGGAAAAATACACACGCACAGTCGCAGGGACACGGACGCAGGGACACGGACTGACAGACACATAGAAGGAAAGCACACGCACGGACGCAGGGACACGGAAGCAGGGACACGGACAGACAGACACAGACACATAGAAGGAAAAATACATGCACACGCAGGGACACGGACGCAGGGACACAGACAGACACAGACACATAGAAGGAAAATACACACGGATGCAGGGACACGGACGCAGGGACACGGACAGACAGACACATAGAAGGAAAATACACATGCACGGTCGCAGGGACACGGACAGACACAGACACATAGAAGGAAAAATACACGCACACGCAGGGACACGGACGCAAGGACACGGAGACACAGACAGACAGACAGACACAGAGACACACAGGCACACACACACAAAAAAAAGAAAAACATTTGTAAACATTCGGGCGATCAGGTTTGAATACAGTGGATGTGGAGAGGATGTTTTCACTAGTGGGAGAGTCTAGGACCAGAGGTCCAGGACGTTCCTTTAGGAGGGAGAGGAATTTCTCTGAAGAAACGTCTCGACCCAAAACGTCGCCCATTCCTTCTCTCAAGAGATGCCGCCTGTCCCACTGAGTTACTCCATCATTTTGTGTCCACCGAGGAATTCTATAGTCAGAGGGTGGTGAATCTGGAATTCATTGCCACAGATGGCCATGGAGGCCAAGTCAATGGATATTTGTACGGCAGAGATAGATAGATTCTTGATTAGTACAGGTGGTAGGGGGTTATGGGGAGAAGGAAGGAGAATGGAGCTGGAAAGGAATGATAGATCAGCCATGGTGGAGTAAACTTGATGGGCCAAATTGCCTGATTTTGATCCTCTCACTTATGAACTTCCAGCAATTATTTGTGCTTCCATCGGAACATGGTTTAGATACAGGAGGTCAGTGTGGAGCTTCGGCAAATGCAGTGCAAGACTGGTTTAATACAGAGTTTTCTTAGAACAAGAAATGTATTTTAACTCTGGATTGCTACAAACAGATGGCCATCTTAATGTATCATTTGGACTCATAGCTTTGGGTTTTAAATGTAGTCATTTTTTTTATAGCTCAGTTAGCTCTTTTGAAGAGGTATTTGTGCAGCCAAATGTTAATTTGTACATTTCAAAGCTAGGTAATATCAAGCCTAATGGAACAACAGAAATGAATAAACCTTGATTATTAGTCTGTATCCTTTCTTACTCGCTACATTAATGAAGACATTTGCAAGTATTGGACCCTAATCATATTTGCTTGCCTCCTATCATGTAACATCGGAAGAATCAAGTCAACTTTATTGTCATATGCATAAGTATGGTGAGGTACATGCACAATAAAATATTTAAAACAGCATCACAGGTACATAGACAACACACAAACATACATTATACAAAAATTATACATCCATTCTATGAGACAATGAAAATAAAAAGTATGCAAACAAGCAGAATCCATAGTGTTCAGTTGCTGAGCTAGGATTAGAGTTCTGCAAGTCAGTGCAAGAACTGTTGCCTGTAAAGAAGTCACTGTTTCTGAACATGACAGTGTGAGACTTCAGGCTTCCGTACCTCCTGCCCAACAGTAGCAGTGAGAAGATGTCTTGGCCACCACCTTGAGATAGCACATCATGCAGATAGTCTTGATAGACTGGGCTGAGTTTACCATTTGCTGAAGCCTATTGCGTTCTTGGGCGTTGGAATTGCCATACCAGACCATGATGCAACCAGTTAGGATATTTTTCTGCGTGTATTTATAAAAGCTGGTTAGAATATTCGAAGATATGCCCGAATCTCTTTAAATTTCACAAAACGTCGAAGGTAGACAAAAATGCGGGTGAGGCAGCATCTATGGAGAGAAGGAATAGGTGACGTTTCGGGTTGAGGCCCTTCTTCAGACACAAAAAGTCACAAATGGTCTTTGTGATTACATCTACGTGCTGGAACCAGGACAGGTCATCCAAGATATTAACGCCCGGGAATTTGAAGCAGCTAACTTTAACTCTCAGCAACCACTGACACACCAATAAAAACCGGTGTGCGGTCTCCTGACCTTCCCTTTCTGAAATCAACAATCAATTGGTCTTGTTGACATTGAGCGAGAGGTTGTTGTTGCAGCACTACTCAACCAGTTATTTGCCTTTGGCCAATAAATAGATGATGTTAGAACGATGCTTAGCCATGCATCCCTTGGTGTAAGAGTAGAGTGGTGGTAACCTCACAGCCTTAAAGAAGCCCAGGTCTTGGAGCTTGTTGTGTACATCTATATTCCTTTTCCCCTAACTAGTCTGAAGAATGGTTTCGACCTAAAATGGAGGTATGTTACAATACCTACCTTTAGCAGCGCTGCAGTTCTGCCCCTCCCCGTGTGCGCGACTGTGGCGCCTTTCAGAGGGGGCGGGTTTAAAATGCCGATTTTTTTTCTAGGCAGTCCAAGTCGATCCATGTCGGGCGATTTTGTCGCTCCGACATTTCATTCATAAAGGTATTTTTAAACTACGCTAGATTATTTATTAACTAGAGTAGTTTAAAAATCATCTTCTGAAGCTCTGAACACCGACAGCAGAACGGACCTAACGTAGGCGATAAAATAAGCTACACAGTTTATTTTTACATAAAAAATTGGTTTTTAGGAAGGCTTTAATAACATTTTCATGTGAGAAGGGGACAAAAAAATGGATGAACTGGCTGTATTTTTCATACTGACTTCATCGCAAACTGCAACGTTCCAATCCACCGCATTCGACTAAAACCCACTCGCTAGTTGATTTAAATGGCCATTAATTTACAGGCATTAAACACTAAATTCCTTCCATTTGGCCTATAAATTCATGAAAATGAGATTTAAAAATTATGTTATATTGTGGATTATTGGGTGAATGTTATTTGGACACTTAGGCAATTTAAAAAAGGTTTATCTTTTCTAAAGAAATGGATAGATGTTTAGATCTACACATTGAATTTTGTAATTAGCTACAATTGGATAACTAACTAATTATATGCTTTAATTTCAGGTCATCCAAGTAAGATTGTTTCATATTTGTTTCAGAATGCCTCAATCTATAATAACTGAATATTTCATTGAGTTCTTAATTTTTAAGAAAGTTATGGGCTTTTAACTGTTCTAGATCACAGCTTTTGAGTTAAGTCAATTGAAAAGCAAGGGGGAACAAGATGCTAATTTCCGAGTATGAAAATGGTCATAACTTTCTTAATACTGAAGATATGAAAGTGAATTTGGTGTCAAATTAAACTTCTTGTTATGCTTTATCTGATGGGATAAATTGCAGACTTGATTTTTAAAATCTAAAAATGTTGTAACATTGCTACAAAATGTCACCCATTCCTTCTCTCCAGAGATGCTGTCTGGCCCGCTGAGGTACTCTAGCATTTTGTGTCTATCTTGGAGCTTAATTATGAATTGGAACACCTAGCTTTAATTGATGACCAGTAGTCTATACCAGCAGTATGTGCTCCTGTTACCCAGATAGTCCATAGAATGGAAAACCATTGAGAAAGCATCTGCTGTTGACCTGGCTATGTTCAAATTGTAGCAGCTATAGGTCATTTTTGAGGCAAGAGTTGATCGTGCCATAACCAATTGCTGAAAGCACTTCATTATGCTGAATATGCTACCGAACAGTAATCAATGTGGCAGATCACGATGCTCTTGGTCACCAGTATTATTTATGTCCTTTAGAAACAGATGTGAACATCAAACTGCAGTAGAGCAGGGATCTCACTTAACTTTTTTCCCTGTTGCCAGCCGGGCGACCGAGGCAGCTTTTTAGTTTGCCAAATGGCAGTTTAGGTGGTCAGTTAAGACAACTTGCATGACGCGTGCAATAATGTGCTCGGATGAAGTGCGTAGTTACCAGTCGGAATCATGTTCAATGAAGCATTTACATATTATTTCTGCTTCAAATAAAGTCACAAACTAAATCAAGACGTGCTATATACCACAATGACATGCAGCAAAATTATAATACAGTATCTCAACTCTTTGTACACATTGAAATTAATGCAATTTCTATAATATCTTTCCACTTCCAAACAAAAATGTGGTTGGATTATTCATCGTATGATCAACCTGTGTCAATAAATCCTGGACCATGGTAACATATATGCTTAACCATGCACACTATGGATTGATGCATGTTTTCTGTGAAGGACTGCAAATTATCATAACATGGCCATAGCGTGGGTTGTTATTGCTATTGGAAGAGAAACAATCTCGCTTCCCACATAATTTATCCACAACAAAATATACAGGTTGCAAGGAAATTTCTAAAGGCATTTTATGATAATAGCTGTTAAAACAGACTATACCCATCTGACAGGTTGAACATTACACTAACTGACGAGATGACCGGGGGGGGGGGGGGGGGGGATCAGTGCGGGATGGATAGATGGTGGGGGCAGTTTGAGAAGGCAATCGGTGCAGAATGGATGGATTGAGGCAGGGGAATTAGTGCGTGTTGGTTGGAGTAGCTAAAAGTGTGAGGGCAGTGCGCGGGGGATGGGGTTGAATGGGTGGTCAATACACGATGAATGGGGGTAGACAAGAATGCTGGAGAAACTCAGCGGCAGCATCTATGGAGTGAAGGAAATAGGCAACGTTTCGGGTCGAGACCCTTCTTCAGACTGATCCCCCCCCATTCTTCTTGAATGGGGGGATAAGTACAGGATGGATGGGGGGGGGGGGTTAGTACAATGTGGATCGGAGGGTCTGTGCAGGATGAATGGGTGGATCACTAAAGGATGAATGGCCGGATCACTACAGGATTAATATTTGTGAGAACTTGTATAATTTTTCCACTTGATATTTAAACCATCTCCTGATAAGTAAAATAAAGACAGAGCTGTTCAAATACATCTAAAAGTCACTTTAATTGTCATCTGAGTCGCTCTCGAGCAGAGCATCCTCCTCATCAGACTTGTCACTGTCAGGGTGAGGTCCCGAGGCCGATGCTGCAGCTGGGTCTTCTCCAGTGTCAACCCTCCTACATGCCACAAGCTGATGGCTGGCCGAGGATCAAAGTCCTTGATGTTACTGGCATGCAGCGTGATGAGGAGCTGGTCCGTCACCTGGTTGTCCTGGAGGGAACTTCTGATGGTGGTCTTCAGCCGGCTGAAGCCTTGCTCAGCCTCAGCTGAACATGCCGATATGGTAAGGACGAGGTCAAGGAGAGTGCAGATGTTGGGTTGCTCTTCTGGTATGGAACTTCAGGAATACCATGCTGCATCACAACAACCCTTTCAGCAACACGGCACTACACTGGAGCATTAGGGGGAGCATCAATGCCCTAATTTCGGGCTGGGTTTCTGATGAAAAAGTGGGGGAGAACTGGTGCGCAGATGGTCGATTCGACTTGCGGTTTTATTGTTGATGGTCGATCCAGCTCGAGGTTTTTCAGGTGAGTGCCCTCGAGCTCGAAGGTCGAAGACAGTTGCTGAAAAGTCACGTTAGTGTGACAGGCCCTTAAGTATCAGGGAGTTTGGGACTTGCGTGTTTGCGCTCAGGGATGTTCAATGTCCTTGCCAGTTTTGGTAGATGGCAAAGTCTGCGGGTGTTGCCTCAGCTGTTTCATGTTCTCATCTACACATTTGACTGGGAGTACATAGTGGAAGGCCTTAGCGTTTCAATGAGATAAAGGCAAGATATTTTCTGCCTTGTCATTGATACTTCAGAATGATTTACCACCAACAATTTATAAGCCAATATTATTTTGCCTGCACCTCATACATGATTATACTCAAAAAGCCACAATCTACTGTTTATTTTTCCCACAGTGTTTGACTCTGACTGTTGTGTGTCATTTTACTTCGGAGTCACGTGAGTGACTTTGTGAAGACCCCAACCTGCTCAATTGCTGCTAAATCTTTCCTCTTTTTCAATCCTAAACCAAAAATACATTAAAAGTTCATGGGTACACACAAATGTTGGAGAAACTCAGCGGGTGCAGCAGCATCTATGGAGCGAAGGAGATAGGCAACGTTTCGGGCCGAAACCCTTCTTCAGACATCCCTATTAAAATAAATGTCAATAAAAGTACATCTTGCATTAAATGTATTTCCGTTTCTATCTAGTACGAAGAGACATTCCCTTATATAATTTAGACCAAAATTCTATATTTAATGCAAAGATGAGCATAACTCTGGCATCAAAGCATTATATTTGTTACCAAATCTGTGCCATTAAAATCAGACTTTGTGGACGTCTGCTCTTGCTTCTGACTTGTAAACAAAACTATGTATATGTCAGCTGTCGTAACAAGGGCTAAGTTACAGCATGACTGTCAGGTGTGAATCTCATCATGTAAGGTGACCAAACTTCTCAAAAATGTTACATAAAACTTTGATAGTCGGCGGGTTGCACTTCATGGCTTGACTTGTGGTGTGAGCTACCAGAAAAGTGAATGTTTCAGAATGACCTTTGAGGCTATTCTAATTATTGTTAAAATATATATTTGAAACAAAATGCCAAAATATAAAAATAACTTCATTTTAAATGAATTAAAATGATTCCAACAAAAATCCATTTGGACTTTGGTTCCCACAGCAAATGAGTGGAGATACTCCTCAGGCTGGGGTGTATAAGGTGGAATCCACAAGGGGTCATCAAGAGAGGACAGTCAGGAAAAGGCTGATGAACTGGCATGTTCAGAACTTCTGACAATTATTGACAGAATTCTATATTTTAGAATATCTGATTAGAATATCTGCTTAAAATATATGTTAAAGTCCTGGTTAGATACTTCAAAGCTGAATTATGTCAAGAACAGAGCATGCCTGAGCAGGAGGAAGATCAAACCTAACCAATTTATGAGAAAGTGACAGACAGTGTGTAAAATGTTTTGAATCCAAACGCCTCCAGATTTGCCAGATGTGGAGTTGGTGATGTTAATCTAATCATGAGGCATCAGAAGACATCCAGATTTGCCAGATGTGGAGTTGGTGATGTTAATCTAATCATGAGGTATCAGAAGACACATAAAACATGTTGAATCCAGCATCTGTGCTTTTATTTGGATTTCACTGGAAATACATTGTCTTAGTGGGTAAAGATGTTGGATTGGCATCATACCACAGCACTGAACAGAGAGCCAATGCTGTGGAAAAGTATGGCTTAATCTAAGTTAATGTTAAGGAAAGCAATGGAATCAGTCACAATGGCAGTTTGCAGGTGGATCTGAAGACTGCTAAATGGACAATGGTTAAGGAAGATCATTGGAAGTTGTGCATTCATGTGGATGTTGAACCTAGTCCATGTCCAAATTACCAAGAATTACACTGGCGATATTAGAGTGAATCATATAGTAGGAAATTGGGTTGTTGCATATCTGATCTGGTTAATATTGCATTGGTAAAATTAACGCTTTGAACAATTCTCGCAGTAAGCTTTTCACAACTTGTAAAATTTAAAGAATGCTTGTCACCCAACTTTTCAAAGAAAACTTGTCATTGTCCCATGATTAAGAAAATAGATTTGTACGAGCTCTGGTTTCTAACATTGTGTAGTATTTATACTCCATGTTGCAATGTAAATGGCTTTAATTGTTACATTCTGACGGTATCACTTCAACGTGCACTTATGGTTAAATTGGTAGGATATTACTCTTTAAATTTTATTTAATAGAGGTAAATACGTCAATGTACTTCACATATATATTGTTACAAACATTGTACCCCATATTTTTATGGCTTTTAAAGAAACAGAATAGAAAGAAAGAGAGTGAAATAGGTGAAAAGATTTGTGAGAGTGAAAGAGCGTGCCAAAGTGGAGAAGAAACCCTTGGTCAAAGAATTAGAGAAAGGGGGTTAAGAGATAGACCCTAAAAAAAGAAAAGGAAAAAGAAAGAAAAAAAGCAAAAAAAAGCCAGTTACTATGTTATATATATCACGCAAAAGGAATCCACCAACTCGATAGTTTCCAACCCCCACTACCAAGGCCCGAGGTACTCCTGCACCCTATCTTTGTAGTAATTCTATAAATGCTGACCACATCTGATAGAAGCGTTCTGATTTTCCTTCCAGGCGGAGTCTCATATCTTCCAGATGTAGTGTTTCAAACATAGTTGAAATCCACATATTTAATGTTGGTATAGGAGCATTTTTCCAGAATTTTAAGATTTGTTTTTTTCCTATTATTAAACCGTGATCAAATAAATTATTTGGATACTCATTTAATTCAGAACTACCTTCTGTCATTCTGAAAATAATCCATTCTGGCTTTGCAGTCATTTTTATTTTAAACAGTTTTGTGAAAATTTCAAAGATTTCAATCCAAAACCTTTGAATTTTTGTACAAAAGATGAATGAGTGCGCTATAGTAGCTTCTTGACACTGGCATTTATCACAAATTGGTGAAACGTTAGGGAAAAATGTATTTAATTTAGTTTTTGAGTAGCATAATCTGTGTATAATTTTAAATTGTATTAAAGTGTGTCTTACATTAATTGAGCATTTGTGCACATTTAATAAGTATTCTTTCCACCTTTCATTGGAAATTTTTATGCTTAGTTCGTTTTCCCACTCACCTCTAATACCTTCCGTTGTTGGTATTACTGCATTTAGTATAATATATATATGTGCAATTAAATTTGCCGATTCCGCCTTTGTATTCATTACTTCATCTAGTAAGTCTAATGGCATTTTGTGAAATTCATGTGCATGTTTTTTCAAATAATCACATATTTGGAAATATTTAAAATACTGATTGTTACCCAGATTGTATTTTAGTTGTAATTGTTTAAATGATAATAGTTTTCCCGTATCATACAAATCTCCCACCAAGTTTTAATTCCTGCTCTTTCCCATTGTGTAAATGCTTTGTCTATAATTGAGGGTTTAAACATAGGGTTTTTAGCAATAGGAGAGATAAGTTTCTTAATTTTAAATTGTATTTTATTTGTTTCCAAATTCGGATTGTACTATGTATAATTGGGTTTTTGTTGTAGTTTGTATTATTCACCGTCATTGGTGAAAGAAGGATCGCACCAATATTAAAGGGGGAGCAGTCCTCTTTCTCCATAATGATCCATTCCGGTTGGTGAAGAGAGTTATCCAATAATTGAATCATATAGGATATTTCTGATATCCATAAAGTCAAAGCACGTGCACAGAATGGTGAAAAAGTTGCATTATTTATCTTTCACATATAACCAGCCACTTGGCCAGTTTGAATTGCTGTGGTGAGCGTTAATCAGCAGAGAGAATTTCATGTAATCTTGATAAATGTTATGCTTGATATGAGCTTGATGCTTATAATGAGTGAAATCTTTAACTGAACATTTTGGTGGTTTGCTGCCTTTTTACTTTATAGCATTCTGAATTTAATCAATTTGATTTTCTGTTTTCTACAGATTAAATACACCAACATGATTTAAATCCATGTCAACAGATGAAAAGGTTGAATGTACCTTTTCCCATAGTACCTACCATGCAAATTGTACAGCCGACTAGATGGAACTGGTACTGTCTGAATCAGTCACATTTTGCAAGAATACCTGCTATCTTCCCATGGACAAGATTGGGAAATGTTAACATATGAATCTCAACAGGACAAGGACAACAAATTGCTGCCTTTTGGTACTTCCTTCAACAAAAAAGACACTCTTCCTTCAAGTTTCAGCTGAGCAAAAAAAGAAAAAAAAGAGCCATAATTAATGTGAATCTATCTACTGAAACTTTTTAAATCCATTTGAATGTTAACAAAGTAGTTAAATTTTCACCATTTTTGCAGAACATTTCACAAATACATAAAAAACCCCTTTTTGTTAGTGTTTTCCCAATTCAGGCACTATTGAATATCTTTGAATAGTGCCATGTGAAGTTTCAAAAATATATCAAAAGTGAATTGTAAGCAACATTGCAATTGTTTGTGGAGCATCATGCATGTTCTGTGGGATATTTAAGTATATTCTGTTTTACTATGCACCCAGATATTTTTTTTTGGAAGGGTAGCAATTTTGGGAAAATATCACTTACAAAGGACTAACAAGTTTTATAGACCATTTGTTGAAGTTTCACACTTTTGGAAAACCACGCTGATGTGGATCACCAGATCCCACAGCTTCTCAGACCAGCTGTATATAGTTCATTGTTTTCTTCTTTAACTTGTGCTGTTTAAAGGCATTCATGTTGGAAATCTCTTGTGGCCTTAAGCCAAGTAGGCCAAATTATTAAACCTTGTGAATGCAGCATAGGTTGACATGAAGTTCAAACTTTTGTGGGCAAACTAACTTCACTGTCAGGTTGAATGAGGAAAATATTTGTAAGCACATTGAAAAGTTTATTTTATTGGGTATTTGATATGTTCACTATATCAGTTATGCCGAGAAACTTCATCTAGGACACTTTTTTTGGTTTCTAAAATTGCTTTATATTACTTTTAAAATCTTGTTTGTTGTGAATGGCTTTTGATCTGCATATGCACTAGATATATGCAAATGAAAATCCGCTTTGGGTATCCGTGACAAAAGTATCCATCAAGATTGTGCAGATTTCATTCTCCAGAAGTTCCTTATCGTGGTACATGATTTTAAAATGTTGTCATCGACATTTACAGACTTTCCCCTTGTCCTCTGTGTTAGTTTTTTTTGAGTGACACTGCCTTTGTACTAACACTGATATCTCTACATCCTCTTCTACACAGCTGCAGAGGGAACAATGCCAAATATAGTCATCAATGGTGATTTTTTTATTTTCTGTCCCTTGATCTAATCAACTTATGGTATAATTTGTGGTTCATTTGACTAACGGGTGTGATTTCTGTCCCTTCCTCACACCTCTCTCCCCTTCCCAAGCAGCATCACTATTTTTTCCAAACTATAATAAGAAACATTTCACTTCTTGTAGTCGCAGTTTTGAGCGGCTTGAGTTGCACGTATTGTTTCCCATTTTGTATTGATCAGAAAAATGTGCAACAGTTAAGCAATTTAAAAAAATGTTTGTACTTGATGTAAAAGAATGTCGTTTTAATTATCGGTACATGATGAATTATATTCTGAGTTAGAAAGGTACATTTTGGTTCAAAATAAGACTACCCAAATGTTATGCTAATCTCAAGTACTATTTAAGAAATCACTTGAGCTGTGGTTTCAATAATGGGTATAATTGAAAAGGAACTTCAACAGTCTACTCTGCAACATTAGTCAAAATGAAATGGCCAATATAGATATGCCACTTCATAAAATAATTGGGAATCAAAAGGTACGAGATGCAATCCAGCAAGTTATAATATTTATTATAAGGTTTGTGGGGTCTATTTTTGCGTGGATCATTAAAATGTATTGCAGGTTTTTCTGTTCAATGTACATTTTCCCGAACAATTGAGATGGTGTTTATTATTTGTGGTACCGTGTGTTCATGGATCACAGTGCTATCCTTCAACAGTATTAATCTAGTGGAAGATATGAATGCTGGATTTTTTTTAAACAGTTGTCTGAGTAATTGGTGATACTGTCACTACACAAATTGCTCCAGGCTACTGAATTTAATATTCAGTTCACTTGGCCTATCTGTTTTTCATAAATTATTAGTAAAAATCATCCAACTTTCTAATGTTATTTCGGCAAAACAAAATGTATTTATCAAAAGATAAAGGAGTATAAATTTGTCTTTGATTGCTAGTGCTAAACAGGCACTAAATATTGAATGCCCACTGTACTCTTCTCCTGATATTTAGCTCCACACAATCCAATAGCTCCTATTTAGCGCATATGACCAAAAACTATTTCCCACCCATGGTTTCACTGAGAGGATTAGTCAGATTAAATGATAAAGTAATGTGCTTGTCCTGTTGAAGGTGATTGCAATGAAATCTTTTTGTTTGCTGATTAGGCCATGTTCATTCTAACTTGCTACTCGCCTATATAGAAAGCTTGTTATTTGGAAGAGGAATGCATGTAAACATAAGAATGAATGATTGGCTTTCTTCTTGCACAGAATGAAAGATTCAATCTTGCTCTTTTGTTCATTTTTATTCTCTTCTCCTATGCATCCCCACCCAGCTGAACTAGAACGTTTATGACATTGGTTTTGAATGTCTGCCTTTCGAAATAGGGAATAGCATCTTTGGAAATATTTGGACTCTTCACACATAGTGGTGCACAGCGTATGCATATAACTGTTTTCTTATCCCTTCGACCTAAGAATAAGATATGGCTATGGGAGGAGTAAATATTTTTTCATCTTTGGCGTTTGTCTTCGGGTGATTGGCAAACATTTAATTTATATTATGCCTATCTGTAGGAAATCATCCATATTAATTGTATTGCCTTATTACAGTTTCATGCTGAGTTGGAAATTAAGGAATCTAATTTTCTACAGATTATCTGGGATTCACTACATTGGACAATGTTTCAGAACACATCAAAACAGTTCTTAATGGGATGCACCTTGCAGTAAGAATTGCAATTGCACCTTGTAGTAACCATCAAAATAAAGTGGATGCTTCAGGTCATCAAATCTGAGATGATTTTGTTAGTGTTTTGTCCAGTTCAGAGGATGTAAGCATTATACATAGTGCACCCTACCTCCTCCCCCTCCCACTCCATTCCAAAGCTTTGATTTGTACAATGGCGCTGCCTCACAGCACCGGAGACCTGGGTGCGATCCTAACCTTGGGTGCTGCCTCTATGGAGTTTGCACGCTCCCTCTGTGGGTTTCCTCTGGGTGCTCCGGTTTGCTCTCACATCCCAAAGACATGCGAGTTTGTAGGTTAATTGGCTTTTGTAACTTGTCCCTTGTGTGTAGGCAGAGGATGTGAAAGTTGAAAAACATAGAATTAGTGTTAATGGGTGATCGATGGTTGGCATGAACTCAAAAGGCCTGATTCCATGCTCTCTCTAAACTAAAGCATTCTCCTGTTTGGAAGAATGTCTCAAAAAATACTCATCTATTATTATCTGCGCTTTATTTTTGTAATATCTATTATAACTTTCAATGAAAACTAAACAAGTTTATATATTGGGGAGAAGCAGCTCGTGTGATAGATGTTGCCATTTAGGTCTTTATTATATACATTTGTTTATTTTACACCTAACTCTCTTCCCCCACCCCCTTGCTTTTCTGATCTGTCATCTCATTGCCAATTGAAGCTGGCAAGATAGAGTGATTTAAGCCACTATGAATGGACCCAAAATGCTGGAAATACTCAGCAAGTCAGGCAGTAGTGATTTAAACCAAGGTGGGAAGCGTCTTGAGCATTAATTTCCTAACATTGATCTTGTCCCCAACTGATCATTACACCATAAATACACCATTTACGAGCAGCAGTAGCGATGTGGTCTGAAAGCATATTGATTGCAATGATTTTTCCATTAGGAAACCTAGACACTTTGAGGCAATCGTCAGGGTTTGTATCATCCAGCTTGTCAACATTGTTATTTTAATTTCACATTAGAGGAAATGGAAAGGAGAAAGAAAATGCAAAAAATCTCAGATTAAAACCAAGCTAATGAAGAATTAAAATGATTGGAAATTTGAATCAGCTGCTGGTAGAAGCATGATTTTTGTTTCCAACTGCAGCTGATGAAATGAAGTATGGGTGCTATGCATAATGGAAAGCTCATTTGATGCCCATTTTGTGCTGCCACCAGTTTCAGATTTATTTCCAAAGTGTGTTGCATCTTGAGCACAACTAGAAACAACAATTTGCATGTTCTAGTACCTGCCTTTCTCTGTAAACCTCGACCAGCCAGAAAGATGTTCTAATAAAGGTGATGTGCATTGGTAAAGATAAATACATATATGAACATTTACTTGAGCTGTTCTGGTGTGTTCCTAAATGAGAGAGAAATTTCAGTAAGTACCAGTAATACCCTAAAATGTGTTTACTTAAACTCCATGCTGCTTATGATGTTTGTATTGAGTGATTTTGGGTCGCTGTGTGATGAATTGCATGGCAATATAGGTGGTTCCAGTAATTAAGAAGTGAGAAAAATGTTGCCTTTTGCAACAAAGTCGGTTGTTTTCTCTGGCTTCAGGTTGCTGCTAAAATAAGATTTTATGTTATTGGTACAATGACTGCTACTTGACCTGCAGTAGGATAATGCAATTCTACAGCTTGTAATGATTGCAAATTGCACTGCTGGTCGTAAATGTATGAATAGTATGCACTGTCTTTGAACCACAGATGGTGCTATATGGATTGTAATAGTAAGGTACAAATTTTAATTACTGACCCATCCCAACGGGAGAATTATGTTGTTCAATGATAAACTATAAACACCGGATACTGCATGAATATGTAATAATAGAGCTAGGAATACCTTTCTGTTAAGAAATCTATACCAACAAAAAATTGTGGGGGGGGGGGGGGGTGGAAATCCGTGGGATTCACAGCTGCACATCCATTGTAAGACCACTATAGTTCCTAGGGGAATTAATGTCCTATATAGTTTCCTGAATTTAGTATAGCTAGAGATGATATTCTAGTACCGATGAGTACTGAATGAAAAAATGTAGTAGATCTAATTGGGCTGGTACATTTTGGTACTGATAGGGTTTTTAGATTTTTTTGGATAGTTATATAGTTAATGTGGCTGAGAAAGGAATACCAGGATCATCGTGCAGTTTATTAATAAATCAAACATCTAGGTCCTGAACGTTATTAGTGCAAGAAACTGAGCACTGGCAACTGTGTGTTGATTTTATACAGTAACCTCAAAAGCCAACATGGCCAAATAGGTATGGCATATCCAGTATGCAATGTTTTTTCCTCAGTCTATATAGCTTAGATTAAATAAATTATTCAGTATTGTGCTGGAAAGCTATTTCCAGAAAATGATTTACATATCACTCGGTAGGTACGGGAAAAAAATTGTTAGCGGTAGAAAGCAACATTAAAGCAAATGAGAGAAGGTACCTGCTTCCATGTCGGAGAAAAAAAAGCTGTATGATGAAGTAACAAATTCAGGGTCATCAATATATGTTAGCTATTTTTCTCAGTTTATTTATCAGCACCTATAATTTCTGCCCTTCAAAAGGCTATTTCCCTTGGTATGTTTTGTATTATAGTTGAACTTTGCACAAATCATAGAAAATGAGTTGTGGGGGGGAGGGGGGACGTGCATTAAGTGCAATTGAAGTCATTATTCAAAAGTTATTATAGCTAGTTACTGTAACTTGGAAAATAAATGCATTGATTTGAATATTAATTATGAACTCTGGGAGGAAGGGTGGAAAAGGGGAACTAATTTAGGTGGTTTTCACTTTGGCGTCCACAGGTACCTTCCCTCATCTCGTTCGTGCAAAATAAAAGTTGCATCTTCCAGACAATAGTATGCTGCTGTATAATAAATAAACAAAGATGGAGCAATTGTATTCCTTTTGTAAATTAATTTGACAAATGGACATAGTTTTTTTTTGGCTGTACAGAAAAGCAGAGGGTTGATACTCTATATATTGCTATTCCTGCACCACACACAACAGTAAGTTAAAAATATCTAACTTTATCTTGCTGTGTCTTCCACTGTAAATATTGTTCAGCAGTTTAATGTTAATCCACCATGTCTGTGAATGGGAGACTGGCTTAGAGTTCTGTATAGTGTTTATATTTATCGCAAATGCTTTCCATAGAGCTACATGCAATAAAATTGTGTTCATGTTATTGCTACATCTCGTAATTTTTCCTTTTTAGTTTCAATGTTTAAGAGGTGAACTGCTCTCAATTCATATTTTAATTGCTGGTGCGCCTTTTCCACATGCATAATGTTAACACAGCCAATTATCTTTTTATGCTAGACTGTTATTATTATACTTTTGAACTCCTTTAATGGGAATAATCTCACCATTCTTTTAGAGCATTGTAATATCAGCACATACCATTTGGCCCAGCCACATACTAATATATTTTAGCTGTGCTATAGACTATGTGGATACTTGCCCTGTCATTTGCTTAATAGGATAACATTTGTTTATTTAGTGAATATACTATAAATTTTGTATTTCCATATAGCACAGAAGAGGGCCATTTGGCCCATTTATTTTATGAACAATGCTATTATGGCACTAGTTTTCTCTGCAGTATATTCTCTCACACATGCTCATTAACATCTTCCAGATTTTACCATCAGCTACTTGCATTACCTAATCAGCTAGCATGCCTGTGGCATATAGGAGACATCTAACATGTGGAGATATCACATGGTCACGTCATGCGCAAATTCTGTACAGGGTTCTGGAATGGTGAAGTAATTGCACTACCTGCTGCAGCACAGTCTTGTCACAGTACCAGATCATGATTTTATGTACATGGATACATGCAGGCAGGACTGAATGGCATATTGGATTACTTTAGGAGGCACTATAGGTCAACCACATTGTGTCTGGAGTTACTTGTAGGCTATCTTAGATAAAGGAGAGTGGTGAACTTCAGGGGCTTTTCAAAGAGCTGATTTTTTTGTTTTTGTTTAATTAGTTGAACATTTATTTTGTCATGATGGGATTCTAACTCTTATCTCCAGATTAATAATTGGCCTTTGACATATTAGTTCAGTAACATAACTGTCATACTGCCTATTGCCTTACTTCCAAATAGACAACATACTGGGATTTTAAACACATTAATTTGAGGCTCTTCAGGACACAAATCTTGTCAAATGCTCCGTTTGGAGTTGGAGGTTCTGGAGTAAGGACCCATCAAGATTCTTCAAAGCAAGTATTTACATTTTTGTATATTTCAACGTAGCATATATTTCCCATGCTCTGTGAAACTGACAATCTACAGAAAAAGGGAAGAGCTTCCGCGATCCTCTGTAATTACACCTGGGTATTAAAATAGCTACACACTCCGCTTTACACCTATAACCATATAACAATTACAGCACGGAAACAGGCCATCTCGGCCCTTCAAGTCCGTGCCGAACAACTTTTTTCCCTTAGTCCCACCTGCCTGCACTCATACCATAACCCTCCATACCCTTCTCATCCATATGCCTATCCAATTTATTTTTAAATGATACCAACGAACCTGCCGCCACCACTTCCACTGGAAGCTCATTCCACACCGCTACCACTCTCTGAGTAAAGAAGTTCCCCCTCATGTTACCCCTAAACCTCTGTCCCTTAATTCTAAAGTCATGTCCTCTTGTTTGAATCTTCCCTATTCTCAAAGGGAAAAGCTTGTCCACATTAACTCTGTCTATCCCTCTCATCATTTTAAAGACCTCTATCAAGTCACCCCTTAACCTTCTGCGCTCCAGAGAATAAAGACCTAACTTATTCAACCTATCTCTGTAACTTAGCTGTTGAAACCCAGGCAACATTCTAGTAAATCTCCTCTGTACCCTCTCTATTTTGTTGACATCCTTCCTATAATTGGGCGACCAAAATTGTACACCATACTCCGGATTTGGTCTCACCAACGTCTTGTACAATTTTAACATTACATCCCAGCTTCTATACTCAATGCTCTGATTTATAAAGGCTAGCATACCAAAAGCTTTCTTTACCACCCTATCTATATGAGATTCTACCTTCAAGGAACTATGCACGGTTATTCCCAGATCCCTCTGTTCAACTGTATTCTTCAATTCCCTACCGTTTACCATGTACGTCCTATTTTGATTTGTCCTGCCAAGGTGTAGCACCTCACATTTATCAGCATTAAACTCCATCTGCCATCTTTCAGCCCATTTTTCCAACTGGCCTAAATCACTCTGTAGACTTTGGAAATCCTCTTCATTATCCACAACACCCCCTATCTTGGTATCATCTGCATACTTACTAATCCAATTTACCACCCCTTCATCCAGATCATTGATGTACATGACAAACAACAAAGGACCCAACACAGATCCCTGAGGCACCCCACTAGTCACCTGCCTCCAACCCGACAAACAGCCATCCACCATTACCCTCTGGCTTCTCCCATTCAGCCACTGTTGAATCCATCTTGCTATTCCTGCATTTATACCCAACAGTTGAACCTTCTTAACCAACCTTCCATGAGGAACCTTGTCAAAGGCCTTACTGAAGTCCATATAGACAACATCCACTGCTTTACCCTCGTCAATTTCCCTAGTAACCTCTTCAAAAAATTCAAGAAGATTAGTCAAACCTTGGAGATTTCATCTCAACATGTGGAGCAGCCCCAAGTCAAGTAATTGTGAGCGATTCCTGTATCTTCACATGACAAATGTGATGTGTTGTCATATTGCCATATTTCTTTTCAAAATAGGAGGCTATTTCACCTTGTCAAGTCCAGGCCAGCTCATAAAGCAATCCCATTCAGCACAAATATTCTCTAGTCTTCCCACATTCCCATAAACTGCTACCAAATCACACATACACTCCAGGGCAATTTACACTGGTCGATTAACCTACTAACCATACATCTGGAATGTGGGAGAAAACCCACATGGTTACAGGAAGAATGTGCAAAATCTACACAGATAAAATAAGAATAAAGAATCAAAACTGGGTCACTGAAGCTGTGAAGTTGCAGCTCTGGGAACTACCAACATCTTCAAATAATCATGATTATCTTCTTCCTTTTGCCTTTGTACTTCAACCATTATGCTTTCTGCACCAAATTTTATTCTCGCAACCCTTTATTTGCACTTTGGTCTTCCCAGTAGCAGCAAACTATCCAGTCATTCCTCATGATCATTTCCAAGTCTATATTCTTCGAGAACAAGAACTGCCAAATTTGTGGGAAAGCTGCACAAACCTGCCTTGGCTATTCATTGACACTAATCCACTTCTGCACATGTTCCCTGAGATGGAACATTCAGGCATTAATAAGATGGTACACAAAAGGCTGGAGAAACTCAGCGGGTGCAGCAGCATCTAAGGAGCGAAGGAGATAGGCGACGTTTCGGGTCGAGACCCTTCTTCAGACCCATTAATAAGATGGATTGTGTCTATCTCTGGTTTAAACTAGTGTCTGCAGTTCCTTCCTACACATTAATAAGATGGTACCTAACTTTGGTGATCACAAGAGAAATTACTGTTATAGCAGAAAATTCCCAGAGCTATAGCGGCTCAGAACCGGCCCTGCTGAGTGCCAATTACAGATAACCAATGTTTAGAACCAGTAAAGGATTAAAACAATACTTGAAGCACTCAAAAATAATTATAACACATTTTCTGTTGCATATAATTTAGCATATAATCTTGTTTTCATGGAACAAGCGAGTTCTCTATTCCGAAAAATGCAAGGAATCATGGGATTTATCAAAGGTCATTTGGCTGGTATAAACTGTATACATTGATAACTACCAATGAATTAATGAATTAATCTAGAATTCTGTCAACTCAATAGCTCCCTTGTTTTGCTGTTCACACACTACTAAAGGGGCTGTCCCACTGTGGCGACCTAATCCGCGAGTTAAGAAGAGTGTCTTCGACCTTCAAGTTCGAGGGCACTCGCATGGAAAACCTCATGCTGGATCGACCGTCAGCGTTGAAACTGCAAGGTGGATCGACCGACCGCACACACAAACACATCGCAAAGGCGGGGGCCAGGGAAAGCAGGGGAGCGCTGTCTGAAATTTTGACCCGCGATGAAGAGGAAGGTAAAAGACGGCTGCACAGTGTATGGTAAGTCCTTTAGAGAGCGTGTGGCGGGGGGCGGGGGGGGGGGAAGAAGGAGTGGAGACACTTTTAAGAAGTATAATAAAGTTTAGCGGGCATTTTACCTACCGGTCGGTTTTCCTTGGTCCTGAAATCTTCAATGAGCCAATCAAAATGCCCGGTCAGTGAAGGAGGTTGCCTACGGCTGCCCTCGACTGCCCGTCGGGGAACGGGTTCCTCGGGAGTTGGAGCAGAGTTGAGCTGGAGCTAGCGCTTCTTCTCCACGCTGGCTGTAACCCTGGGGCCGCCACTGCTCCGTGCCGGTGTCCCGTCAGTCCAGGGTCACCCCGGCCATCTCCGGCCGACCCCGATGGGACACTCGGGAGGGGACGGGGACAGTAGTGAGACTCCGCTCACGAATCTGCCTCCTGGAGTTATGTAGGAGAGGTGGTTCGTCCCTGTATAATGACCCTGTGTAACCCGGGAGGTGCAGCCCGAGTGAGAGTGGAACCCATACACCCAGGCTGAGGGGGGCCGGACCGTGATTCATTAGATTGTCACTGCTGAGATTTCTGCATGGACCAGTCAAGAAGGGAGAAATAGTGTCGTTACCTCCAGTAGCAATTCAACAGCGCTTGTAGCACCGGAGACCCGGTTTGATCCTGACTACGGATGAAACGCAGGTCTGTATACATGCAGCAGCTCAGCTGCCAAGAATGTTTATCTCCGGTGACCTATGACCTGGGCATGCGCAGTCGGAATACCAAACTCGCTTATTATAAGCATCCTTGGTTCACAGGAGAAATCATAGTAACAGTATGTTCTTACAAATGTAGATGACAAGGAAGTGATGTAATTTCCAAAGGAGATCATTATTTTCTTTGTTTCATATAAGAAACAAACTGATGACTGACTACAAATTCTGTATTTCCTTCCTTGGTGTCCCACAGATAGTGATTGAGAATTGTCAGTTTGCTGACAATAACAACTGCAAGCAAATCAGTCATAGAGTGATATAGTGCGGAAACAGGCACTTTGGCCCAACTTGACCTCACCGGCCAACATGTCCCAGCTACACTAGTCCCACTTTCCTGCACTTGGTCCATATCCCTCCAAACCTGACCTATCCATGTACATGTCTAACTGTTTCTTAAACAATGGGATAGTCCCAGCCTCAACTACCTCCTCTGGCAGCTTGTTCCATTACACCCACCACCATTTGTGTGAAAAAGCTGCCCCTTGGATTCCTATTAAATCTTTTCCTCTTCATCTTGAACCTATGTCCTCTGGTCCTTGATTCCCCTACTCTGGGCAAAAGATTGCATCTATCCGATCTATTCCTCTCATGATTTTGTACACCTCTATGAGATCACCCTTAATCCTCCTGCGCTCCATGGAATAAAGACCCTGCCTACTCAACCTCTCCCGATATCTCACACGCTCTAGTCCTGGCTACATCCTCATAAATAATTTTTGAACCCTTTCAAGCTTGACAATATCTTTCCTATAAACATGGTGCCCAGAACTCACCACAATACTTTAAATGCGATCTCACCAACGTCTTATACAATTGCAACATGACCTCCCAACTTCTATACTCAATACTCTGACTGATGAAGGCCAAAGTGCCAAAAGCCTTGTCTACCTGCAACTCCACCTTCAAGGAACCATGCTCTTGACCTCCTAGATCGCTCTGCTCTACAACACTACCCAGAGGCCGACCATTTACTGTGTCGGTCCTGCCCTTGTCGACATCCCAAACACCTCACACTTTTCTGTATTAAATTCCATCAACCATTCCTCCTGGCTGCAATCGTTCACAACCATCTTAACTATCTGCAAAACCACTTGCATCACACAGTCTATATTGGGAAATTAAAAATCCCCTACTACAACAACCTTATTTGACCTGCAGCTGTCTGCAATCTCCCGGCACATTTTCTCTTCTAATTCCCGTTGACTATTTGAGGGTCTGTAGTACACCCCCAACAAGGTGATCATCCCTTTCTTGTTCCTTAGCTCCACCCATATAGCTTCACTCAACAAACCGATCGTAATGTCACCTCCTGAACCATTCTCCTTAACCAACAATGCAACTCTCCCTCCTCTTTTTTCCTCACCCCTGTCTCTCCTGAAGCTCCTGTACCCCGGAACGTTGAGCTGCAAGTCCTGCCCCTCCCTTACCCAGGTTTCAGTCATGGCTACAATGTCCCAGTCGCTCGTACCTGTCCATGCCCTAAGCTCATTCGCCTTACCCGTCAGGCTCCTTGCATTAAAACACGTGCAGTTTAAACCAACCCTCCTTCCTCACTCTCCGCTTTTCACCTGCCTATTTTGTCCACTAACCTTTCCCATACCACCCTCCAAACCAACTTCTAGCCCCTCACGTGCCCCTGTCCTGCACGAGATCCCACTCCCCTGCCAATCTAGTTTAAACCCTCCCGTGTAGCATTAGACAACTCTGTCAAGCCACAGACACCTCTGTCAAGCTTCTCAAGTTTGCGGACGACACAACCCTGATTGGACTGGTCCAGGATGGGGTGGAATGTGCTTACAGACAGGAAGTGACACAGCTGGCGTCCTGGTGCCTTAGCAACAACCTAGAGCTCAATGCGCTTAAGACAGTGGAATTGATTGTAGACTTTAGGAGAGCTCCCCCTCCCCTCACCCCACTCACCATCATCAACACCACAGTCACATCTGTGGAGTCTTTTCAGTTCGTGGGAACCATCATATCCCAGGATCTTAAGTGGGGGGCTAGCATCTGCAGTTCCTTCCAACACAATAGTTTTCAATGAGGCTAACCGAGTAAATGAATAGATAACAGATGAAACAGATTCCACAGTCAAAAACGCACAACAGAGGATGTACTTCCTGCGGCAGCTGAGGAAGCACAATCTGCCACAGGCAACGATGGTCCAATTCTACACGGCCATCGTAGAGTCTGTCCTCACCTTCTCCATCATGGTCTGGTTTGGCTCAGCCACCAAGCACGACACCTGGAGGCTGCAGCGAATCGTCCGATCAGCAGAGAAGATTATTGGCTGCAACCTTCCCTCCATTGATGAACTGTACACTGCAAGGGCCAGGAAGCGAGCGGGCAAGATCATCTCTGACCCCTCTCACCCTGGCCACAAACTCTTTGAATCACTTCCCTCTGGAAGGCGACTCCGGACTGTCAAAGCTGCCACAGCCAGACATAAAAACAGTTTTTATCCACGAGTAGTTGCTCTACTCAACAGCCAAAAATCTGTAGCCTCCCTTTGATCTGGTATTTTGTTGGTTCACATGCTTGATCAATGGTGTTTTATCATTAATGTTTTATTATTATTAATGTTTAGTGTTTGTTGAGTCATTCGTAACTGTCACTGTATGTCATGTTGTTACTTGTGGGCGGAGCACCAAGGCAAATTCCTTGTATGTGAATACTTGGCCAATAAACTTACTTAATTACATAGGAATCCTGCCCGCTAGGATGTTGGTCTCCCTCCAGTTAAGGTGCAACCCGTCCCTTTTATACAGGTCACCCCTGCCCCGGAAGAGATTCCAATGATCCAGAAATTCAAATCCCTGCCCCCTGCACCAACTCCTCAGCCATACATTCATATCCGCTATCTTCCTATTCTTACCTTCACTAGCACGAGGTACTGGAAGCAATCCTGGGATCACTGCCCTGCAGGACCTGTTTTTCATTTTCTGCCCCATTCCGTAAGCTCGTGTTGCAGAACCTCCTTCCTCTTCCCACCTGCATCATTCGTGCCAACATGCACAATAACCTCCGGCTGCTCCCCCTCACTCTTGAAGATGTCGTGCAGCCGCTCCGAGACGTCCTGGACCCTGGCACCAGGGAGGCAACACACCATCCTGGAGTCTCGCCCGCTGCCGCAGAATCTCCTGTCCGCACCTCTGACAATGGAGTCTCCCTTTCACTGCGGCTCTGCCTGACGTCACTCTTCCCCCTTGAGCCCCGGCACCAGGGCTGGAATCACAGCCCTGGCTACCGTTCAATCTTGCCGTGTCGTCCGCTCCGACAGCTCCCAAGAGAGTGTACCTGTTTTGTAATAGGTACAACCGCCGGGAGCTCCTGCACTCCATGTTTACTTCTCCTCCTCGTTGTCACCCACCTTCACTCTTCCTCGGTGTGACGACCTCATTGTAGGTCATGTCCAGAAAACTCTTGTTTTCCCAGATGGCCCTGAGCTCATCCAGCTGCTTCTCCAGTTCCCCAACACATTCATTCAGGAGCTGCACCTGGACACAATGTCTGCAGGTGTAGTTGTCAGAAGCACCAGCGATGTCCCTGACTTCCCACATCCTGCAGGAAACACACTGTACCAACTTGCCTGCCATTACTTCAGTGGACAGAAAATCACAAAGTTGAGTGAAACCTATTCCCTTCTCCGCTGCCGATAGCCTCCTTCTGCACTGCAATAAGTCACAAGTTTAAATATCAGCCACATGCAGAACCGATTCAAGTGTAGCCTCCTAGCCTCAGCCGCCTCGCTGAAGACTCTTGAGCCAAAGACTCCTCACACTTTACCTCCCAAGGCACTTCACCTGTGCAAACTTTGCAAAAAGCACTTTGTTCCTGTACCAATAACTTCTATTTTTTCCTCACTGACTTTTAATTTTCTTTTTTTTTTAGAATTTTGTCTCTGTACATTTAATTATTTGTGCGACATTCATTTTGACGGTGGTAAACTATCTCTCTCCATTCTTGACGAGTTCTGGCTTCATACAGATGACAACAGCATCCAAAGCTTTCCATCCAATGTGCACAGCCCTCAGGTGATTCATTTTCTATCCTAGCCAGAGAATCTCCTGAATTGATATCTATTCCTACTATTTTGACATTACATCAAGAACTCATCCCTGGCCTTTTTCAATATCTGATGCACGTGATGTAGCTCAAGGATATTGCCCAAAAGCATGCTAGTATCCGCACGCAAGGTGATTTCACTTGATCTGGCTCCCACTCTCGATAATTTTACCTATACTGATTTACATTGCTGCTTGTCATAGTGATGCAGTGTGGAAACAGGCCCTTCAGCCCAACTTGCCCACCAGCCAACATGTCCCAGCCACACTAGTCCCACCTGCCCTCGTTTAGCACATATCTGTCCAAACCTGTCCTATCCATATACCTGTCTGTTTCTTAAACATTGCGATAACCCTGCCTCAACTAGCTTGTTCCATACCCCCAAAGTTACCCCTCACCTGGTTATATATTAAGCTCCATCAACCATTCCTCAGCCCACCTGGCCAATTGATCAAGATTCTGCTGCAATTTTTCACAACCAACTTCACTATCTGCAAAACCACCCACTTTTGTATCCTCAGCAAACTTGCTAATCTTGCTGTGTGTGTTCTCATCCAAATCAGTGATATAGATGACAAACAGTAATGGACCCAGCACCGAACCCTGAGGCACACCACTCCACATGTCTCCAGTCCAAGAAGCAACCTTCCACCATGAAGCCAATTTTCTATCCATTCAGCTATCGGTTTGTAGTTTGTTGGTTGTTTGTTTGTTTGTTTTTTGGGCAAAGTCCGCAGGGACGGCCACTTTTCATTTCACTGCACATCCCGTATGTGTATGTGACGAATAAACTTGACTTGACTTGATCCCTCCTTGGATCCCATGTGATCAAACCTTCCAGAGCAGTCTATCATGCAAGAGACTAAGATTTGAAAAAATATATAGCATTTATTGAAAACAGTTAGAGGACCTAGGTTTAAGGTGAAATGAAATAGATTTAATAGGGATACTAGTCACACGGGAGGTCTGGTCCCCCCCCAACGTAACCCATTCCCCAATGCAATATTCCACCACTCACCTGTTCCCCCAAAGTAACCCGTTCCCCCAAAGCAATGTTCCATCACTCCGGGGATGGGGTGTGTGGTGGAGGGGGTGTGTGGGGGAGGGGGGGGTGGCAGAGAGGGGGCGTGGGGGAGGGGGTGTATGGCAGGGGGGGGGTAGAGGAGAGGGGGTGTGGGGGAAGGGGGGGCTGTGGAAGAGGAGGGTTATGGGGGAGGGGAACCTTCAAAACTGTAACTTTTGTACTATTTTACCCCTCATCTATATATAACACTAGACTAAGTGGGACCCGTTGGGTCCCAGCATCACACGGAGGGCTGGTCCCCCAATATTCCACCTCTCCACCAATTCCAATATTGGTGGCCTGTATTGATACAAAAGTGGGTGATTTTTGCAGATAGTGAAGATGGTTGTGAACGATTGCAGCAGGATCTTGATCGATTGGCCAGGTGGGCGGAGGAATGGTTGATGGAATTTAATACAGGCAAATGTGGGGTGTTGCATTTAGGGAAGTCTAACATGGGCAGGACCTACACAGTGAATAGTCGGCCTCTGGGTAGTGTTGTAGAGCAGAGGGATCTAGGAGTACAGGTGCATGGTTTCTTGAAGGTCGAGTCATAGGTAGATAAGGTGGTCAAAAAGGCTTTTGGCACTTTGGCCTTCATCAGTCAGAGTATTGAGTATAGTATTTGGGAGGTCATGTTGCAGTTGTATAAGACGTTGGTGAGGCCGCATTTAAAGTATTGTGGTGAGTTATGGGCTACATATTATAGAAAACATGTTGGCAAGCTGGAAAGGATACAAAAAAGATTTATGAGGATGTTGCCAGGGGTAGAGGGTGTGAACTATAGCGAGAGGTTGAGTAGGATGAGGGGGGATCTTATTCAGGCAAATAAAATCACGAGACGATTAGATCGGGTAGATGCACAGAGTCTCTTTCCCAGAGTAGGGGAATGAACGAATGAGGGCATTGGTTTAAGGTGAAGGGATAAAGATTTAATAGGAATCTGAGGGGTAACTTTTTCACACAAAGGGTGGTGGGTGTATGAAACAAGGTGCCAGAGGAGGTAGTTGAGGCTGGGACTATCTCAACGTTTAAGAAACAGTTAGACAGGTACATGGATAGAACAGGTTTGCAGAGATATGGACCAAACGGGGACAGGTGGGACTAGTGTCGCTGGGACATGCTGGCCGGTGTGGGCAAGTTGGGCCGAAGGGCCCATTTCGACGCTGTATCACGCTATAACTCTATAATGGTTGCACCAAAGCAAGAGGGCATATACCAGAGTCTATATCATCTCTATTCAAGGGTTTGCAGCTGATCCTCACCCTCCTTCTCATCCTGTAAATTGTTTTCTTTCAGTAAATAAGAGAGCATCCTTTAGAAACTTACAGTTTAATGTGCTTCCACTGCAATCCAATATTCTATTCCAGGTGCTAACCGCTTATTTGTGAAGAATTTTTATTTTTTCATGTCATTTTATGGTTCTTATTCCATCGCATACATTCTGTACCTCCTTGTTCTTGATAGTTTTACCTTTATATACCCTCACTATATCCTTAATAATTTTAAATAACTCCATTAGATCCCCTTGTCACAATCCCCTTTTCTACAATCATATTAGTAAATCTCTTCTGAACTATCCCAAGTTTTCACATCTTTCCTAAAGTGTGGTGTCCCTACCCACAAGCTCCCCGACCACGACAAGGTTGCTATCCAACGGGGAGACATATGAATTTTGGGGGAGTTTAATTTCTGATTTACGAGAAATTAGTTTACGGACTGTTCTCAGGAATGGATGATATGCGTTACCTGGGACCTCCTGCACTAAGTAAAATAAAGGTCCTGGTACCAACATTAGAAAACACGCATTGGACCTCTGATTACCACCATTCATTTCAAAAGGCCAACTATTCCTGTTAATGTGTTTCCAGCAGCCTAAGGGCCTGTCCCACCTGGGCATCATTTGCACATCACGCAGGTGGCGCGTGAAGATTTTATGAATTGCAAAATCGTGGGGCACCGCGTGCGACCGCGCATCACTGCGTACGCCACCACGCCTCACCATGCGCCATGTGCGCATAATGCACGCCATGCGCACATGACGTGCACGTCGTGGCGCATAAATGATGTTGCGTAAATGACTCGCAAACTACGCCCAAGTGGGACAGGCCTTGATTCAATTTTCTACTTAGGTTGCTCCAGATTCTTTTATTCAATAGACAATAGGTGCAGGAGTAGGCCATTCAGCCCTTCGAGCCAGCACCGCCATTCAATGTGATCATGGCTGATCGTCCCCAATCAGTACCCCGTTCCTGCCTTCTCCCCATATGCCCTGACTCCGCTATCTTTAAGAGCCCTATCTAGCTCTCTCTTGGAAGCATCCAGAGAAAAGTCAAAAGTCAAAGTCAAGTCAAACAAACTTTATTGTCATTTAGAAATACATTGATATATGCAGTTCCAAACGAAATTACGTTGCATTTGGCTCCCTGTGCAACACAATAAATTAACCGAAGGATAGGTATGTATGAAAAGGATAAATAGACAATAGTGGCAGCCCATTTACATGGCATTCAGGAGTCTGATGGCTCGTGGGAAGAAGCTGTTGCGGAACCTTGATGTTCTGCTCCTCATGCTGCGGTATCTTTTTCCCGAGGGCAGCAGAGTGAACAGTCCGTGATGGAGATGTGTGGGGTCCTTTATGATACTGCTGGCCTTAGACACACAGCGTTTGGTCGCAATATCCCCGATTGAGGGGAGAGAGGTCCCGATGATTTTTTCCGCTGTCCTCACCACTCTCTGCACAGACTTCCAGTCGGAGGCTCTACAGTCCCCAAACCAGACAGAGATACAGCTGGACAGAATACTCTCTATGGTGCCCCTGTAGAAAGTAGTGAGGATGGGATGGGGGAGGTGAGCTCTTCTCATCCGGCGCAGAAAGTGCAACCGCTGCTGCGCTCTCTTAACAGTTGATGAGATGTTAGTCGACCAGGTCAGACTGTTAGTGACCTGCACCCCCAGGAACTTTGTGCTACTGACCACCTCCACATCGCTGTCATTGATGTGAAGTGGTCTGTGGAACCTGCCTCCACCGCCCTCTGAGGCAGAGAATTCCACAGACTCGCCACTCTCTGTGAGAAAAAATGTTTCCTCGTCTCTGTTCTAAATGGCTTACTCCTTATTCTTAAACTGTGGCCCCTGGTTCTGGACTCCCCCAACATCGGGAACATGTTTCCTGCCTCTAGTGTGTCCAAACCCTTAACAATCTTATATGTTTCAGTGAGATCCCCTCTCATCCTTCTAAACGTCAGCGTGTACCAATACCAGGCCTTTTTTTAATCTGTACTCTCTCTGTAATTGTCACAGCGCGCTGTATCTCTCAATTAAACTAAATTCATTAATGAAGATTTCATGTAAGATGCATATTTTGTGACGCAGCCATGTCCGCTGCCTCCACTAATACATTCCCTTTCTGGTTCTAAATCTCTCCTCTTATGACTCTTTGCCCATTCACAAACCTGTAGAGTATTTTTTATATTTGACTTTTTATATGTGCTCTCATTAACTCTTTTCCCACCTTTATTATTTCTCCTCTGAGCTTTCCATAATCAGCTTGGCTCTCGTGTCTCAATAAGCTGGGACCTATCATAGTTTGATTCCGTTTTTCATTCAGTTTTACTCTCTTTCTATTTGGTCATCCATGGATCTCTGGCATCCATCCCCCCATTGGAATGTACCTAGACAGTAATGGAAACCTCTCCTTGCTAAACATCTTCCATTCTTTAATCATAGTTTTGTCTGATAAGTTACAATTCTACAAGATGTTTGCTTCACTTGGCCTGGTTCATTTTCCAGTAAATCTATCTTCCTCAATGATTCATTAACACACTGATCAAGAAAGTTATCCTGAATAGATTCTCACTACTCGGTAGCCTGCAGAATAATCTCTGATGTGTCATTACATTCCTTTCTTAATTTTATTTCTTACTTATAGCCCTTGATCATTCCAGCCCTACGATATTCTCTTTTATCAATGCTGCCACTCTCCCTTCCTCTCCATTCTTCCCATCCCAATCTTTCCTGAACAACTTGTATCCATATCATCGAGAACCCATCCCTGGCCTTTTTGTTCAGCCGGATCTCAATAAGATCACCCAACGTGATGAACTGCATCTACTAGCCTTGTTTAAAATGTTATATTGTTTACATACATGCACTGTGAACATATCCTTTAGACCTAAGATAGACACAAAAAGCTGGAGTAACTCAGCAAGACAGACGGAATGTCTGGGAAGATAGTCACATAGTCACCAGTTGCCCCAAACACCGGCCACCAAATGGTGAACGAGGTCTGATTGACCTGGACAATGACACGTTGGCCTGGCTTGCCTCAACGGAGCTGCAGGTCTAAAAGACATACGACAGAAGAAGAAGGGCAAGACGCTTCTCCAGACTTTTACACTCTAGTTCTGTATAGAATTTTGTTTTGCTAGTTCTGGTGCTATTTATCTCTTGTATTTATCCTTGAAACATCTTGACTTTTTAATGAAACCTCTCTGTGCCCAGTCCCTGGTCAAAATAGTTTAAACCTCCCTTACTGCACCAGCAAATGTCCTGTGAGTACATTAGTCCCAGCTGCATCGAGATACGTATATAACTGCCAAAGAACCAGCCCCAGTGATCAACAAAGTGACTTTTTATATATACTCTCTTTAACTCTTTTTCCCCTTTATTACTTCTCCTCTGAGCTTTCTATAATCAGCTTGGCTCTCATGTCTCAATAACCTGGGACATATAGCCCTTGATCATTCTGGGATACCCTCCGGCACTACGATATTCTCTTTTATCAATCCTGCCACTCTCCCTTCCTCTCCAGGCCTTCCTCCTTCACCATCTCTCCAATCACGCATTTATGCGGACTTTACTCTTCATTCATTGGTGAATGATCTGGATTGATCAATCAGGGATTGATCTGGAGATGATCACCTTTAGGTTTCTGTTTCTGAGCCACTTTCTTAACTTCGTAAAAGTTGCTCTGGGACATAATCCTCCTTTCTCCCTATGTTATTTGTGAAGAAAAGGCCACCATCTCTGGCTATTCACGCTCACTGTCCAGAATGTTCAGCAGCTCTTAGTAATATTCTTAGTCCTGGAACTGAGGTAATATACAGTGGCTTGCAAAAGTATTCATACCCCTTGAACATTTCCACATTTTGTCACGTTACAACCACAAACGTAAATGTATTTTATTGGGATTTTATGTGATAGACCAACACAAAGTGGTGCATAATTGTGAAGTGGTAGGAAAATGATACATGGTTTCCAAATATTATTACAAATAAAAAACTGAAAAGTGTGGCGTTCAAAAGTATTCAGCCCCCCTGAGTCAATACTTTGTAGAACCACCTTTCGCTGCAATTACAGCTGCAAGTCGTTTGGGGTATGTCTCTACCAGCTTTGCACATCTAGAGACTGAAATTTTTGCCCATTCTTCTTTGCAAAATAGCTCGAGCTCAGTCAGATTGGATGGAGAGCGTCTGTGAACAGCAATTTTCAAGTCTTGCCAGAGATTCTCAATTGGATTTAGGTCTGGACTTTGACTAGGCCGGCTGAATACTGAGTTCCGCCGGGGCTGGGAACCGCTAATGGCGACTGGAGCCGGGGCCGGGAGCCGCAGAATTAGGCTGGAGCCGGGGCTGGGAGCCGCTGCGTAAGGCTGGGGCCCCGTCCCAAGCTGCCCAGTAGTAGGCCGGGGTAGCTGCAGACCACGGCAAAGCAGGGCAGCGGTAGGCAGCGACAGGGGTAGGCAGCGGCAGCAGTTGGCCACGGCGGCGCTCCCCCACACCCCCCGACAGCCCCCGCCTGAAGCCGTCCCCCTCCCCCGGCTACAGGACGCTACCCCCAACCCCATCCCCCCCGACCCCCCACCTGAATCCGTCCCCCTCCCCGGGCATTAGTCCGTACCGACAAGTGATCACCGCTCATTAGCACTACCCTACACACACTAGGGACAATTTTACATTTAGACCAAGCCAATTAACCTACCAAAAACCTGTGCAGCTTTGGAGGGTGGGAGGAAACCGAAAATGTGGAAGAAAACCCACGCAGGTCATGGGGAGAACATTTTTCCTCATTAAATTCCAGCTGCCATGTTCTCAACTGCTCACTCGTCCTACCCACGTCTACCTGAAGTCTCTTTTTATCCTCCTCCATTCTCATAACCCCACCTAAACCGCCCGCTTAAACCTACCTGATCTCCCCGTTGCTAAACACTTCAACTCCCTCTCCCATTCCCACACTGACCTTTCTGCCCTGGGCCTCCTCCATTGTCAGAGTGAGGCCCAACACAAATTGAAGAAACAACAACACATATTTCACTTGGGCAGCTTACACCCTAGTGGTATGAATATTGACTTCTCTAACTTCAAGTAAACCTTGCATTCCCTCTCTCTCCATCCTCCCCCCTCCCCAGTTCACCGACTAGTCTGACTGTCCTCGTTTACATAATGTTGTTACCTTCTCCTAGCAACAGCATTGCTTTGTTGTTACCTTCTCCGAGCTATCAATGATCTATTCTACACTTTCCTTGATCTCCATCCCCTTTGTCTCGTCTTCACACCTTATTTTCCTTATCTCTGTATCTCCCTCTCCCCTGATTCAGGCCGAAGAAGGGTCTCAACCCGAAACGTCACCATTCCTTCTACCCAGAGATGCTGCCTGTCCCGCTGAGTTTCTCCAGCAGTTTGTGTCTATCTCTCACCTAGTTTAAGATTATTAGCAAACTTTGAATTATGATATTTGGTTTTCTAAGCCAAATCACCGATATACAGCACCCCACCCCCTCCCATCCCCCCACCTCGCCAGCTTAAGAATGCTCGATCTTAGTAGAGCTCACACTTATAAAAGAGCATTTGGGAGACCGATGGCATGGATTTGCCCTGCTGTGTTTTGCAAGCAAATGGTTTTGATATTAGCTGGAGTTTTGCCACATTGAACCTGAGAAGAGTACATTTAATGTTAACACATTGATGTCCATTTTGCATATGCCGTCTAGCAACACACCATCTGGGTCAGCAGCTGCTCGGGTCAATATGTGAAATGTGATGCCACTGACTGAACTGGAGTTCCCATTTTTGCCATGTTTTAATTACTAGTAAAGGGGACCAATTGATGGAGGTCAGGAATATAATCACTTAGCATATTGCACATAGTTCCACTACTCAATGGTGACTCTGAAGCATTAACTGCTGACCCCCTTCCAGATATTAAGATCCTTATTATTGAGAAGCAGAATAAATGATTATCTTTCATATTAAGCACTTTCTGCAAAGTTGTTATTTTCATTTTTTTTTTTTCATTCTCAACCATTAAAAGTCAAACGTGCTGAATCTTATAGGTTTCAGTGTACTGTGGCTGGAAACTCTCTTTATCTATGTAATTGACACTTACAGTACCATTGCATGAGGTGAACAGTGAATAACTTGTAAAATATTTGACCATGGAACCCTGGCTATTTTTTTCCATTTTCAATTTTTCCATTCCCTAACAAGACACTGAGCTCAGTCGAGGCATTCCAGTTTAGAATAGAATAGAATGCCTTTTATTGTCATTCAAACAGCTTGGTTTGAACAAAATTGCATTTTCTACAGTCTTACATTACAAAAAAACCCAAGTCCCACACTTGACACAGTTTACACAAACATCCATCACAGTGAATCTCCAACACCTCCTCACTGTGATGGAAGGCAAAGTCTTATCCCTTCCCTTTGTTCTTCTCCTGCGGTCCAGCAGTCCAACTGCAACGTCGAGGCAACTGGGGCTCCCAATGCAACGGCGGGCGATGGTAAGTCCCATGGCCGTTTAAGCCACGCCGGGCGATGTTAGGCCCCGCTCTGAGTCCTTTAAACCCCGCGATTCCAGCGGGGGAAGTTGCCGTTGCAGGAGCTCCGAAAAGCGATCTCCCACCAGGGACCTGCGAGCTCCTGATGTTCTTGTCCACTGGGCCTGTGGCTGGAGCCTCCGAAGTCGGGTTTGAGGATCATGTTGAGTCAAAGAGTTCAAAAAGTATTTTATTGTCACGTGTACCAATTAAGGTACAGTGATACTCAATTTTCCATACAGCCATACTAAAAAAGCAACAAGACACTCAAAAGATAACATAAACATCCACCACAGCTGATTCCCCACATTCCTCACTGTGATGGAAGGCAAAAAAGTCTAATCTTCTTCACTCTTTATTCCCCCGCTGATGGGGCAGTCGAACCATCCGCAGTCGGGGCGATCAAAGCTACCGCAGCCGGCGATTGAAGCCTCCACGTCGTGGTGGTCGAAGCTCCCTTGGTTGGAGCTCTTGAAGTCGGTCCCTAACCATGGACCACGAGCACCACGTTGTAAAGTCCGCAGGCTCCCGTGGCTGGAGCTCCCAAAGCTGATCACCAGCAAAAGGCCGCCAGCTCCTCGATGTAAGGCCAAGGTGCGGACGGAAATCGCATCTCTGTCGAGGTAAGAGATTTATAAAAAGGTTCCCCCAACACCCCCCCCCCCCCAACACATACACATAAAACAAAGCTAAAGAACGCTACAACACATTCTAAAAATAGAAATAATTAAAAATTAAAAATATAAATATAAAAAATAATGTTAACACATACTAAAAAAAAGAAGAAAAGGATGAGACAGACTGTTGGCGAGGCAGCCACTGTCAACACAATAGACTCTCCTAATCTGAACAGATCAATTTAGTTATATTTTCCATTCTGTTATCAGGATGTAAGGAAAATACAGTGGAGGAAACAAAACTGTTAACATTTTCTCCAGCAAAGCTCAGATACTCTTTACTATTCTTATAAACAACTATATTATGGTCATAGAATCATGTTCTACAGCATGGCAACAAGCCCATGCTGATCTAGGTCCCTTCCTGAGCTAATCCCATTTGCCTGTTCTTGGCCCTAGAAACCTTTGCTATCAGTGAACCTGTCCAATGTTTAACATTGAAATGATGCCCACCTCAAGCACTTCCTCCAACAGTTCGTTCCATACTCCCACAACCCTCTGGTCAGACCGCTGGTCACAGGCCTCCAATCTGAAAAGCAACCCACCAACACCATTGTCTGACTCCTTCCACCAAGCTAATTTAGTTTGCAATTGGTAGTTGACTTGGGTCCCATGTGATCTAAACCTGTGGATCAATCTGCCATGTGGGATATTGTTAGAAGCCTTGCTAAAGGCCATGCAGACTCTTGACAACCCGTTAGTTCAGCTTAGCTTAATTTAGTTTAGTTTAGAGATACAACGCGGAAACAGGCCCTCCGGCCCACCGAGTCTGCACCGACCAGCGATCCCCACACACTAACACTATCCAACAGACACTGGGAACAATTTACACTTATACCAAGCTGATTAACCAACAAACCTGTACGTCTTTGGAGTGTGGGAGCAAAACTGAAGACCTCGGAGAAAACCCACCCGGTCATGGGGAGAACGTACAAACTCCGTACAGACAGCACCCATAGACGGGATCGAACCTGGGTCTCCGCCACTGCCAGCGCTGTAATGCCCCAGTCCCACAATCTATTTTTCCGCCGATTTTTAAAACGGCAACCTATTTTTAGTCGCGGATGGTTTTGAATTTTTTGAAACAATGGCCGGAACATAGAAGAAGCGGAAACCACTTTCGACCATTAGGGAGACTGACCAAAACCTCCGGGAACAGCACGCAAACCTTGGGTGGGGCGCAAAGTCTCCAGAGGTTTCCGTTCAGGTTTCCTAAATGGGACAGGGGCACCAGACCTCTACCGCTGCGCCACCCTCTTGGTAAATTCTTTAAAAAAATGAATCACTTTGTGAGACATGGTTTCCCATGCACAAAGCTATGCTAAAGTGCCTGTCCCACTTACGCAATTTTTTTCAGCAACTTGCCGGCACCCGTCAGCAGGTGACCGAAAGTGTTCAACATGTTGAAAATCCAGCAGTGACCAGAAAAGGGTACGACTCTTTGGGTGACTACTCACGACCATACGGGCGTCACCATCCCGCCACCTGCTGCGACTATGACGGGTGCCGGTAGTCGCTGAAAAAAATTGCGTAAATTACCCATCCCTGGATAAACACAAAAGGCTGGAATAACTAAGCGGATCAGGCAGCATCTCTGGAGGAAAAGAATAGGTGATGTTTTGGGTCGAGACACTTCTTCAGGCTGAGAGTCAGGGGAAAGCGGAATAAGAGATATGGCCAGGAGAAGTGAATGGAAGATATGCAAAAAGCAACGATGATCATGGAACTGTGGGCCACACAATAGACAATAGGTGCAGGAGCAGGCCATTCGGCCCTTTGAGCCAGCACCACCATTCAACGTCATCATGGCTGATCATCCCCAATCAGTACCCCGTTCCTGCCTTCTCCCCATATCCCCTTACTCCGCTATTTTTAAGAGCCCTATCTAGCTCTCTCTTGAAAGCATCCAGAGAACCCGCCTCCACCGCCCTCTGAGGCAGAGAATTCCAGACTCGCCACTCTCCGTGAGAAAAAGTGTTTCCTCGTCTCCGTTCTAAATGGCTTACTCCTTATTCTTAAACTGTGGCCCCTGGTTCTGGACTTCCCCAACATTGGGAACATGTTTCCTGCCTCTAGTGTGTCCAAGCCCTTAACAATCTTATATATTTCAATAAGATCCCCTCTCATCTTTCTAAACTCCAGTGTGCACAAGCCCAGCTGCTCCATTCTCTCAGCATATGACTGTCCGGGCATCCCGGGAATTAACCTTGTAATCCTAAGATGCACTCCCTCAATAGCAAGAATGTCCTTCCTTAAATTAGGGAACCAAAACTGCACACAATACTCCAGGTGTGGTTTCACTAGGGCTCTGTACAACTGCAGAAGGGCCTCTTTGCTCCTATATTTGATTCATTTTGTTATAAATTTCAATAGGTCACCGTTGGCTGTGGGCTCTTGGATAATGGGTATGCAGACGTAGGAACTCAACAGGACGACAGTAAAACCAGCACGACGACCAGGGTGGGGGAGGGATGGAGTGCGAGGGGAAGCGTTAGAGAAATCAATATTCATACCACTGGGTTGTAAGCTGCCCAAGCGAAATATGAGGTGCTGTTCCTCCAATTTACAGATGGCCTCACTCTGACAGCGGAGGTGGCCCAGGACAGAAAGGTCAGTGTGGGAATGGGAGGGGGAGTTAAAGTTAACCAGACTGAAGACCTGTTTGAAGAAGGGTCTCGACCCGAAACGTCACCCGTTCCTTCTCTCCAGAGATGCTGGCTGTCCAGCTGAGTTACTCCAGCATTTTGTGTCCATTTTCGGTGTAAAACCTGCATCTGCAGTTCCTTCCCACACATCATTAATCGGCCCTTGCCTTTCCAAATTCAATTACCCAATCATAGTGATCTAGACTGACTCCTCTGCTGTGTTCCCTACAAAGATCACAGAGCTCCACGATCTTTGGTTCTCAACATGAAAGTACTTGCTTGTGTGACGTCACATCCTGTATATTTAGTACCATTCCTTGGTGGTTGCTGGGGGCGATCCAGAAATGACTGATTGGACTTAACATCACCATGAGATCACCTTCACCATCTGGATCACTGTACTCCATAAAGACAATGCCAAACCACCTTCATTAAGGCAGTGACTACTGCCCTTACAAGTGATTGCTGTACGTCAGGGATTTTTTTTTTTTAAAGTTTGTGGTGACTTAGTCATTGGCATCTCTATGATGCTGTGTAAGGGTTTGGGAACTTATTTCAGTGGGAATAACATATGACATTGGGGGAAAGGCATTTCATGTCTCTGCGTTCCAGCTTCCCAGAGAGAATGCTTTTAAATTCTCTCGAGGACAGAAAATACTTTACACTGAATATTCTGCCCACTGCCACACTATGTTTGCCTTTGAACTGAAGCAGATCTTTCTCAACAAAAATATTTGATAACAAGTAAACAAGCAGTAAGATGACCAATTATACTCACACTGCAACCAATTTCCTGTTTTCAGCCAAGCATTCGATTTAACTTGGAGGGGAGTTAGTTCTCTTATTTTAAATCTAGTAATTAAACCTGATGTATTTTTGTCACAGAACATATAATGTTGTGTCTGCAAGATCTTTAGCACAATCAACTGGACCTTGGCATGCTGACTATAGTCACTAAAGTTAAGCTATAACTTAGCATGATGAATAGTTGTGTGCCCTTTTGATCAGTTACCAATCTCGCCATCTATTGGTATTATCTGGAGTTAGCTGCAAATTGCCCAATTTCCATTCAATAAGAATTCCAAAATTATAATGTTGTGATTTTTTCATTATTAGTATATCAGGCACATAGTGAGTTGCTCTGTTCTAGCTAAATGTCAACTGACAATATATTTATTTATTGGTGAGCAACAGCTCCACTTGAAAAGACCTTACTCACTTTCGCCACCTCCAACGGATTCCCACCACTGGCCACATCATCCCAACTCCTCCCCTTTCTGCTTCCCGTAGAGACCGTTCCCTCCGTAACTCCCTGGTCAATTCGTCCCTTCCCACCCAGACCACCCCCTCCCCTGGTACTTTCCCCTGCAACCGCAGGAAATGCTACACTTGTCGCTTTACCCCCTCGACTCCATCCAAGGTCCCAAGCAGTCACTCCAGGTGAGGCAGAGGTTCACCTGCACCTCCTCCACACTCATCTACTGTATCCGCTGTTGTAGGTGTCACCTTCTTTACATCGGTGAGACCAAGTGTAGGCTTGGCTTTCGTTTCGCCGAACACCTCCGCTCGGTCCGCATTAACCAACCTGATCTCCCGGTGGCTCAGCACTTCAACTCCCCCTCCCATTCCGAATCCGACCTTTCTGTCCTGGGCCTCCTCCATGGAGCACCACCGGAAATTGGAGGAGCAGCACTTTATATTCCGCTTGGGCAGTCTGCACCCTAGTGGCATAAACATTGACTTCTCCAATTTCCGGTAGCCCTTGCTGTCTCCTCCCCTTCCCAGCTCTCCCTCAGCGCTCGGGCTTCTCCTCTTCCTTTCTCCCCTTTTCTCCCCGCCGCCCCCCCCCCCCCCCCCCCCCCCCAACATGAAGAAGGGTTTTGGCCCGAAACGTCGCCTATCTCCTTCGCTCCATAGATGCTGCTGCACCCGCTGAGTTTCTCCAGCCTTTTGTCTGGCATCGATAGCTTGACAACGGTAGGGCAAACAACATTTGTAGAGTTACTACAAGTAGTTTCCCCCTATCTCCCACCGGCACTTCTAAGAAGCAAGCTGAAGAATAAAATAACTCTTTATTTTCTTAAAAGATTGTTTCCCACCTAGGACTTCTTAACCTAAACCGTTGCTGGCACGGTAGCGTAGCAGTAGAGCCACTGCCGTACAGCGCCAGAGACCCCGGTTTGATCCCGACTACGGGCGCTGTCTGTACGGAGTTTGTACGTTCTCCCCGTGACCTGCGTGGGTTTTCTCCGAGATCTTCAGTTCCCTCCCACACTCCAAAGGTTTATAGGTTAATTTGCTTGGTATAAATGTAAAATTGTCCCTAGTGTGTGTAGGATAGTGTTAGTGTGCGGGGATCGCTGGTCGCTGCGGACTTGGTGGGCCGAAGGGCCTGTTTCCGTGCTGTATCTCTAAACTAGCTAAACAAAATGAAACTCAGTGGCCAGAAGCTAAAATGACCAACATGGACACATAAAATGAAAACAATTGATGGGTAAGATTCATAATTACAATGGCCTCTCATAATAAGTTACTAGACTAAGTGGGGCCCGTTGGGTCCCTCACAAAGGAGGCCTGGTGCCCCCAAGCAACCTGTTCCCCAATGTAATATTCCACCACTCATGCATAGCCCCAACTGCGCAGGCACGGCTCATTTCCCCTCATCTCCAGCACTCCCTCCCCCTCCTCTTCACCCTCCCTCTTCTTTCATCTCTCCTCCTCTCCACCCCCAATCCATCCCTCACCTCTCCCACCCTCTCCTTTCCTCTACCCTCAGTCACCCCGTCCCTCCATTACTCTTTTCCCCTCTATCCCCCACTCCTCACCTCCCCCTGTCCCCTGCACTATCCCTGCTGACCTCCCCCACTGCCATCCTCTATTCCCCACTCCCTCCCTCTCCCCTCCCTCCCTCCATCCATAAAAAGCAGCATCTGCAGTTCCTTCCTCCACAGGTCATTCATTGTTTGCTGTGGTTTAGAGCCCATTGACTTGATGATTGAACCAGTCTGCATTATGTGTTTGTGTGACACAAACTCCGCACAAACTGCTCGGCCACCCTGCAACCCGACTCTCCCTCCCTGCCTCCCTCTGCTCAGCCACCGCTCGGCCCGTCACTTTAGAGAGCTCGGAAGAAGGCTGAAAAGCAGGACCTCCTTGGTGGTTATCTCCGGTTTGCTTCCTGTACCTCGTGCTGGTGAGGGCAGGAACAGGGAGATAGCGGATCTGAATGCGTGGCTGAGGAGCTGGTGCAGGGGGCAGGGATTTAGATTCTTAGATCACGGGATCTGTTTTGGGGTAAGGGTGAATTGTACAAAAGGGACGTGTTGCACCTTAACAGGCGGGGGACTGGCATTCTGGCAGGCAAGTTTGTTAATGCTACACGGGTGGGTTTAAACTTAATAGTACGGGGGGGGGGGTGGGGGGGGGGGGGTGGGGGGGGGGGGGGAGACAAATTGAAAATACAAGCATGGAGTTAAAGGGAAAGAGAGTTTAGGAAAAGTTAGGAAAGACACCAGAATTAATGGGGCAGAAAACTCTAAAAGGGATAGTTGAGTATGGCCAAGTAAAATAGGAATTGATGTGAAAGGTGAGGTGAGTAATAGATTAAAAGTATTGTATATGAATGCA
Organism: Raja brachyura; assembly: GCA_963514005.1. The sequence continues at coordinate 63,241,365 of OY740793.1, forward strand.
CAAAGTACAAGAAGTAAAGTGGACGAGCTTGAGGCTCAGTTAGAGATTGGTAGATATGACATTGTGGGGATTACAGAGACGTGGCTGCAGGAGGATCGGGCCTGGGAATTGAATATTCAGGGTTATACATCCTATAGAAAGGACAGGCAGGTGGGCAGAGGAGGGGGGGTAGCTCTGTTGGTGAGGGATGGAATTCAGTTCCTTGCAAGGAATTGTAAAGATAAGAAGACATTAATGGGAGTTATCTACAGGCCCCCAAACAGTAGGTGGTATAGGGTGCATGTTGCAGCAGGAGTTACAATTGGCATGTAACAAAGGTAATGCCACTGCGGTTATGGGAGATTTCAATATGCAGGTAGACTGGGAAAATCAGGTTGGCTCTGGACCCCAAGAAAGGGAGTTTGTAGAATGCCTCCGTGAGCAGTTTCTTAGAGCAGTTGTAATGGAGCCTACTCACCTTTCACATCGATTCCTATTTTACGTGGCCATACTCACCTATCCCTTTTAGAGTTTTCTGCCCCATTAATTCTGCTGTCTTTCTTAACTTTCTTAACTCTATTTCCGTTTAACTCCATCCTTGTATTTGCAATTTGTCTCCCCTCCCCCCCCCCCCCCACTATTAAGTTTAAACCCACCCGTGTAGCAGTGGCAAACCTGCCTGCCAGAATGCTGGTCCCCCGCCTGTTAAGGTGCAACCCGTCCGTTTTGTACAATTCACCCTTACCCCAAAACAGATCCCAGTGGTCCAAGAATCTAAATCCCTGCCCCCTTGCACCAGCTCCTCAGCCACACATTGAGATCCGCTATCTCCCTGTTCCTGCCCTCACCAGCACAAGGAACAGGAAGCAAACCGGAGATAACCACCCTGGAGGTCCTGCGATTCAGCCTTCTTCCGAGCTCTCTAAAGTCACGCTGCAGAATCTCTTTCCTCTTCTTCCCGACGTCATCTGTGCCGACATGCACTCCCACTTCCGGCAGCTCACCTTCACCCTTGAGGATGCTCTGCAATCGGTCCGTGACGTCCTGGACCCTGGCACCAGGGAGGCAACACACCATCCTTGAATCCTGCCTGTTGCCGCAGAAACCCCAGTCTGTACTTCTCACTATGGAGTCCCCGACTACCACGGCTCTGCCTGACGTCTGTCTTTGTCTCTTTGTCTCAGTGCCATGTTTTGACTCACAGACCCGTCCCCCGTTCCGAATGGTAGTGTCTTCTGTCCCGACAACTTCCAAGCGGGTGAACCTGTTTTCAAGAGGTATATCCCTGGGGTCTCCTGTACTCCAAGCCTCCTTCCCTTCCTCATCATCACCCACCTTCTCTCTTCCAGTATCTTCCATGTAACGATCTCGCTGTAGGTCCTGTCCAGGAAACTTGCATTTTCCCGGTGATCCTGAGGTCATCCAGTTGCCTCTCCAGTGCCCCAACACGGTCCTTCAGGAGCTGAACCTGGACACACTTTCCCCAGTTGTAGCAGCCAGAGGCACCAGCAGTGTCCCTGACCTCCCACATCCTACAAGCCTCGCACTGAATCAGCTACCTGTCATTTCTTCACTGTCTCACACTCTCCACCTTTTGGTGTCGTCTCCTCGATGCAAAGACACGCACTTTTCTCACAAGTCACTTCCCTCGACAAAGGCCGCTCCCCCGACCTCCGCCAATCCCCGCACTCACTCCTTCACCTACTGCTCCTCTCCCGACCTTGAAGGCATGTGTCTTTTCAGATCGGGACCCTTCTTTGATGAGCCTACTGTGCTTGATGCTTGCTTTCAATGTAAGGTTAAGGAAGATGAATGTTAGCTTGAACTGAAGCATCTAACTTTTACACGCTGAAAGCATTTGATCTTTATAGGGCTCTCCTAACTTGAAGAGGGTCTATCTTGCAAAGTAAAACAAGTTACCTTAAACATAAGTTGTGAAAGCAGGAGGCAATAGACAATAACCATATAACCATATAACAATTACAGCACGGAAACAGGCCTTCTCGGCCCTTCCAGTCCGTGCCGACCATTTATTTTCCCCTAGTCCCATCTACCTGCACTCAGACCATACCCCTCCATTCCCTTCCCATCCATATACCTATCCACTTTACTTTTAAATGTTAAAATCGATCCTGCCTCCACCACTTCTGCAGGAAGATCATTCCACACAGCCACCACTCTCTGAGTAAAGAAGATCCCCCTCATGTTACCCTTAAACATGTCCCTTAATTCTCATGTCATGCCCTCTTGTTTGAATCTTCCCTACCCTCAATGGGAAACGCTTATCCACGTCAACTCTGTCTATCCCTTTCATCATTTTAAAGACCTCAATCAAGTCCCCCCTTAACCTTCTGCGCTCCAAAGAATAAAAACCTAACTTGTTCAACCTTCCTCTGTAACTGTCTGAAGAAAGGTCTCGACCCGAAACGTCGCCTATCTCCTTCGCTCCTTAGATGCTGCTGCACCCGCTGAGTTTCTCCAGCTTTTTGTGTAAGCCCCCCTTTCGCTGTAACTTAGTTGCTGGAACCCAGGCAACATTCTAGTCAATAGACAATAGGTGCAGGGGTAGGCCATTTGGCCCTTCGAGCCAGCACCGCCATATAATGTGATCATGGCTGATCATCCCCAATCAGTACCCCATTCCTGCCTTCTTCCCATATCCCCTGATTCCGCTATCTTTAAGAGCCCTATCTAGCTCTCTTGAAAGCATCCAGAGAACCCGCCTCCACAGCCCTCTGAGGCAGAGGCATAATGTGCATATGAATTTCTACTTATATGGATGGCCTGCCTTCTAAACAACGGAAGGTTCAAGTGCATTCTTTACTTTGGCAGTTCCTATTGTCTAGTTGCAGCAGTAACAGCCATTCAGTAATCCTAATGTCCCGTGATGACTTCTAAAAACTTGTTATAAACAAGTCACTGCCAACAATCTGGCCCAGGAAATCTTCTCTGTGCTAATCTTGTAAAGTAATAATTGTATCCTGTGTTGTGCACTCCACTCCAGATTAGTACACATAGGGAAGTCATTCAGTGTTGGAATTCCCTTCCTATTCCCATTTAGCAAATTGAGTCAATCTGATTCGGAAGTTGCAGCTCGGCCAAAACTAATTTGATTGTGGCTGGCACGATGCCTGGAGTCAAGTAAGTCAAACCAGATTAGTTCATGTCACAAACTGCTTTCAACGCTTCAAGATCGGAAACTGCAGCATGTCTTTAAAAACGTAATAAAAAGTGTCCGATTACTAAGCAAATATGTGAACCAGAGTGAATGAGAACAAAGTTCAACCGCACGAGAAAAACAGTTATAATGAGATTGTTGATGGTTGCAAAATGCTGTCCATGCAGACAAAAGTCCACGCGGACCAGATTAAAACTGCCTTTACATGGGACTATTCGCTCTGTTAAGTGTGATATTTTCAGCTTTGCCAGTCCTGTGAGAAGAATTAATTTATCACCATGTGACCTTTGCTCAGCATTGTCATACTGTATTTACACAAACACGGAGACATAGCGACACACAGCACGGAAACAGACCCTTCAGCCCACCTTACCGATGCTACCCAATGTGCCCCATCTAATCTAGTCCCACCTGCCTGTGTTTGCCCCATACCCCCCTAAACCTTTCCTATCCATGCACCTGTCCAAATGTCTTTTCAATGTTATTATAGTTTGTTCCTCAACTACCCCCTCTGGCCGCTCATTCCATATACCCACCACCCTCTGTGTGAGAAGAGTGTCCCTCAGATTTAACGTTTCCCCTCTCAACTTCAACCTATGTCCTCTGGCTCTTGGTTCCCCAATTCTGGGTAAAAGATTTTAATCATCTACCCTATCCATTTCCATTATGATCTTATACACCTCAGTGAGATCGGGGCGCCGGAGAAGGGAGATGGCAGCCTTGCCGGCAGTCTGTTCGTTTTTTTCATCCCTTTTGTTATCTTTAGCGTTTGTTTAAAGTTTGTTTTAATGTTCTTCGGTTTGTTTTATGTTAGGGGAAGGTGGGGCTTGGGGAAAACTTTTTTTTGTCAGGTTCTTACCTTCCCGGAGAGGTGATCAAGTTTCGGATCACATTCTCCGGGCTTTGAGGCCTACCATCGCTGGAGTTGAAAAGCCTCCTCGGACTGTCATGAGCCCTACCGCGGCCTGCGGACTTATTTACCATCAAGGGCTCGCAGTCTCGGAAGAGGCTAGTCGGGAGCTCCAACGCCACAGAAGCTTCGTCCAGCCCCGACGCGAGGTTAGATCGACCAGCGCGGGGGAGCTGACATCCCCGCCTGATGCAGGAGCTGAACGCTTGACGCGAGGGCCCGAACACCGCCAGCTACGGGAGTCAAGACCGTCCCGTCAACGAGGGGCTCGAGGCCCCAGAACAAGGGAAGGACTTGGAATTCTAGCCTTCCATCACAGTGAGGAATGTGTCGGAGTCACTGTGATGGATGTTTATGTTAAAATGTGTTTTTTGAGTCTGTTGCTTTTATAAATAGTATGACTGACCTGGCCACTACACCAATTGGTGTATGTGACAATAAATGGACCTTATGATTACCTCTCATCCTCCTATGCTCCAGGGAATACAGTCCTAACCTGCCCAACCTGTCCATGTAGCTCAGGCCCTCAAGTCCTGGCAACATTTTTGTTAATCTCTCTTTGAGCTCGTTCCAGCTCAACAACATCTTTCCTTTTGCAAGGTGATTAAGACTGAACAATACGCCAACTGTGGCTTCACCAGTGCCTTGTACAGCTGCAACATAACATCCTAACTTCTCTTCAATACTCTGACTGACGAAGGCCTTCTTGACCACCTTATCGACCTGTGACACCAGAGAAAAAACACACAAGCCAATGTGGCTTAACATATTGTGAGTATGTTCTCACAATGTCTTTGGTAATGTGAAATAGTTCACCAGTGCCACAGTTGCAATGTAAATACGTATGAACCCGAACTGAACCCCAAATTTGGAGTCGGAGCCCAACCAACATCAATAACAGCAATGCATGGCTCAAAGAGAATTGGCCAGACATAAATATCCTTTCCCACCAATGTCCAAGACACCTCACGCCATTTGACTCTTTAATAAGGCCCCAGTTCCCTCACCTCTACTATGGATGTTCAGTCGCTATACATGGCCTTAAGGCCCTCCGTTTCTTCCTTGACCATAGACCAAGCCAATTTCCATCTACAAACACTATCCTCTGCCGAGCAGAACTGGTCCACACCCTTAACAACTTCCCATTCCTCCAGGTCAAAGGTGTAACATAGGCACTTGTATAGGCCCCAGCTGTGCGGCACAAGAGTCAGGGGCAGAAATCCCGGGGGGGACAGGGGGGACACATTCCCCCCACCATGTTTTGTGAGGTGGGGGACGATCCCTCCTCCCCCCCCCCCCCATGATTTGTAATCCAGATTTTAAAACTCGATTAAATAAATTGATTAAAAATCTCCGCTTTCCGCAAGACAGTGGGGGTGGGACTGATGATCGAGGGTGCCGATTGGACAAGAGGGACATTGGTCAGCAGGCAATGGGGGAGGACCATGATGATTCAGCATGATGATTGGAGGAGGGAGGTGTCGGTCAGAGGCGGAAGTAGGGGGGTGGGACTGAGGTTAGAGCGCGGTGATTGGAGGAGGGAGACGTCCGTGGATCAAGATCATAGAGCGGAGCTTGAATCAGCCCGTTCGTGGGGCCTTTCATCGCCCCGCCCGGCCACGGGATCTTCCACCGCCCCGCAGTCAAATTGTTGCGTCGAGGCGATTGAGGGTCCCGATGTTGAAGCCCGCTCGGACGGGCCAATTGAAGCCCCACGATTCGGGGCAGATGAACCTGCTATTGCTGGAGTTTGGATTCGGGCACCAACCAGTCAGCTCCCGATGTTACCATCCACAGGGCCCACGGCTGAAGCCTCGCATGTGTGTGCACCAATCACTGTTCCAGGTGTACCCTGGCCCAATCCCCGAACTACATCTCCGTTGCATTGACGACTGCATCGGTGCTACCCCCTGCACCCATGCAGAACTCCTGGAATTCAAACCTTCACCACTAACTTCCATCCTGCCCTCAAATTCACCCGGACTCTCTCAAACACCTGCCTCACCTTTCTTGATCTCACTATCTCCATCACAGGAGATAGACTATCGACTGAGATCTATTATAAACCCACTGACTCCCACAGTAACTGGACCACTTCTTCCCACCCTGCTTCTTGCAAAGACTCTATACCCTACTCCCAATTCCTCCGTCTACCCAATATGAGGTGTTCTATACCAGGATATCCGAGATGTCCTAATTCTTTAGGGAACGGGGATTCCACCCCTCCATCATAGATGAGGCCGTCACATATGTCTCCTCAGTACCCTGCAGCTAGGTCCCATTTAAAGTATCGATTGAATATTACAGCTGAGGCTGTTTTGCTGAGGTCTAACCTACACTATGCATTTAGCTACAAAACTATGAGACTGGAGCAGTCAATAACAGCGTTGCTGTAACATTGACAAACTCTTTCATCTGTTTTGCACATATCACATTTTTCGTTGCCATTCCTATCATTCCCATGCTTTTAAAAGTGCCAGTTAGTGTGCGATGCAGATGCATTGAAACCATGCCCTCTAGGGACTAGTTTGATACTGTGGTTCAGCCTAATCACCTGTGTTTGATTTAGCACAGTTACAGTTAATGCCACATGAAGGCATAGCTGTATACATTTGAGAATCCATAACCACTCCCAGTATGCAGAAGAATAGTAAGATTGAACGAGAACTTACCAGTTCGAAGGTTGATCTTTATTTTATGAGGAGTCGAAGTGAGGGATTTCGTGAAGAGCCCGCCGGCGCGCATGCTCGACATACTTCAAAGTAGCAGCGTGGAATCACAGAAACCAACAAAGAAATTACTTTGCATAGTAAGATTGAAGTGACTAAGATTACCAGATGAAGGTGATTGAGGGTTGGGCGAGGAGGGCACGAAATCCCTCACTTCGACTCCTCATAAAATAAAGATCAACCTTCGAACTGGTAAGTTCTCGTTCAATCTTACTATTTCATTTCGGAGTCACGTGAGTGACTTCGTGAAGACTTCAAAGCTTCTGTGATTACACGCCCTGGACCACGTCCATGCTGACACACCACTACCAGGGATGGATGGGAGGAACAAACTTGCTCAATAGTTCATACTGCAAAACAAGAGCAGAGTTATTAACAACAAATCAAAACTCCTCATGCGGGGACATCTCCACGTTCGTGACCTGCATTCAGCACGGCTTCTGCGAACTGTAGAGGAGCAGCAACAGGCTTGTTATAAAAACGCTGGAACACAGCTTCATTCGCCCATCCTGCTGTGGCGAGAATTTGGTCCATGGGCACCTCCATGACCCTCGCCCTTGACGTCGATGCAGCCCTGGTGGAAAGAGACTTGAACACATTAGTGTCGATACCTGACTTACCCAAGACGACTGGAAGCCACATGGATATCGTCTGGACTGTCACTCGATGATGAGGTCTCTTATGTGACAAGCAGGTATCTCTCCATTCCTCTGATGCGTGCCGTCACCTTGACATAGTGGCGGATATGTGAGGCTACACATAGCCTAGCATCTGCGGGGTATGCCGGGAACTTCAGCTGCAGCCCTGTGCACCCAGGTCTATGCTGCTTTAGTAGTTCGTCAATGAAAAAGACTACTTCTGTGGGGGTAGACGTCATTCTGTCGACACGAAGTTTGTGTAGTGTCTGTACCCTCTGAGCTGAAGTCAGCGCTAGTAACATCACCAGCTTCATGGTGCGTTGGTCCAGTTGGAGCCCTTCCATGGGTGACCACGTCCTGAGCAGGGTTAATACGTCCCTGACATCCCAGGTGATATTATAGCGTGGTGTAGGCGGATTCATATTGAATATACCCCGCATGAGTCTGGACACTAGCCTGTTGGATCCTACCTCCAAACTGAGGTAGAACGATAGCGCACTTCTGGCACTGTTGATGGCACTGTAACTTAAGTGTTCATCATGGTGCAACCCCGCGAGGAATTCCAGGACGTCGGTTGTTGTCACGTCATCGTACGTGATGCGAGAGCGGCTGCAGTAGGCTTCCCACTTCTTAATATGCGAGCGGTATCTTCGCCTTGTAGACTCTCGACACGACGCCCCGGTGGTATCCATGGTCCGAGCCGAGAGGCCGTATTGGACTAACGGCCTGTTCAGAACCTGCAAGCCAACAAATTTAAATAGCCATGGCAGGGATGCGGCTCCCCTGAGACAGGGTGAGTAACCAATTGTGGGCAACCCTTCAAAAGGACCCAAGGTTCGTTGAGCATGTCAAAGACCACCGGATACCAAGGCTGTGTGGGCCAGTCGGGTATAATAAGGATGCCCTTGGCAGCATCTGCCTGAATCTTTCCCAATACCCGACTGATGAGGCAAAATGGGGGGAAGGCATAGAAAAACCACTTCCCCCAGTCCAGCGAGAATGCATCTAGCGCTATTGCCCCAGGATCTGGTTCCCATGAAACGTAGGTTGGTACCTGATGGTTCCACCGTGACGCAAAGAGGTCAATGTCCGGTTTACCAAATTTGGCTGTGACTTTAGAAAAGATCTCAGGATGCAACATCCATTCAATATTGTCATTAACTTTGCGTGACCTGGTGTCCGCCACAGTATTAAGCTCACCTGGCAAATAGGTAGCTGAAATCCAAATGTCTCTTTGAACACACCAGAGCCAAATTGAGTTTGCCAATTTGTCACACGAAACTGGCCTGGTACCACCCATATGGTTTAAATATGCTACTGCTGTGGTGTTGTCTATTTGGAGACGGACATGTGCTCCAACAAGCTTGGAACAATACGCACGAAGTCCGTGGAATGCTGCCAGCAACTCCAAATAGTTAATCCCTTGAGTTAACAACATTGTTGATTCAAGGGTGTCCCATCTGCCACCACAACTAGAGCAATTATTCGTGGATCCCCAACCATTGGAGCTTGCATCAGTTTGCAAATATACCACCGGATTAGCCTCCCTAATAGGCTTGAATGAGTTGCTAATGTGACACACCCACCATTGCAACTCATTTATCGCTTCGGGCGGCAGCTGCATGGACCGATCATAATGACCAGCGTTCTGTTTTAACGCAGCAATTTTAGTTCTTTGCAAATTCTGATAATGCAAAGGTCCATATCGCGCTGCCGAAAACAAAGCTACCAGCTTCCCAATTATTGTAGCTAAGTGCCGAATCGATGGTATATTGGTGCGGATTAAATCTTGACACACCTGGGTAACCTCCTCAATCTTGTTAATTGGAATGGTAACCCTCATGCTTATAGAGTTCACCGTGAACCCTAGGTAATTAATCACCTGGGCAGGGTAGAACTTTGATTTCTCTGGATGGACAATAAACCCCAATTGTTGAAATATATTGACAGCAGCTGCAACACCCTGTTCAGCCAATTCCAGGGTGTGGCCCACAATTAAGACATCATCTAAATAGGCCATACTATATGGTGTCGTTGTCTCAAATAAGCCATAATTGGCTTCACTAATTTAGTGAACAATCTAGGGCTGTGGTGAGCCCATTAGGCAAAGCCTTGTACTGCCAGAGTTGCCCCATCCAGATGAATTTTAAAACCTTCTGTCACATTTCTGGACGGATACGGAATAATATGCGTCTTTTAAATCGATGCATGCCATAAAGCAACCATGAGAAATCAATGATTTGGTTGTTTCAACGTATCCATTTTAAAATGAGAATATGTTACAAAAGTATTCAAACAGGTTAGATCAATAATGACACGACAACTTCCATCCTTCTTAGGCCTGGTGAATATGTTCGAAACAAATTCAACTGGTTCATGCACCACTCTCTTAATCACTCCTTTGCTCAAGACTTAACAATTCCTTATAGCCGGCTGCCTGTTCTGCAGCAGATAATTTTAAATGTTCGAGCGGGCATGTGCTGGGATGGAGGAATGTCGCCATTAATAAACTCAATTTTATGCCCCTGAATATTCTGCAACACATACTCGTCACCAGTGAAATTACCTCATGCACCCAAAAACCACCGAAGGTGACCACCAACATGTGAAGTTAAACAGAGAGAAAAGAGAGAACCAGACCCCCTCACCTCCGTGGTTACCGGCGGTCCTTGACACGCGTGTGTGGACGTGGAGGTGCTGGGTTGGCTTGAGGGCGCGGCGTCTTCGTTTTCCACCAGGGTGTCTGCCGACCCTGTCCTAAAAAAGACCCCTGGTGCTGGGTCTGATGTTGCTGTCGTTGTGGAGCTTGAGGGTGGGTCCTCGTCGAGGTACTGGCAGACCCTCGTGATCGAATGTATGGAGACTTTGAGCCTGACGGTGTGGGGGCACTCTGAGGGCGCATGATCCCCACCGTTTTGGCTTGCTCGTCAAGCTCTTTGACTCTCTTCGAGAGGTCCTTCCCAAAGAGCTGACGGGGCGGGGGCGGCGGCGGTGGTTTGCACACTCCTGCAAACTTTGGATTGAGCGCTGGGCGGATGCTGGTTTTGCGAAACCCGTTAATTTCGTGCTGGGTCGCGCACAGGAGGGCCAGGGCATCTCCCTGGTCCAAATTCAATTCGTCCCCGTCCACCGACCGCACAAAGGCGGTAATACCGGCCGTGAGGAGCTTCAGGATCCGCTGCAGTTTTACCTCCTGTTGACGGATAGCCGCACTGATGTTGCCCCATATCGGCGTATTGACCACAGGCACGTTGAGGGAGTTGCAATTGAATGGAGCCTTGTGACGGCTCATTGCCTGGATGAGGACTTCTTCCTGCTGCTCCAGGCTGATAGTAGATGTTTGTGAAGACGCCCTGTGCCTGTTGCTGCCCTGCTGGTGTTGACGTTGAAGCAGGAGCTCCAGCAGCCGCTCCATACGGTCAATACGCCCTTCACCCTGAACACTCAGGTGGTCGGAGTCCTCCGGCTCTGAAAAGAAAACCGGGCTCCTGTCATCGGCCCGCACCTCGTCGAGGCCCTGCCGGTGCCGGTAGTTGTCGCTAACAGCCGCCGAGGCGAACTGCGCGATTCCTGCGCGGGCGTGTTCAACCGCCTCCGTTTAGCGGGAGCTGAAGCCGCTGCCACTAAGGGCACTTGCGGCGAGGTGTCGGCACCAGCCGAAGCATGGCTGCCTGGGGCCCGCGCAGTCTTGCCGGCTGCCCACATCGTGGACGTTGCCGACGCATGGTCTCGGCCACCCATCCATGGGGGGCTCGGCGACCGTGACGAGACCCGACTCGACCGACCCGTCCCGGCGTCGAGAGTCGGGGTGTGCCGGCTGGACCTCACAGCCGCCCCGGGTCTCTCCCTGGAACCTGACCGCTCCTCCGTGTCAGGCAATGCCTTAGCCCTGGTAGGGTTAGGCTTCTGGGCTCCTGCCCTTCCCCTACTCGGAGGGCTAAGTGGAACGGGCCGTGCAGCCGCACGCACCCTGCTCGAGGTCGCCAGCGAGCCCGCTGACGACCTGACTGCCATGGCAGGGTCCCCCTGCTCTGGCGGCACACCACACTCCTCCTCGTCGAACTCCTCCGAGCTGTGGTGTGCTGGCGGATCTGGACCTGTAATCACAGGGCTTACCCACATCTCCGCCTGAGTCCCGGCCTGCGATGCAGGTACTGCCGATGGTACGACGCGGTACGACGATATGTCGAGCATGCGCGCCGGCGGGCTCTTCACGAAGTCACTCACGTGACTCCGAAATGAAATAATAGCGCGCACCACTTTCTGTTTATGGAAAAATAACTTTTATTTTTGCTAAGGATTTTACAGAGGCAAGATGAATTAGACATCATGGAGTGGTGTGTTAGGAGTTTGGTATAGTGTACAAATGGCAACATAATGGGTGAAGGATTTAAGGAAGCATTTTAAATTCTGGTTTTGAGACAGATGGCTTTGAAAAAGAAGTGAATTGGAGCTGTACAAATGGAAGATGTTTGATGACGTCAGAGACATGGAGCTAAGCGTCATGAACTAATCGATGATTGTCAAGAGCACTGGGTTGAAGTTGACAAGGGATCCATTGTGTAAAATGTTTAACGTCATACGGATCGGGGCTCAAGCAATGCCACAGAGGGTAGAATTATTTGTTTATAATGCCATAATGATGTCTTGGAGTATAACCATATAATAACCATATAACAATTACAGCACGGAAACAGGCCCTCTCGGCCCTTCCAGTCCGTGCCGACCATTTATTTTCCCCTAGTCCCATCTACCTGCACTCAGACCATACCCCTCCATTCCCTTCCCGTCCATATACCTAGCCACTTTACTTTTAAATGTTAAAATCGATCCTGCCTCCACCACTTCTGCTGGAAGATCATTCCACACAGCCACCACTCTCTGAGTAAAGACGTTCCCCCTCATGTTACCCCTAAACTTCTGTCCCTTAATTCTCATGTCATGCCCTCTTGTTTGAATCTTTCCTACCCTCAATGATAAAAGCTTATCCACGTCAACTCTGTCTATCCCTTTCATCATTTTAAACACCTCAATCAAGTCCCCCCTTAACCTTCTGCGCTCCAAAGAATAAAGACCTAACTTGTTCAACCTTTCTCTGTAACTTAGTTGCTGGAACCCAGGCAACATTCTAGTAAATCTCCTCTGTACTCTCTCTATTTCGTTGATATCCTTCCTATAATTAGGCGACCAAGTACTAGTACGAGGGCCAAGTACCATTGTGGCTTTAATTAACTCCTAGATGTCACCAGTATTGATGGGTTAGTAAAGCCATGTGCCTCAATTAGTTATTAAGTTAATAGGAACCTGAGGGGTAACGTCTTAAAGCAAAGGGTGGTAGGTGTCTGGAACGAGCTGCCGGAAGAGGTAGTTGAGTATGTACTATTGCAACATTTAGACAGGTACATGGATAGGACAGGTTTGGAGGGATATGGACCAAACGCAAGTAGGTGGGACAAGTGCAGGCGGGACATGCTGGCCGGTGTGGATGAATTGGGCCAAAGTGCCTGGTTCCACGCCGTAAGTCTCTATGACTCTATGATTCTACGTACTCAAAGCCAATGAAGATCCTGCTTTGGGACTGAGAGTGAGGACAAAGGATGGAACTAACAAAGCCACTTGGGCCTTGAAGCTCTGTGCTGCCGAGAGCATGTGCTGTGAGCACTACATCTAATTTGCGGGGGAATAGTTCTCCAAAAGAATCCCTGAGGCTCTCCAGGATAGTTGGAGGCCAGTCCTGCCTATCGGCTGAGGACAAGGACTGGCTGTGGAAGGAAACAGTCAGAATTAAATCCTCAGAAAGACACCCAGCATCATGAGAGACCAACACCGCCCTAGCCACCTTGCAATTAGTGACTAATTGAGGCACATGGCATACTAACCCATCAAAACTGGTAAAACTTTGGGGGAAACTTTAACTTTTCTATGTGGGGGAGGGGGGCAGGGTAAGGGGGAAACCGTTTCCCATTCGCTTGCTGGCCGGGGCGCGACTATTTATCCGAGTCGCGTCCTTGCCCCCCCCACCTCGCGGCCTACTACCCAGATCGGAGCGGCCTTTCCTGCCGGGGACCGGGAACCGGACCAGAGCTACAACAGCGGTGGTGCGGCGCTTAATTCACCGCGGAGCGGGCGATACCTACCTGGATCGCCGTTTGGAGCTCCAGAGCGTTGGGCCGCTGCTCCAACATCGTGGAGCTGTGGTTTGGTAGAGCTTCCAGCACAGCCGGCGCTGACCGTCATTGCGGAGTACTGGGGCCCTGTGCCGAGGACCTCCAGTGTTGCATCTCCGCCCGGCGCGGCCTGCGGTCGTTGGGAGCCGCGGACTCCGGTAGGAGGTGGCTGACTCGGATGTCCAGGCCGCTGAGGAGGTCCCCCAGCCCCGACGTCGGACTTACATCACCCCGGCGAGCGGGCCTGAACATCGGGCTGCCCGTAGGTGCAACTGCGGAGGAATTGGTGAGGCCCCGACCACGGGTGAGCATTGGGGAACATTAGAATAAGAGACTGACTTTGGTGCCTTCCCTCACAGTGGGAAACGTTGGTTCTGCTGTGTGGGGATGTTTTATGTTGAATTCTATCGTGTGATGTGTTCTTTATTTTTACTGTATGGCTGTTTGGTGATTACGTTTCACTGTGCCAACTGGCACATGTGACAAATAAATGTATCTTGTATCTTGTATCTTGTATCGCATATACATTTCACCCCTGCCATCTGGAAACTGTAATGTCCAGGTTCAGGAACAGCTTCTTCCCTGCAGCCATCAGGTTATTAAACACTACAACCCCCAAATAAGCTGTGAATTACATAGACTCGGGGACATTAGTTTTATCTTTGTGTGTGTATACACAGAAAGATAAGTATTCAGACCCCTTCAGTTTTCCACATTTTCTTACATTACAGCCTTATTCTAAAATTGATTCATTTCTTTTTTTTTAAACCATCAATCTACACACAATACCCCATAATGCAAACAGCCAATACAACGCAGGAGTGGTTTCGTGACAAGTCTGTGAATGTCCTTGAGTGGCCCAGCCAGAGCCCGGACTTGAACCCGATCGAATATCTCTGGAGGGACCTGAAAATAGCTGTGCATCGACGCTCCTCATCCAACCTGACAGAGCTTGAGAGGATCTGCAGAGAAAAATGGGAGACATTACCCAAATACAGATGTGCGAAGCTTGTAGCATCATACCCAAGAAGACTTGAGGCTGTAATCGCTGCCAAAGGTGCCTCAACAAAGTACTGAGTAAAGGGTCTGAATACTTATGTAAAGTGATATTTCAGTTATTTCTTTTTAATTCAAAACACCTGCTTTCACTTTTTTATTATGGGGTATTGTGTGTAGATTGATGATTAATAAAAATAATGTAATCAATTAAAAAATAAGACTGTAACGTAACAAAATGTGGAACAAAATGTGGAACATTTTGTGAAGGGGTCTGAATACTTTCTGAATGCACTGTATATACATGTATATATATTCAACTTTTTTTCTCATTTATTATATCGCTTACAGAGTAATGTGTTTACATATTCTTTACAAATTCTGTTGTGCTGCTGCAAGTAAGAATTTTGTTGTTCTATCTGGGACATATGACAATGAAACACTCTTGGCTCTTGACATAACCATCCCAAGACAAAAAGCTCAAAACTAGACAAAATGTGAGGTTTGATTTTTTTGAAAAATGTGTTTGTCTTAAGTCACATGTCCTTTTGGCTTGCTGTTTTTGCGATGTATATATATATGTGCATAACATGTTTGAATATTCTTGGCATCTTTATTAGTAGCTGCTGCAACTGCGTATCGCTGCTGGTCATGTGTTTGGTCTCTGCACCAAGGGCATAAACATTGCAGTGATATAAAGTAAGACATTTGACAGCACTGACCTCATGTAACCTCCAGATATTATTAGCCGCATCTCAGTGAACCACTATGACGTGTACACTGTTCCATTCTAAATCTGTGCCGTGAAGGTAGACTCTGCACTGGGGAACTGGTATTCAAAACATTCATCCATTTCAGTTTCAGCTTCGGGGAATAGCAACAAGCATGCAGCTGTGACAATTATGTGGAAGGGAGTATACCAGCTCTAATATAGAAATGATCATCAGAGCATTAGCAACGCATTCTTTTTACATCACTCACTCTTGTCTTGTTTCATGAAGCACAAAGGGCTGAAGCACTAACACGCACTGACATGGCAATGGGAACATGTCTGTTGCTGAATATGTGTTGAGCAAGGAGTGGGGAGGACAGAAAAGGAAAATCATAGTGAGAACCGCCTGCCTACAGCTTACCTCAGTGGTTGACATTATCAAAAGCAGCATAGAAACATAGAAAATAAGTGCAGGAGGAGGCCATTCGGCCCTTCGAGCCAGCACCGCCATTCAATGTGATCATGGCTGATCATCCCCAATCAATAACCCGTGCCTGCCTTCTCCCCATATCCCTTGATTCCACTAGCCCCTAGAGCTCTATCTAACTCTCTTAAATCCATCCAGTGACTTGGCCTCCACTGCCCTCTGTGGCAGGGAATTCCACAAATTCACAATTCTCTGGGTGAAAAAGTTTTTTCTCACCTCAGTCATAAATGGCTTCCCCTTTATTCTAAGACTGTGGCCCCTGGTTCTGGACTCGCCCAACATTGGGAACATTTTTCCTGCATCTAGCTTGTCCAGTCCTTTTATAATTTTATATGTTTCTAAAAGATCCCGCCTCATCCCGCCTTATGTAACGTTACTATTTATCCCTGAATTTCCTTCAATGAAGGGGAAGAAAGGGTAACATTGAAAACACAATTCAAATAAAGATGTAACAATAATTGACAAGTGGTGAGAGAATGGAGCGGCTGGGCTTGTACACTCTGGAGTTTAGGATGAGAGGGGATCTCATTGAAACATATAAGATTGTTAGGGGTTTGGACACACTAGAGGCAGGAAACATGTTCCCAATGTTGGGGGAGTCCAGAACCAGGGGCCACAGTTTAAGAATAAGGGGTAAGCCATTTAGAACGGAGACAAGGAAACACGTTTTCTCACAGAGAGCGGTGAATCTGTGGAATTTCATTTCGGAGTCACGTGAGTGACTTCGTGAAGAGCCCGCCGGCACGCATGCGCGACATATCTTCGCAACGCATTGCTGCCGACAGCTGGCGGTGGGGCGCGCTCCCCGCCAGCCCTTCATAAGGAACCGCTTAGGTAAGTTAAACTAACCTTAAGTTGGTTGGCCCTTGCTGTCTGTTTTGTCTTTCAGCAAGGGTGTGGATTGGAGTTCAGAATGTCTGGTCGAAGTCGTCGTTCGACCGGCCCGGCGCCCTCATCATCGTTTACACCTGGGGCCGGGAAAAAGGCGGGGATACCGTTGGCGTCTGCTTCTGCAGGTCGGGACCCGCTGAATCGCCACAGCTCCGAGGAGGAGTTCGTGGAGGACGACAACGGGGTGCCTCCCGAAAGGGTGGACCCTGCCACAAGTTCGCCAGTGGCGACCATGGGGAAGGGGTCTCGTGCTGCGGCCCGACCCCCCTCCGCTAGCCCTTCGTTGAAGGGCAGGGGAGGAGCCCGTAAGCCTAACCCGGTTCGGGCCAAGGCTCCACCAGCCGCCATGGTGCGGTCTGGTGCAATGGCGGGACCTGGGTCTGTAAGGTCTGCTACCCAACTCCCAACCCCCGCCGCCGGGACGGGGGGCTTGGGTACGGTCCCGCCTCGGTCGCCGAGTCCCCCATGGATGGGTGGACGAGACCATGCGTCGGCACCGTCCAATATGTGGACAGCCGGCAAGCCCGCGCGGGCGTCGCTCCATGCTTCTGCTGGAGTCGACCCCAAGCCGTCAGGGCCCTTTGTGGCAACGGCTTCCGCTCCCGCTAAACGGAGGCGGTTGAACACCTCGCCCGCGCGGGAATCGCACGGTTTCGCTGCGGCGGCCGAAAGCGACAATTTCCGGCGCCGAGATCACTTCTCAGAGGTGCGGGCCGATGAAAGGAGCCCCGGCATGTTTTCTGAGCCGGAGGACTCCGACCACCCGAGTGTTCAGGGTGGTGGGCGTATTGACCGTATGGAGCGGCTGCTGGAGCTGTTGCTCCTTAATCAACAGCAGCTCGCATCCACGAACATCGACAGGCACAGGGCCGCCTCGACAGCCTCTATCATCAGCGAGCCACAGGAGGAAGAAGAGTTTGACCCTACACCAGCTCTATCGGAGCCACCGACAGAAGAGCTACTGGATGTAGCGGCAAAATTCGCTGCTCCAGTCACAACTGGACTTCCACTTCAACCCAAACTGGCAGCCACGGTAGATTTTCTTACGAACCACCGGCTCCAGGAGGAAGTCCTTTCGCAGGCCATTCATCGCCACAAGCCTCCTTCCAACTGCAATGCCCTCAACGTGCCAGTGGTCAATACGCCCATATGGGGCAACATCGGCGTGGCTATCCGCCATCAGGAGGTGAAGCTCCAGCGGATTCTAAAACTCCTTACGGCCGGTATTACCGCCTTTGCCCGGTCGGTCGATGGTGGTGACCTTTCATTGGACCAAGAGGATGCATTGGCACTGTTATGTGCTACCCAACACGAAATTAATGATTTTCGGAAAAACAGCATCCGTCCTTCTATCAACCCAAAATTCGCTGGGTTGTGCAAACCACCACCGCCACCGCCGCCCCGACAACTCTTCGGAGAGGATCTTCCGAAGAGAGTCAAAGAGCTTGATGAGGTAGCCAAGACGGTGGGACTTATGCGATCTCAGATCGCCCCCAGACCGACGGTGCCAAAAGCTCCACCTGCTCGACCGCGAGGCTCGGTCACTTCAGCAACCAGACCATATGCTGCTACGCATCACTATTATCAACAGGGCCAGCAGCAGCGGTCTTTTTTGGGGTCAGGCCCACAACGACCCGAGTGGAAGATGAAGCCACCTCACCGTCAAACCAACCCAGCACCTCCACGGCCACCCAAGTATGTCAAGGACCGCCGGTGACCATGGAGGTAAGGCGGTCTGGGTTTCTTTCCCCTGTTCCTTTAACATCACATGTTGGAGGGCAACTCCGGTTCTTTTCTGAAGCATGGAAGACTGTTACTTCAGATGAGTTTATTTTACAAAATATTCGGGGTCATTCTATTGAATTTATTCACGGGGACATCCCTCCATCCCAGCATATGCCTAAACGGAAGTTTACGCTGTCTGCCGTTGAGCAGGCAGCAGGCACAGCTGAAATTTTTTGTTTGGAACAAAAAGGCGTGATAGAGAAAACTATGCACAAACTCATTGAATTCGTCTCTAATATTTTTACCAGACCAAAAAAGGATGGAGGTTGTCGGGTGATTATTGACTTGACCCAGCTGAATACTTTTGTAACATACACCCATTTTAAAATGGACACTTTCGAGACAGCCAAATCACTGATTTCACATGGTTGATTTATGGCATGCATTGATTTGAAAGATGCATACTATTCAGTATCCATTCGGAAACATCACCGAAAGTTTCTGAAATTTGTCTGGATGGATCAGCTCTGGCAATACAGGGCCTTGCCAAATGGGCTTACTACCGCCCCTAGGCTCTTTACTAAGTTGCTTAAACCTATTATGGCCCAATTACGTATACAACACCATGTTGTAATGGCCTATTTGGATGATATCCTGATTATTGGCAACACCCTGGAAGCAGCTGAAAGGGCAGTTTTGGCCACTGTCACTATATTTCAGCGGCTGGGGTTTATAGTCCATCCAGACAAATCCAAGTTCTGCCCATCCCAGGTTATGGATTATCTGGGTTTCACGGTGGATTCTATTCGAATGAGGGCCACCATACCATTTAACAAGGTTGAGGATGTCACCCTTGCATGTCAGGATCTTGCACTCGCCAGTATACCATCTATTCGGCAAACAGCTAAGGTGATTGGGAAAATCGTAGCTTTGTTTCCGGCAGCCCAGTTTGGGCCTTTGCATTATCAAAATCTGCAAAGAGCCAAGATTGCCGCGTTGGAAAAGAACGCTGGTCATTTCGACAGACCTATGCGACTGCCTTCTGATGCTGAGGTTGAGCTACAATGGTGGGTGTCCAATATTGGCAGGGCATTCAAACCCATTGTTGTACCCAATCCGGTGGTATATTTGCAAACTGACGCAAGCTCCCAAGGCTGGGGAGCTACGGACAGCTCTTCGAGTTGTGGGGGCAGGTGGGATGCCCTTGAAGCTAGCATGTTGCTAGTGCAAGGGATTAACTATTTGGAGCTGCTTGCAGCATTTCACGGACTGCGGGCTTATTGTTCCAATCTCAGTGGAACTCATGTCCGTCTCCAAATAGACAACACTACGGCGGTGGCATATTTAAACCATATGGGCGGTACCAGGTCAGTCTCTTGTGACAAATTGGCTAATACTATTTGGCTCTGGTGTATTGATCGCCATATTTGGATTTCAGCCACCTATTTGCCAGGTAGGCTTAATACTGTGGCAGACACCAGGTCATGCAAATTCAATGATAGTATTGAGTGGATGTTACATCCTCAAATATTTGCCCAAATTACAGCCAAATGTGGTCAACCGGATATAGACCTTTTTGCGTCCCGGTTGAACCATCAGGTACCGGCATATGTTTCATGGGAACCAGACCCTGGGGCATTAGCGATGGATGCATTCTCGCTAGACTGGGGGAATTGGTTTTTCTATGCATTCATTTTGCCTCATCAGTCGGGTATTACAAAAAATCAAGATGGATTCTGCCAGAGGTATTCTTGTCATACCCGACTGGCCCACACAGCCTTGGTATCCGGTGGTCTTTGACATGATTAGTCAACCTTGGGTCCCTTTAGAGGGTTGCCCGCATTTGGTTTCTCACCCTGTTTCAGGGGAGTTACACCCCTGCCATGCCTATTTAAAATTACTGGCTTGCAGGTTCTGACCAGGCCATGGATGCAGTATGGCCTTTCCACCCGGACCATGAACACCATTGGAGCATCATGTCGAGAGTCAACCAGGCGAAGATATCTCTCCCACATCACCAAGTGGGAAGCCTACTGCAGCCGCTCTCGCATCACCTATGATGATGTCTCCATAGCCGACGTCCTGGAATTCCTCGCGGGGTTGCACCACGATGAGCACTTGAGTTACAGTGCCATCAACAGCGCCAGGAGTGCGCTGTCATTCTACCTCAACATCGAGGTAGGATCAAACAGGCTAGTGTCCAGGCTTATGCGGGGAATATTCAATCTGAATCCGCCTACACCACGCTACAACATCACCTGGGATGTCCGGGATGTACTTACCCTGCTCAGGTCGTGGTCACCCATGGAAGGGTTACAGCTGGACAAACTCACTATGAAATTGGTGATGTTACTAGCGCTGACTTCAGCACAGCGGGTTCACCCGCTCCACAAACTCCGTATTGACAGGATGACGTCTACCCCTGGAGAAGTAGTCTTTTTCATTGATGAGCTACTTAAGCAGCATAGACCTGGGTGCACAGGGCTGCAGCTGAAGTTCCCGGCATACCCCGCAGATGCTCGGCTATGTTTAGCCACTCATATCCGTTACTACGTCAAGGTGACGAGGAGCATCAGAGGAATGGAGTTGTACCTGCTTGTCACTCACAAAAGACCTCACCATCGAGTGACAGTCCAGACGATATCCAGGTGGCTCCGGATCGTCTTGGATAAGGCAGGTATTGACACTAATGTGTTTAAATCTCACTCCACCAGGGCTGCATCTACGTCGGCGGTGAGGGTCATGGAGGTGCCCATGGACCATATCCTCGCCACAGCAGGATGGGCGAACGAAGCTGTGTTCCAGCGGTTCTATAACAAGCCTGTTGCTGCTCCCCTACAGTTCGCGGAGGCCGTGCTGAACGCCGGACGAGAACGTGGGGATGTCCCCGTTTAAAGGGGATTTTTTGCTGTGTTATTAATAAATCTTCTTTTGTTTCAGTATAACTTCGTTTCATCAACTTTACTCCAATCCATCCTTGCTAGTGGTGTGTCAGCATGGACGTGGTCCAGGGCGTGTAATCACAGAAGCTTTGAAGTCTTCACGAAGTCACTCACGTGACTCCGAAATGAAATAGTAAGATTGAACGAGAACTTACCAGTTCGAAGGTTGATCTTTATTTCATGAGGAGTTGCGGTGAGGGATTTCGTGCCCTCCGCTCCCAACCCTCGATCATCCTCAGCTGGTAATTAGAGTCTCTTTAAATCTTACTATGCCAAATCATTTCTGTGTTGTTTTCTGTGATTCCACACCGCTGCTTTGAAGAATGTCGCGCATGCGTGCCGGCGGGCTCTTCACGAAATCCCTCACCGCAACTCCTCATGAAATAAAGATCAACCTTCGAACTGGTAAGTTCTCGTTCAATCTTACTATTCTCTGCCTCAGAGGGCGGTGGAGGCAGGTTCTCTGGATGCTTTCAAGAGAGAGCTAGACAGGACTCTTAAAAATAGCGGAGTCAGGGGATATGGGGAGAAGGCAGGAACGGGATACTGCTAGTAAGATTGAACAAGAACTTACCAGTTCGTAGTTTGATCCTTATTTTATGAGGAATTACGTTGAGGGATTACGTGAAGAAGTCCTGCTAGGCGCATGCGCATCATACTTCAAAGCAGCGGCGTGAAAACACAGAAAACAAATAGCCGAAGTAACATAGTAAGGCTTTAAAAAGACTAGAACTACCAGATGATCTCTTAGATTATGAGGGTGGGAGCGGAGGGCACGTAATCCCTCAACGTAACTCCTCATAAAATAAGGATCAAACTTCGAACTGGTAAGTTCTCATTTAATCTTACTATTTCACTTCGGAGTCATGTGAGTGACTACGTGAAGACTTCAAAGCTCTGTGTTTACATGCCGTAGATGCACTCCATACGACAATCTGCTTCGGTTGACATAGTAGTGAATAAATAATATATTCAACATTGCTTCAAATTATTCAATAACTATTTTAAATAATAATAACAAAATCAGTAATAACCCCTCTGTCCCAGGAGAAAATTACAAACAATGTTATAAAAACAAAGCAAAGGAATTAAATGGAACCCAAAACAGCATGCCGAAACCGTGGCACTGTCTGTACAGGTTTGTCATAGAATTGTGAGAATGTTGATTCTCTAGACCATCCTGCGGCCGCGAGGATTTGGTCTAGCGGCACATCCTGAGCCTTTGCCCCGAATGTTGATGGCGCCCTGGTGGAGTGAGATTTAAATACATGAGTGTCGACTCCAGCATAATTGAGAACCTGTTTCAACCATCTAGAAATTATTTGTACTGACACTCTTTTATATGGGTTTTTGTGACTAATGAGCAGTGTTGTCTAAGAACCTCTGAGACTCCTTGTTAACTCAAGATATTGGCTTAAGTGTTTAACTACACATAATATTTGGTCAACAGGATATGCTTTAAACGTCACCTTGGTTCCTGCCAATCCTGGCCTGCTTTGTTTAATTAAATCATGGACATAAAATGTAATGTCATCTACAGACAAATGCATACAATCTATTCGTAACAATTGCAATGTTTGTACACGTTGTGCTGAAACCAGCGCCATTAGCATAACCACTTTAAGAGTTAAACACTGCATAGACAACAACGTAATTGGAGCCCATTGCCGAAGCAGTGTGAGAACTATTCTGATATCCCAGATTTCTGTATATATAGGATTAGGAGGGTTTTTGTTAAAAATTCCTCTCATAAATCGGGATACTAACGGATGAGACCCGTTAGGATGTTGTTCTGAGGACTGCCCTAAATAAGAGGACAAAGCACTCTGAGCACTTTTAATGGCACTATAACTCAAGTGCTCATCAAAATGCAACTTAGCAAGGAACTCCAACACATCACATATGCTTGCAGTATAATAAGATATATTTGATTGTACACAGAACATCTCCGATTTCTTTATGTGAACCACATATTGTTTTTTAGTGCTATTCCTCCAGGCTGCAGTGATAACCTCCATGGTCCTGTTCAACAATCCAAGGCCTTGGAATGATCTGTTCAGAACCTGCAGACCAACAAATTGATACGGTCATGTTTACGGGTGACTTTCTCCTGTAACCAGATGCACCAACAAATTACTGCAGCTGGGAATCATCATGAGTGGCCGAGCCATCATCCTGAGTACCAATGGAAACCATGGTTGTGTTGGCCGATCTGGGACCACCAAAATGCCTGTGGCAGAGTCATGCTCTATTTTGGTGAGACATTTCGTGATCAGACAAAATTGAGGAAATGCATAAAAGAATGAGTGCCCCCAATGTAATGAGAATGCATCCACAGCTAATGCTCTTGGATCTGGCTCCCTTGAAACATATTTGGGCAACTGGTGATTCAATCTGGATGCAAATCAGAATGCTTGGAGGCTGCAGGGTGATTTGGATAGGCTGAGTGGATGGGCAGATGCATGGCAGATGCAGTATAATGTGGATAAATGTGAGGTTATCCACTTTGGTGGCAAAAACATGAGGGTAGACTATTATCTGAATGGTGGCAGATTAGGAAAAGGGGAGATGCAACGAGACCTGGGTGTCATGGTACACCAGTCATTGAAAATAGGCATGCAGGTGCAGCAGGCAGTGAAGAAAGCAAATGGTATGTTAGCATTCATAGCGAAAGGATTTGAGTATAGGAGCAGGGAGGTTCTACTGCAGTTGTACAGGGTTTTGGTGAGGCCATACCTGGAGTATTGCGTACAGTTTTGGTCTCCAAATCTGAGGAAAGACATCCTTGCCATTGAGGGGGTACAGAGAAGATTCACCAGACTGATTCCTGGGATGTCAGGACTTTCATATGAGGAAAGATTGGATAGACTGGGCTTGTACTCGCTGGAATTTAGAAGATTGAGGGGGGATCTTATAGAAACTTACAAAATTCTTAAGGGGTTGGACAAGCTAGATGCTGGAAGATTGTTCCCGATGTTGGGGGAGTCCAGAACAAGGGGTCACAGTCTAAGGATAAGGGGGAATTCCTTTAGGACTGAGATGAGGAAAACATTCTTTACACAGAGAGTGGTGGGTCTCTGGAATTCTCTGCCACAGAAGGTAGTTGAGGCCAGTTCATTGGCTATATTTAAGAGGGCGTTAGATGTGGCACTTGTGGCTAAAGGGATCAGGGGGTATGGAGAGAAGGCAGGTACGGGATACTGAGTTGGATGATCAGCCATGATCACATTGAATGGCGGTGCAGGCTCGAAGGGCCGAATGGCCTACTCCTGCACCTATTTTTCTATGTTTTTTATGTTTCTAAATAGATCAATATCTGGCAACCCAAATCGAGTGACAATTGTTTGAACATTTTTAGAATTCAACATCCATTCTATATTGTCATTAAACTTTTGTGACCTATGGTCTGCCATCACATTGGTAGATAGATGTCTGAAACCCAGATGTTCCTTGAAATACACCAATGCCACATGAAGTTAGCCAAGTTATCACATGATACTGATCTTGCTCCTCCCATATGATTAATATATGTCACTGCTGCGGTGTTATCAATCTGGAGTTGAACGTGTAAATTATTCATTGTGGAGCAATATGCCTTTAACCCATAAAATTCCCCCTATAATTCCAAATAATGAATCCCTTGTGTGCGGAGAATCAAACCTTCTTGCTCATTCCATTTACCCCCACAGCTAGACTCGGTGTCCGTAGCCCCCCATCCGAGAGCGCTTACATCAGTCTGTAAGATCACTGAAATGTTATTGGTAGCTTGACTAACATTAACAATCCACCCCTGCAATTCTGCTAGAGCTGTGGTTGGTAACTGCATAACCCAATCAAAATGGCCTGCATGCTCCTTTAGTGCTTGTCCTCTTGCTCTTTGCAAATGTTGATAATGCAAAGGTCCGAACTGTACTGCAGGGAAAGCTGCTACCAATTTCCCAATGACCTTAGCGACTTCTGTGAGGCAAGTACAGACATTAGCAATATCCACAACCTTGGCTGTTGGTAATGTTACTGTCATATCAACTGAATCAATAAGAAATCCCAAATACTCAATATTTTGGGTTGGCTGTAACCTGGACTTATTTGGATGGACCAAAAACCCTAATGTTTCAAACACATTTTTGGTTACTGCAACCGACTCTTCAGCTGTGTTGCTGATAATTAAGATATCATCTAAATAAGCCATGACAATGTGATTATGGGCCCTCAATAGCCCCAGTACAGGTTTTTAACAACTTAGTAAATAGCCTAGGTGCTGAACTTAATCCATTAGGCAATGCTTTGTATTGCCACAGCTGTCCCATCCAATTAAATTTCAAGTACCTGCGATAATGAGCATGAATTGGCACTGAATAATATGCATCTTGCAAACCAATAATTGCCATATAAAAACCTGTGATACCAGCTGTTTAGCAGTAACAAAGTGTCCATTTTAAAATGCCTATGGAGAACTGAAGAATTTAAGTGAGTGAGGTCCAGAATTACTCTACAACCCCCATCTTTATTAGGTCTGGGGAATATATTAGACACAAATTGTCACTTATCACTTTACCCCCTCGACTCCATCCAAGGTCCCAAGCAGTCACTCCAGGTGAGGCAGAGGTTCACCTGCACCTCCTCCACACTCATCTACTGTATCCGCTGTTGTAGGTGTCACCTTCTTTACATCGGTGAGACCAAGTGTAGGCTTGGCTTTCGTTTCGCCGAACACCTCCGCTCGGTCCGCATTAACCAACCTGATCTCCCGGTGGCTCAGCACTTCAACTCCCCCTCCCATTCCGAATCCGACCTTTCTGTCCTGGGCCTCCTCCATGGAGCACCACCGGAAATTGGAGGAGCAGCACTTTATATTCCGCTTGGGCAGTCTGCACCCTAGTGGCATAAACATTGACTTCTCCAATTTCCGGTAGCCCTTGCTGTCTCCTCCCCTTCCCAGCTCTCCCTCAGCGCTCGGGCTTCTCCTCTTCCTTTCTCCCCTTTTCTCCCCGCCGCCCCCCCCCCCCCCCAACATGAAGAAGGGTTTTGGCCCGAAACGTTGCCTATCTCCTTCGCTCCATAGATGCTGCTGCACCCGCTGAGTTTCTCCAGCCTTTTGTCTGGCATCGATAGTTTGACAACGGTAGGGCAAACAACATTTGTAGAGTTACTACAAGTAGTTTCCCCCTATCTCCCACCGGCACTTCTAAGAAGCAAGCTGAAGAATAAAATAACTCTTTATTTTCTTAAAAGATTGTTTCCCACCTAGGACTTCTTAACCTAAACCGTTGGTGGCACGGTAGCGTAGCAGTAGAGCCACTGCCGTACAGCGCCAGAGACCCCGGTTTGATCCCGACTACGGGCGCTGTCTGTACGGAGTTTGTACGTTCTCCCCGTGACCTGCGTGGGTTTTCTCCAAGATCTTCAGTTTCCTCCCACACTCCAAAGACGTACAGGTATGTGGGTTAATTGGCTTGGTAAATGTAAAAATTGTCCCTAGTGTGTGTAGGATGGTGTTAATGTGCTGGTCGACTTGTTTCCATGCTGTATCTCTAAAAGAAAACGGGTATAGTGGCCTTTGCTCCTGCATTTAGCTTGGCTTTGTCACCAGGTGAAGACCATACTGTACCGCTGTACCGCTGAATGGATGGAATCCCACTCAGAATCAGGGAGCGTCTCTAATGTCACTGGGAGATGGTGATTCAGATGATAGTCACAAAATGCTGGAGTAACTCAGTGGGACAAGCAGCATCTCTGGAGAGAAAAAATGCGTGACGTTTTGGTTTTGGGTCGAGACCCTTCGTCTGACTGAGCGTCAGGGGAGGGAGACATAGAGATTTGGAAGAGTGGGGTGTGAAAATGAGAGATCAAAGGGGACGAAGTTCAATGAAAATGTAAAATAAGTAGATACATAGAAAATAGTTGCTGGAGGAGGCCATTCAACTCCGCCATTCAATATGATCATGGCTGATCATCCAAAATAAGTACACATAAGTTCTGGCTTTCCCCCCGTATCCCTTGATTCCTTTAGCCCTAAGAGCTAAATCTAACTCTCTCTTGAAAACATCCAGTGAATTGGCCTCCACTGCCTTCTGTGGCAGAGAATTCGACAGATTCACAACTCTCTGGGTGTAAAAGTTTTTCCTCATCTCAGTCTTAAATGACCTCCCCCTTATTCTTAAACTGTGACCCCTGGTTTTGGACTCCCCCAACATCGGGTACATTTTTCCTGCATCTAGCCTGTCCAATCCTTTAAGAATTTTATATGTTTCTATTAGATCCCCTCTCATCCTTCGAAATTCCAGCGAATACAAGACCAGTCGACCCTTTCTTTCATCATATGTCAGTCCCGCCATCCCGGGAATTAACCCGGTGAACCTCAATAGCAATAATGTCCTTCATCAAATTAGGAGACAAAAATTGCACACAATACTCCAGGTGCAGTCTCACCAGGGTCCTGTACAACTGCAGTAGGACCTCCTTGCTCCTAAAATCAAATCTTCTCGCAATGAAGGCCAACATGCCATTAGCTTTTTTCACTGCCTGCTGTGCCTGCATGCTTACTTTCAGTGACTGATATGCAAGCAGTCCCAGGTCTCATTGCACCTCGGATAGTAATCTGCCTTCCTGTTCTTGCATCCAAAGTGGATAACCTCACATTTATCCACATTATACTGCATCTGCCATGCTTCTGCCGACTCACCCAACCTGTCCAAGTCACCCTGCAGTCTCATAGCATCCTCCTCACCACTCACACTACCACTCAGCTTTGTGTCTTCCACAAACTTAGAGATGTTACTTTTAATTCCCTCGTCTAAATCGTTAATATATATTGTAAACAACTGGGGTCCCAGCACCGAGCCTTGCGGCACCCCACTAGTCACCGCCTGCCATTCTGAAAAGTACCCATTGATTCCTACTGTTTGCTTCCTGTCTGTCAACCAGTTCTCTATCCATGTCAGTACCCTACCCCCAATACTATGTGCTCTAATTTTGCACACTAGTCTCTTGTGTGGGACCGTGTCAAAGTCTTGAAAGTCCAGATACACCACATCCACTGGCTCTCCCTTATCCATTCTACTTGTTACATCCTCAAAATATTCCAGAAGATTAGTCAAGCATTATTTCCCTTTCATAAATCTTTGCTGACTTTGACCAATCCCATCACTGCTTTTCAAATGCACTGCTATAACATCTTTAATAATCGACTCCAGCATCTTCCCCACTACTGATGTCAGGCTAACCGGTCTATAATTCCCCGTTTTCTCTCTCCCTCCTTTCTTAAAATTGGCTACCCTGCAGTCCACAGAAACTGATCCAAAGTTGAGAGAACATTGGAGAATGATCACCAATGCTTCCATGATTTCCAGGGCCACCTCCTTGAGTGTTCTGGCTTGCAGACCATCAGGCCCTGGGAATTTATTTGCCTTCAGTCCCAACAGTTTACCTACACCATTTTCTGATTAATGTGGATTCCCTTCAGTTCTTCCCTTCCACTAGATCCTTGGTCCCCGGGTATTTCTGGGAGATTGTTTGTGTCTTCCTTAGTGACTCATTTATCTGGTCTGCCATTACCTTGTATTCCATTATAAATTCACCTGTTTCTGACTGTAAGGGACCTACATTCGTTTTTCACTAATCTTTTCCTTTTTTCATACCTAAAGAAACTTTACAGTCAGTTTTTATATTCGCTGCAAGCTTTCTTTCATGCTCTTTTTTCCCCCTCTGAATCAACCCCTTTGTCCCCCTCTGTTGAGTTCTAAATTTCTCCCAGTCCTCTGGTTTGCCGCTTCTTCTGGCCAATTTATATGCCTCTTCCTTGGTTTTAACACTATATGTAAATTTGAGGATGACACAAAGCTGGGTGGCAGTATGAGGAGGATAATATTGAAATATTGGACGAGAACCTACGGTTTGAAGTTTGATCATTATTTTATGAGAAGTTGAAGTGAGTGACTATGTGAAGAACCCGCCAGTCTGCATCAATCTTCAGAGCCACTGCATGAAACCACAGTCCACTTGAACCAGATTCAAGCTATAGAAAGATTAATATCCTTTGACTTACCGAATGAAATTTATGAGATTCAGAGTTGGGAGTGGAGGGCATGTAGTCTCTCACTCCAACTTCTCATAAAATATAGATCAAACTTCAAACAGTGAGTTTTCGTTTAATCCTATTTTATTTCGAAGTCTCATGACGAGACTACGTGAAGCCTTTGAAGCTCTGTGGTTTCATGCAGTAAACCAATCTGTATGTGAACACACTACACAGATAAACCATAAATGGTAGAAAGACATAGGCCATTAACACATGATGCTAACTTTACGTACATGTACATCACCCTTAACAAGTCCACAGTCCAATTTGCCTTGGAGTTACAGCCAAAACAGCTCATTTAACACTTTCCAGAATGCTATCTGCTATTGTCCAGACCTGTTAAGCAGTTTCTTATAAAACTTCCGAAAGTGCGTTCATCTGACCATCCTGCTGTTGCAAGAATGTGATCAAGAGGAACGTCCATTCTATGGCTGCCGACATGCCAGCAGCCCTGGTAGAGTGTGACTTGAAAATATCTGTATTCACTCCCACTTTCAACAGCGTATATTCTATCCATCCTGAAATAGTCTGCACCGACACTCTCTTGTAAGACTTTTTATAACTATGAAGAAAGCTTTTCCTTCATCTCGTAGGTTCTTAGTAACCTCAATGTACTTTTTCACATAATTAACACTCACAATCTCCGATCTGGTGGGTTTGCTGCCTGCTCCAATTTGTACCCAACCGTGCCTGTTCTGCTTTATAAGTTCATTCACATAAAATGCTACCCTCTTGTCAGATATGATTGAGTTATCCAGACAGAGATTGTGTAAAGACTGAGCTCTTCGTGCTGAAATAAGTGCCTAACTTATGAGTAGCTGCTCCAACGTTAGCGATGCATCTGGTGCGAATTTGCATAAAAACTATAACACTGATTAAACATTCCACACTTCTTTGTATCTAGGCTTTAGAAGATTCAGATAAAAAGACACCTCCCATAAACATTGTCACCAGTGGGTGTGAGCCAATCATTTGTAGCCCCACTCCAAGCACTAGATACGTTGATAAGGCACTGCGAGCAGTGATAATTCCGCTATAACTTGGTCTCTCCTCATAAAACCAAACTGAAAGAAACCCACAAACCTCTGCTACATCTGCTTAAAAGTGGTGCACATGTGTCTCCTTACAAAACTTTTCCCCTGTTTTGTGTAGGTAGCATACAGCTTTTTGTGCCTTCTCGCCAAACTGCAGTGATCACGTCAACTGTCCTACTGGATAATCCTATAAGCTCGAAGGGTCTCTTTAAATCCTGCAAATTAATAAATCAATACG
Organism: Raja brachyura; assembly: GCA_963514005.1. Next base: position 63,272,068 of record OY740793.1, read on the forward strand.
ATCATGCAGTGGATGCGGTGCCGAGTGACAGGTTGAACCAACAACTGTTCGTGTCTATGAGCAAATACAGGAGCTTCTTTCAGCAGACCTTTTTACAATTGAAACCATGGTTGAGTAGGCCAATTTGGCACTAGTATAATACCTGTTGCCTCGTCTCGAATGATCTTTTGGAGGCATCTTCTGATAAGACAGAAAAAGGAATTTATTGACCTGGTGTCTGCTTCAATTTTGTACCTATGTGGCAGATGTGCAGCTGACACCCATATTTTCCTCTTATACACCGCGCCCAATTGGACTTTGCTAGTGCATCACATGTTTGAGACTTACAGCTACCCATATGGCTAATATACACTGCTGCTGTTGCATTGTCCCAATGTAGCCTGATTTGCATATCATGGTCATTCCCACAATACGTCCTCAATGCCTGGAATGCTGCTAGCATTTCCAAATAGTTTATTCCATATTTTATGGCCATGTCTCAGCTCATCCTTATTCCGCCTACTGCCACAACTAGTATAGGTTATACCCCAGCCCTCACTTTGTAGTGTTAGTGCGGCTTACTAGATACAACGAACCCTGCACCCTCGTGTGTGCTCAGTTCTCCACTGGAATTCAGATATCGGCTCTGTCGTCAGCCTCATACATCCTTTGACCACATGTCCATTGGGCAGTGGTCAGCACAGAATGTCCTGCAGGCACTGCAGGGAAAAGACTCGATGGACCCGGTGGCGTGGTTTCCTGAGCAGACTGCCCAGCTTGTCTGGCAAAATGCCTCATCGCCAGAACTCACCAACAAGCACCAAGACCTGGCTTGGCTGGCGGTGAGGGGAGCCCTCCCAGTCAGATCCTTCCTGCACCGTCGGAACCTCACTACCAGCGCACGCTGCCCTCGGGACGGCTGCTATGGAGTGGAGACGGTTGCCCACCTCTTTGCAGAGTGTGGATTTGCCCAAAGAGTCTGGAGAAAAATGCAAGGGTCCCTGGTACGCTTTATTCCAAAGCTCCGTCACAGAGGACTCTGTGATTTACGGACTGTTCCCAGGGACACATTCAGAGACTGACATCAAGTGCTGCTGGAGGGTTATCAACTCGGTGAAAGACGCTCTCTGGTCTGCCCGAGCGTTGTTCACCACCCAGCAGAGCGAGATGTCCGTCGGGGAATGTTGCCGACTGGCCCACTGCAGACTGCAGGAGTACGTACTGAGGGACGCACTGAAGCTCGGTGCAGCCAACGCCAAGGCTCGGTGGGGGAGGGCCACAGTCTAAGGTCCTTCCGCTGCTGGACATGAGGGGCACTGTATGGTGGAGACGCCCCTCAAAATAAGGGAAGGTATCCCATGCCGGGGGGCCACATGAGTGGCACGGGTGGGGGATCGATTCGTGAAATTTGAAAAATGTATATAGACTGTATGGAGACATTTGTATAGCCTCCGAAAATGTTGGATGGATTTTTTTCGCACGGTTGATGTATTGTAAATATTTATTACTCGAATAAAGTCTATTTTGAAATATAAAAAAAAATCAACATGTCTGCTCTAGGACAGGTGATCCACCCGGACCAAACTTGTGCTGTACCTGGCAGGAAAATCTCAGACAGCCTAGCGCTGCTGAGAGATACCATCGCCTACGTGCAGGACAGATGGGTGGATGCCTGCCTAGTCAGCTTGGACCAGGAGAAGGCCTTTGACAGGATTTCGCACACGTACATGAGGGACGTGCTCTCCAAAATGGGTTTTGGGGAGGGAATCAGGAATTGGATCAAACTGCTCTACACCGACATCCGTAGTGCAGTCCAAATCAATGGGTGGGAATCAGACAGTTTCCCTGTAAGGTCTGGAGTCAGGCAGGGTTGCCCTCTCTCTCCTGTCTTGTTTGTCTGCTGTATTGAACCCTTTGCCGAATCCATCAGGAAGGATGCGAGCATAAGAGGAGTGACACTGCCCGGCAGTGGGGGCATTCAAGTAAAGACCTCCCTGTACATGGACGATGTCGCTGTCTTCTGCTCGGATTCAGGGTCGGTCCGCAGACTGATTAGTATCTGCGACCAGTTTGAGTCGGCCACGGGAGCCAGGGTGAACCGCAGGAAGAGCGAGGCCATGCTCTTTGGCAACTGGCCCGACAGATCTTCCGTCCCCTTCACCATCAAGCCTGACTTCTTGAAGGTGCTGGGGATCTGGTTCGGGGGGGCTGAGGCATGTAACAAGAATTGGCTGGAGCGGATAGCCAGGGTGGGGAAGAAGCTGGAGATGTGGAGGCAACGCTCCCTCTCCATAACGGGAAAGAATTTGGTCATCAGGTGTGAGGTGCTCTCGGGCCTGCTGTACTTGGCACAGGTGTGGCCTGTCCCTCCTTCCTACGCCACAGGGATTACCCGGGCCGTCTTCCGGTTCATCTGGGGGTCGAGGATGGACCGGGTGCGACGGGCCACAATGTGCAAGTCAGCAGACAACGGGGGTAAAAGCGTGCCCAACGTCGCCCTCATCCTGATGGCCACCTTCGTGTGTGGCTGCATCAGGTGGAGTGTAGAGCCAAGGCACGTGGGCACCAAGTGCCACTACTTGCTGAGGTTCTACCTGTCCCCGGTGTTGCGAAGGATGGGCCTGGCGCAGATGCCACGCAAGGTGCCAGTCAGCTGGACACTGCCGCCCCATCTGTCGTCTGTGGAAAGGTTCTTCCGGACCAACACCTTTGACCACATGTCCATTGGGCAGTGGTCAGCACAGAATGTCCTGCAGGCACTGCAGGGAAAGGACTCGATGGACCCGGTGGCGTGGTTCCCTGAGCAGACTGCCCAGCTTGTCTGGGAAAATGCCTCTTCACCAGAACTCACCAACAAGCACCAAGACCTGGCTTGGCTGGCGGTGAGGGGAGCCCTCCCAGTCAGATCCTTCCTGCACCGTTGGAACCTCACTAACAGCGCACGCTGCCCTCGGGACGGCTGCTATGGAGTGGAGATGGTTGCCCACCTCTTTGCAGAGTGTGGATTTGCCCAAAGAGTCTGGAGGAAAATGCAAGGGTCCCTGGTACGCTTTATTCCAAACAGCTCCGTCACAGAGGACTCTGTGATTTACGGACTGTTCCCAGGGACACATTCAGAGACTGACATCAAGTGCTGCTGGAGGGTCATCAACTCGGTGAAAGACGCTCTGTGGTCTGGCCGAGCGTTGTTCACCACCCAGCAGAGCGAGATGTCCGTTGGGGAATGTTGCCGACTGGCCCACTGCAGACTGCAGGAGTACGTGCTGAGGGACGCACTGAAGCTCGGTGCAGCCAACGCCAAGGCTCGGTGGGGGAGGGCCACAGTCTAAGGTCCTTCCGCTGCTGGACATGGGGGGCACAGTATGGTGGAGACACCCCTCAAAATAAGGGAGGGTATCCCATGCCGGGGGGCCACATGAGTGGCACGGGTGGGGGATCGATTCGCGAAATTTGAAAAATGCATATAGACTGTATGGAGCAATTTGTATAGCCTCCGAAAATGTTGGATGGATTTTTTGCACGGTTGATGTATTGTACATATTTATTACTCGAATAAAGTCTATTTTCAAATATAAAAAACATCTATCAACATGTCCCATATTCAATTTTAGGGCGAGATCCTTTTCCCGATCCAGGCTTCTATAATGCATGGCCCCATAGTTGGGAAGGCAGTTACCAGTTTGCCTCTCACCCTCGCAACCTGTCGTATAGTAGACTTCTCATTCTTAAATAAGCCTCTGCATCCATCTCCAAAATTCTGTTTCTTATCTGTAGGTAGGGTCACAGACCGATCTGAAGAGTTCATGAGAAAGCTGTCGACTCAAGCCGGGGCTTTCCTGGATGAATAACAAATCCTAGATCTTCAAGGCTTGTCTAGGTTGCTAAAACAGCTACATCTATGTCATATATAGTATTTCCTACGATTAGCGTGTCAACTATTTCCTGTGATTCTCATGTATTGGTACCGGAAAGAATGCATCTTTCAGATCGATTGAGGCCATAAAGCAATAATCAGCAGTTTTGCTGAATGAAAAATTCCATTCTAAAATGGTTCAATTCCAAGCCCATGTTCAGACTGTCCAAATCAGGAATGATTCAGTATACTCCATCTTCCTTAGACCTGGTGAAGATATTGGAAATATATTCATCTTGTTCATGGACAATCTCCTCAATCATACCCTTTTGTGTAATTTCACTACCTCTACTCGGATGGCTATATATTTCTCTTTAGACCGTTTGTATGGAAATTTGGCCTTTTGTTGCCATGGAGGAAACTAGTCAGACAGAACAACAGATTGATAGCCATTTTGGCTAGTAAAGTCAAAGGGCCAGTGGTTATCTTTCTCCACTTACTTTACAACAGCCTCAATACACCCCCGACTTGAATATCCTCCATACATTTTGTGCAGCTGTAGGAATAATACTCACCTACCTCAATGGGAATAGGGGGTTGATTGATAGCATCTGCTGACACCAGTTTTTGTTCTGTTCCTTCCCTCTGGCTCTGACATCGTGGCCTGCTGCGGTTGAGACTGAGTGTGTGGCATGCGCTGTCTCCATGGTGAGCGCTGTGAACCTGCGCCTAAAACAGGCCTGTGGCTCTGTCTTAGTTGTGTAGGCCTGGTGCTCCAACCAGCCCCAGTATAGCGGTTGCAGCCACTAACTTGGTAGGAATGATATCTTTACACAGCCGTGCTAAGGGGTCTTGCTGCACTTCAGAGCATTGAGTTCCATCCACGACCTCGCAAATCCCTCTTGTAAGGGCTTTCTGAACTCGTGGGAGTTTTAGATCTTTCGGCTTTGTTTAGCCAATCAGAATGTCCCAGATGGTGATGTTAACCTTCGGTACATCATGAGTCTGGCAGTTATCGGGATGAACATACTTTCCAGCATTGTCCTGCTTGTTCTCCTCATTCAGCTGGTGTCAAGTCAAGTATATAATGCTACTTGCCAGTTCTGCCTCTACCGGTTCACCTATCCCCGAGGCGATGGCAAATGTTGTTCCAGAGTGCCGGCAGCTCTTTTATTGTTGTGAGCTGAACGGTATTATCCATTTGTTGAGGGAATCCGCAACTCCCAGCCCCTGAGTGGTAGATATCCTCAGATATCTGAATTGAACAGCCTGTATCAGTGCAGTGCACCTCCCCATCACCAGCCTCTCACTCAGTTATCCCCACTCTTGTGACTTGACTGATAACTTCATCCTTAGATGTTGAGGCAGTGCCTCCCTGGCCAGTATAGTCCTTTTGGACAGCCAGTTCCGATGGTCTTCCCCGAGCCCCAGGGTGGCCAAGCTGCTCCTTTTTGGAGCTATCGCGGAGGTTGCTGTGCAGGCCACCCTGCCAGCGTCTCCGAGCCCGGGTCTGGTTGAGCTGCTCCTTTTCGGAGCTGTCGCGGAGGTTGCAGTGCAGGCCACCCTGCCAGTATATCCGAGCCCCCTTAACAAGCAGCTCCCTTTCGGAGCTTTAGCAGTGGTTGCTGTTCAGGTCGCCCCAGCCAGCTACTCCAAGACGGGGATGGGCCACCTGCTCCGTTTCGGAGCTTTAGCTGTGGTTGATGTGCAGGTTGATGCACCTCTCAGCATCTCCGAGCCCACTGTTAGCGTCTCTGAGCTCGATAGCAACGGCCACCGATATCGCTCGCTGCCGCCATTCCCGCTGAATTTTCAGCGGCGCATCTTTTCTTGTTTCTCGGGTTGTCCATTTTGGAAATCAAACCCACGTTGAAACAAGAAGCACCGTTCCTGCAAAAAAAAACCTTACCTTCACCGTGAAAACTCTGACGGAAAATTTCCGAATGCATCCGTGTCTCGCGCCATGTGACAACGTATTGATGCGCATGTGGGCTGGCGGGTTCTTCACGTAGTCCCGTCACGAAACTTTGAAATAAAATTATTATTTATGTCCATTTATTTCACTCACACGATAACTCAATTTGGAACTGCTTTTAAAAATTATTTAATATTTGAATTTTTTTAACTTTACTTCCCGCAATCTCGGTTATGCCAGTGACTGTTTCATTGTCGATGAAGTTCTTTATGGAAATCTTGAGATTGTGAAAGGGATATTCATTTCTTCCTTCCTTTGTTTATTAACCAGAAGCCCTGGTATGAAGGCATCTGAGTTCAACAGGCCAGGATGATGTATGCATTGACCTTTCACTAAGGAAACAACCTGGTTTTATAGCTGCCTCTATGAAAACCAATTTTACCTTATTGTTTTATTGGGTTTAGCAAAACATAATATCCAGTCGCAGAGGTAAGACCTTCATTGAGATGTTTTTATTGCAGATAATTAATATGTAGTTACGGTTGTAACTCTACCATTGACAGGTCGCAATAGAACCCTGCAGCAAAAATGGTCGTATTGATTGCGGTATCCCAACTAAAAATAAGATCTAAATTTTAACCATATAACCATATAACAATTACAGCACGGAAACAGGCCTTCTCGGCCCTTCCTGTCCGTGCCGACCATTTATTTTCCCCTAGTCCCATCTACCTGCACTCAGACCATACCCCTCCATTCCCTTCCCGTCCATATACCTATCCACTTTACTTTTAAATGTTAAAATTGATCCTGCCTCCACCACTTCTGCTGGAAGATCATTCCACACAGCCACCACTCTCTGAGTAAAGAAGTTCCGCCTCATGTTACCCCTAAACCTCTGTCCCTTAATTCTCATGTCATGCCCTCTTGTTTGAATCTTCCCTACCCTCAATGGGAAAAGCTTATCCACGTCAACTCTGTCTATCCCTTTCATCATTTTAAAGACCTCAATCAAGTCCCCCCTTAACCTTCTGCGCTCCAAAGAATAAAGACCTAAGTTGTTCAACCTTTCTCTGTAACTTAGTTGCTGGAACCCAGGCAACATTCTAGTAAATCTCCTCTGTACTCTCTCTATTTTGTTGACATCCTTCCTATAATTAGGCGACCAAAATTGCATACCATACTCCAGAATTGGTCTCACCAATGCCTTATACAATTTTAACATTACTTCCCTACCCCTATATTCAATGCTCTGACTTATAAAGGCCAGCACACCAAAAGCTTTCTTTACCACCCTGTCTACATGTGATTCCACCTTCAGGGAACTATGCACAGTTATTCCTAGATCCCACTGTTCCACAGCATTCCTCAATTCCCTACCATTGACCATGTTCCTTCCTATTTTGATTTGTCCTGCCAAGATGTAGCACCTCACACTTATCAGCATTAAACTTCATCTGCCATCTTTCAGCCCACTCTTCCAAATGGCCCAAATCTCTCTGTAGACTTTGAAACACAATGACAGCACAATGCCTATGCTAGTAATGCTGCTGCCCTACAGCTACAACCACTTTGGTTCAGTCCTGACGTCTGGTGCTGTCTGTTTAGAGTTTGCAGGTTCTTCCAGTTATCATGCGGTCTTCCCGCAGTAGTACCACTTTCTTCCCCATTGACCACATTCTGGTAGGTAGGTTAAACGGCCACGGTGCAAAGCCCGTATCTAGAAACAAGGAACTGCAGATGCTGGTTTACAAAAAAACAAAGGCACAAAGTGCTGGAGTAACTCAGCAGGTCAGGCAGCATCTCTGGAGAACATGGATAGGTGACGTTTTGGGTTGGAACCCTAGTTTGCCCCTAATTTGTCGACAAATGTTAGAATGTGTGGGAAGGAACTGCAGATGCTGGTTTACACTGAAGATACACACAAAATGCTGGAGTAACTCAGTAAAGGGCCTGAACCACTTGGGTGTTATTTGCGCGTAATTTACGCGACATCATTTACACATCACGTCGTGCCGCGCACGTGATGCGTGCATGGTGTGCATTACACGCGCATGGTGCGTGGTGACGTGGGCAGTGACGCACGGTCGCGCGCGGTTCCCCACGATTTTGGGATTCACAAAATCTTCGCGCGCATCTGCGTGACACGCAAATGACGCCCAAGTGGGACAGGCCCTTTACTGTCTGTCCCGCTGAGTTACTCCAGCATTTTGTGTCTATCGACAAATGTTAGAATCTGGGGGATTTGAGGGGAATGTGGGAGGAATAGGTTACAAACAAAATTAGCGGGGAATAGCATTGCTTTGTGAACTGGCGTGGACTTAATGGGCTTAAAATGGTCTGTACAATGTTGTTTGGATAATATAGTTTTCAGCACAGTCTGTTTTGTGCAGTTAAGTCTGGAGTTAAATGTCCGAGTGGCACAAGCCTGCAACATTTGCATGCTACCTATCACATGCTTAGCACTCCGTGTGTTTGCGACCTGTATTATGGATGTTCTCTGCTGGCTGGCTGCCACACCCTTTACCCTGCACCAAATGTGGCCCCTTAGCTGACATTCAATTTGCTATATATAGCGTTGGATTAAGAACAAAGAAATGCAGCTCAGTCTTGCAAACTATGGGATTGATTTGTCCAGCAATATCATGGTACTCGAAATCTTCCTTTAGCCGAACTGCCAGTCAATATTAAGAAAAAAGACTGATTTGTAGATTATAGTGAAATTTAGCTCTGTTTATCAGGAAACACTCAAACATATTATTTACAGATATTTTCAGAATCACAGGAATGTTCCCACTGATGATCTGGAATTTGGCAATAAATTGAAGCATATTGAATGCTAACAATTAAATAATTGGGCCATATCACATTGCTACTGTATATCCAGACTTGTTATACACTAGCATGTGACTAAGCCTGCTATGTCAGCGATCCATGCATCAGCTCACTCGTACTCAATTATACATAGAGAAAAGATTTTGGTCAGATTAAATTACGTTTTGAAAATGTTCAAGGCTACAATAATTTTAAGTTGCTTTCTAGAGGGCTGCTACATACACTGCAGGATGAAACGCTGGATTAGCAGTTGTTATTTTGAGTCACGTTATGATAAAGACAAATGGACACATTCCACGTCTGTTCAGCAAAACAATTTCTGAAGACTTCTGTTTTTCTAACTCTCCGAACATCCCCATCGAAAATGCCAATTCATCCTGCGTACAATTCTGCACTTGCCCACTGACTACTTTTAACTTGGATAAAATTCATTATTGCCGCCAGATGATAAGAAACAAAGGCAATTCAAAAGCATGCCTAAATGTTAAATCACAAACAGATATTAAGCAGCCTGGATTGGAATACCTCACAAGGCTCTGGTGGTGAATGTTTCAGATTGTTGGCATTAATGTCACATTTTGTTTGAATCTTTTGAATGAGTCAGGCAGATTGCTCATTTACCAAAGTTCCTTGGAGGGTTTGTGCATGAATAATGTTTACTTCAAAGCCTAACTTTTCCAAGGTCATGAGCTGATGAAGATTCCCACTGCTGGTTTACACTCCAAAACCTTACTCTAAAAATGGCTGGTCTTGCAGAAAATACATCTTCAATTCTGAAAACATTTCAGGCCATGTTTTTTTTAACTGTTGGGAAAGAATTCACTCAGTTTCATGCATTTATAAACCAGAATTATGGGACAAGAAAGTTGCCATTTTGGGCCCAAGCCTCGGTTTCTTCTTCTCAACGCTAACCTGCTGAATCAGGAAGAGAAACAAACTGGAACAGTTGAAGGTGTAATGTGCCCTGAGCTTGTTACCTCTCGGATTGGTATTCCAGTGCTCTATGATAGGCTTCCCATTCTACAAAATCAAAAAAGCTTTAGCTCATCTAAATGTAGCAATGTTACAACATTTTGAGATTTAAAAATTCAAGCCTGCAATTTATCCCATCAGATAAAGCATAAAAAGAAGTTTAATTTGACACCTAATTTACTTTCATATCTTCAGTATTAAAAAGGTTATGGCCATTTTCATACTCAGAAATGAGAATCTTGTTCCCCATTGCCTTTCCATTGACTTAACTCAAAAGCTGTGATCTCAGACAGTCAAAAGCCCATAACTTTCTTAAAAATTAAGAGAACTCAATGACATTTTCAGTTATTATTGATTGAAGCATTCTGAAACAAATATGAAACAATATTACTTGGATGACCTGAAAATAAAGCATATTGTTAGTTAGTTACCTAATTACAAAATTCAATTACTAGATCTAAACATCTATTCATTTCTTCAGAAAATATAAACTTTTTAAAAATTGCCTGTGTCCAAATAACATTCACACAATAATTCACAATATAACATGATTTTTAAATCTCATTTTCATCAATTTATAGGCCAAATGGAAGGAATTTAGTGTTTAATTCCTGTAAATTAATGGCCATTTAAATCAACTAGCGAGTGGGTTTTAGTGGAATGCGGTGGATCAGAACGTTGTGGTTTGCTGTAAAGTCGGCATGAAAAATACAGCCGGTTCATACATTTTTTTTGTCCCCATTTCGCAACATGAAAATGTGATTAAAGGTTTCCTAAAAACCACGTTTTAATGTAAAAATAAACTGTGCACTTCATTTTCTCCCCTATGTAAAATCCTTCCCGTTGTCGGCGCTCATGGCTTGTGAAGGTGATTTTTAAATTACTCTAGTTAATAAATAATCTAGTGCAATTTAAAAATACCTTCATTAATGGAATGTCGGAGCGATTTTTCTTCAGCACCAAAATCGCCCGACATGGATCGATTTGCCCCGTCTGTAGAAAAATGGCACTTTAAGCCCGCCCCCCTCTGAAAGGCACCAAAGTCACGTACAAGGGGAGCGGCAGAACTGCAGCGTTACTCAAGGTAAGTTTTGTAACATACCTACTAAATGCTTAATCAATCTAATACCTCATAAGTAGAAATGAAACTTCACCTCCCATTCCCACACTGACCTTTCTGTCCTGGGCCTCCTCTGCTTTCAGAGGGAGACCACAAGCAGATTGGAATAATAGAACCTCATGTTTCGCCTGGGCAGCAGTGTAAATATTGATTTCTCTAATTTCAAGTCTCAAGTCTAATCTCTAACTCCTGCATTCCCTTCCCTCCCCCCTCTTCCCCCCCCCCCCCCCCCCCAACCCTAGACATCCTACTAGTTCCACTGTTCACATTCTTGTATCCGTCCCGTGAGCACATCTTCCCCAGCCAACAATGTACCATTATGGGCACCACCCTTCCTTGGTCATCTGTTGCCAGCACTGATTTGTTTTGGCCTTCACCTACCTCAAGTTCCCTCCCCTTTACAATCAGTCTGAAGAAGGGTTCCGACACGAAACGTCACCCATCCTTTGTTTCCAGAGATGCTGCTTGACCTGCTGAATTACTCCAGCACTTTGTGTCTATCTTCTAATACCCCATGACTTTGCCTAAGCTGACTAACATTGAATCCCATTCTCACAAAATGTCCATTCTTTGAAGTTTCTGGGCTTCACCCATCCAATCTCTGCTGCAGCTTCTGCCTGATCCAAGCTTTCAGTTCTTATTTCAACCACATATGTGTTCCGCCTCCACTTATCCCACAGAATTGGCTCTAACTCCTGAAGCATGTGTAAAGTTTGCTCTCTAAATTTTCCGTCTCTCATTGCAAGAACTCTTTAAAATCCACTTCCTAGTTGTAGAATCATACAATGTGGAAACAGGTCCCTTGGTCCATCTAATGTATGCTGACCATCAAGCCCTAATACTAATTTTACTTTGGAGTCACGTGAGTGATTCCGTGAAGAAGACCCACCAGGCCGCATGCGCACCAGTATGTCAGCCGCACTGGCGCAAGCACCCGACTGGCAGGGCAGAGCTCCTGTCAGCGGTAAGTTAAACCTAGAGGTAAGTTTGTTTTTACTTACCAGGTTTTTTCAGGCAGGAGCCTCTTTTCACAGAGGTTTTCCTGCCAGTTTCGCAGCTCGATGAGTGAACCGGTTATGGGCTGTGGGGAAACCCCAGTCCGACCGCGGAAGCGGATAACTGGCAAATAGATTGGGTTGTGAGATAAGGAGCCGCGAACAAGGCAGTCAGCGGCTCCCAGCCTGCGGGGATGCAGTGAAACGGCAAGAAATTCAAGCCAGAGTCGCTGACAGTGCAGTCAGCGGCTCCCAGCCTGTGGGGATGCCGTTGGAATGGCAAGGAAGTAATGCTAGAGTCACTGACAGTGGGGTCAGTGGCTCACAGACGTTGGTCCCCAGGCAAGGAATTAATTGGGACTCATTTAGCCCTATTTGGACTCAGGTGAGTCGGGCCACAAAGGGTTTCTCTTAATAATACAAATTTATGTATGTTATAGTGTTTTTCTTAAGAAGTTATAGTCATAAAGAGTTATTGGTATATGTCTCTGACAATGTAATCCTTGTTGTTTAGCACAAGTTGCTGTGAATTGTTTTAACCCTTCACAGGTAAAGCTGTACACTAAAAATGTTGATTTAGTGAGCCTACACTGTAATAGTGTGGGCCGATGGGACAGGCCGCGCCAGCAGCACCTGGGATAGGGCTGCTTCACGTGTAATACTGCGGGCCTATGGGACAGGCCGTGCCAACAGCGCCTGACACGGTTGCTTCATGTGTGACACTACCGGCCTACGAGAGAGCCACGCTAGCAGCACCTGGTACAGAGCTGTTTCATGTCAAAAAGCGCCGGCCTGTACGAAAGGCGGCACCAGAAATGCCTGGGACAGGGTTGCTCAAATTCACACAAAATCTGCTAGGCCAACGGAGTCGGGAGATGATTCTCCACTGGGGCGGGATAGCAAGGCCCACGGAGTCGGGGGTTGAATTGCTCACCGGGGCTGGATAGTGCGTTTGAAACGACTATCCCAAATATAGCAACTGTTGCATACAGTGCTATAGCAGGGCACACGCCAACAGGAGGAGTGTCAGCCCCATCATGCACAAAAAAGGCAGCCAGCAGTATCTGGTAGAGAACTGTTTGATCATACCTTCATAGATGAGGATTAGTTCAGATGCTGACTCTGATGGTAGGGTGAGATAGTAGTTCCACCTCCGCAGGCCGCACCAGCAGCTCCAGTTACAGAGTGGAGGCAGAGACCAAGACGGGTCAGTATCCTGCTGACACTGAGTCTCAGGGTATGGCCGTGGGGCATACCCCAAGGGATGAAGGGCAAGTGTCAGAGGTACCTTTTTCCTGACAACAAAGTTGCCATCCCAGCAGAATATTCTATTTGGGTTAAGTCCAATGGGTTCGTATCCGTATTGGTATCCTGCGCCTGTTTAGGGCTGCCTACGAATCACCCTCTCTGAGGAGGGAAGAGCAAAAGGTCAAGATATAACTGACTCCAGGCTCTAAAGAAGTCAATACAACATACTTAATCACATATGTGCCGGCAGTGAACAGCGCCATCAGGAGGATGTGAGAGCCAGCCGCTTAATCTGTCATTCAGGTAGGCCTATTCAACAGGGGAAGAAAACCTGGCAGATGAATCAATTAGGCCAACGTCGGGCAAAAGTCATCGTTCAGAACGCAACCCAGGCGCTCATCGGCAGTAAGTGGTTCACTGCAGCTGTGGGCAGCATGATAGCTCAGAAATTCCATGCACCTTAAAAATTCTACTCAACAAAATGGGTCTAGCACCTCCAAAATATGGGTAGTGCACTGTTCACAAGTTGTAATATTTACATTTGTCTAGTACAAACACACAAAGGGTAAAAATATCTGGTTGAGGCACAGTCGTAGCATTCCAAGCAAGTTTGGATTATTGTCAGGGTTATTTTCTAAAAGTTAAGGTTTGTAAATTGGGCAAAAGTTCTCATGCAAACCACCCATGGAATAAGGCAGGAGTGGCATATAATTATGAAGAATGGAGAGTGTCGGGCATATGAACTTCCGAATATGAAAACTTATTTCCTGACTAACAACAGATTCATAAGGGTCAAAGATCCATGCTATGCAAATCCCATTACAGAGGTTATCAAAGACAATTAACTGTACTAATAACAGTAAAACATTGCAGAATGAGATAAACTGTTCGTTGGTCATTGAATTGAATTGAATTATTGAATTACCTTTATTGTCATTCAGACCTTTTGGTCTGAACGAAATTTCGTGCCTGCAGTCATACATATATTAAAAGTAACAAAACCACACAATAAACACAAATTTAACATCCACCACAGTGAGTTCACCAAACACCTCCTCACTGTGGTGGAAGGCAAAAGTCTTAGAGTCTCTGTCTTCTTCCCTCCTTGTTCGCCCTCTGGGCTGAGGAGATCCAGGCCTCCGATGTTGCCGTCCACCAGGCCCGCGGCCGAGCCTCAGAAACCGGGCCGCCGCCACTGCCATCGCCGGAATGCTGGAACACCGCCACAGGGCCCGCCGCCGGAACGCCGGAGCACCGCAGCCCCGAAAGCCAGGTCACCGCTGGAGCACCACAGCCCCGAAACCAGGTCGCCGCTGGAGCACCGCAGCCCTGAAAGCCAGGCCGCCGCTGGAACACCACAGCCCTGAAAGCCAGGCCGCCGGAATGCCACTGGAGCACCGTAGCCCTGAAGCCAGGTCGCTGCTGGAAACTGGAAGGCCGCCAGCTCCGCCATTAGGACCTCAGCACAGACGGAGACGCTGACGGGGGACACGACAAGAAAAGTTGCATCCCCCTGAAGGGAGAGACTAAAACCCTGCTTCTCTACCCCTCCACCCCCCACACACACACACATACACAACCTAATAAACCAAAATAATCATAAAAACAGACACAAAGACAAAAATAAAATAAAAGACAGACGGACTGCAGGTGAGCCGCAGCTGCCAAGCAGTGCCGCCACTTCCGCCACTTCCATTGGGATTTACCTTTAATTATTAGCCTTGACTCCGCCCTGTGGCAAGAGATTGGAGTTAATACAATCTGTTATAAAACTGATTTTATTTTCATCAAGAGTAATTGGCAATATAGCAGCTGTGTTTCAGCCGAGCAAATCGAGGAACTGATATTGTGTAAGTAGCAACCTCTCAAAGGACAATTAGACCATTGTTAACAACCTTATGCTATTGTCAGCTGAAGCTACCTCAGTCACAATGATGAAAAAATTGCTGAACATGACAATAACTCATTTGAACTTGAAATTTGCTACTGTAGTGTGGTGGGTCGAATTCAGTTATTACAAACGGATGTTAAGGACTCTAAGATGAGCAGTTCGGAATACCATCTCTAGTTGGCGGTAGTGGAGATTTGCATGAGTTGCCAATTCTTCAATTGTTGGTATCAACTAAATATATACACTAGATGCATCCCATGGGTAAGGGGCTATTGAGCAAATATACATATTCTACATGCTCAAATTCAAGTTGCTGCTCTACGATGGTGACATATGTTAGTCACATGGTGCTCAAGTAAAAATATCCTGTAATAATTACCTAATCTCCTTTGCCACTGGTGTATCATGCAGTTCAGATCGATGACAACACAGATAGGTATTGGATCTCAAAGTATTATGAAAGTATGATTCAATACTACATTGAATATCGACATGTTGGTGCATGTTTATTCACTGATGGCAAAATTATGTGGCACAACAGTGCGGAGAAATACATTCTCGCTACAAAATGAGGAATGTTCTTTTATGTTTTCCTCCATTTTTGGCTCATTAGCCAGGTCTTAAAACAGTCAGCAAGACCTCGCTTGGGTTCGTACTGTTGGACTGGCTAAGCAGCCATGTTGCCTGCTTCATCAGGCATAATGATACAACGGTATGCGGTTATTCCAAAAAACAAAAACTTGCTGGTTCAACTGTGTTTCAGGAGACCGGCCTTTGCACAATAAAACAATTAATGACTTACATATTTTTAATGGAATGACTTAAGCCTCAGTTTGTCACATCAAGCCATGAATGTGTTCACTGCAGAGTGCAGGGATAGCACCCAAAAAAGCAGTACATTCCCATTGAGGAGGATCAGAAGTGATTTTCTTTTAATGTTACTTTTAATACGGTACAGATTACTGACATTTCCCAGTTCATTCTTAAATGGTATTTGACAATAATTCAGTTATAGAGACACTACAGCTGCAACAAAAGGGAACCACTCTGTTGGGTTCAACCCGGATATCGAGTTGTTAAAAAGATCTTGACACAAGTTCTCACACTACAAGAATATGCAGTTGGTTATTGAAAATGTGTGAACATTACTTCACCAAGGGGTTCCAGCTACAACCTTAGTTATGACACTAATATCAGCACAACGACGGCAAACATTGCAAACGCTGTGGCTAGATAGGATGGAATTGCCTGCAGGTGCCATTACATTTTACATTCTGATCTACACAAGCAGAGCAGACCAGGGTGGCATGATTTAAGATCATTTTTCGGATACTCCACGGTCTCACGTCTATGTTATCAAGGCAACCAGAATCCTAAGAAGTATGGAATCAGCATTGTTTATTAATCAACAAACAACTACACAAAGGAAGGTCGGTTCAGACTATTTCAAGGTGGCTGCAGCCGGTTCTGGGTTATGTAGGTATTAACACTGACGATTGTATATAATAATTCCCCAGGTGAGCATCAACGTCAGCGGCCAGAGCAATGGACATGCCCATCGACCTTATCCTTGCAACCGCAGGATGGTCAACTGAATTGTTTTTTTAATTTTTTCCATAGGCCGGTTACTGACCCAGGGTTTTGCCCATTCTGTTTGCGTCCACTTTAGCCGCTCCTGAGTTACAGGGGTTGCTATTGACTTCTTTATTAACGTAAACCATTAATACATATGAATCGATATCATGCTAATGCATTTTGATTATTCACTCATCCTGAGTCAATCGATGCAGTGAGACGCTGAGATTTCAATCTGCGGCATGAAATCAAAAAGCTTTGAAGTCTTCACGGAATCACTCACGTGACTCCGAAGTAAAATAGTAAGATTAAACGCAAACTTACCAGTTTGAAGCTTGATCTTGATTTTATGAGGAGTTACGTTGGTGATTACGTGCCCGCCACGCCCAACCCTGTCTCATAAAAGATCATCGGGTAGTTCTCGAGTCACGCATCATACTATGTCACTTCGGTGTTTGTTATTTGTGATTTCATACTGCTGATTTGAAGATTGACGGGCATGCGGCCTAGACGGGGTTCTTCACGTAATCACCAACGTATCTCCTCATAAAATCAAGATCAAACTTCAAACTGGTAAGTTCTCATTTAAGGGTGCACAAAAGGCTGGAGAAACTCAGCGGGTGCAGCAGCATCTAAGGAGCGAAGGAGATAGGCGACGTTTCGGGTCGAGACCCTTCGTCTGAAGAAGGGTCTCAACCTGAAATGTCGCCTATCTCCTTCGCTCCTTAGGTGCTGCTGTACCCGTTGAGTTTCTCCAGCCTTTTGTGTGCCCTCGATTCTCCAGCATCTGCAGTTCCTTCTTTAACAAGTTCTCGTTTAACCTTACGATTATACACTAAGCCTATTTTATTCACCCCTTACTCCCCATTCCTGCATTCCCGGCCACACTCCATGGGCAATTTACTGTATTCCTCCATAGAGTGCTATGTGGATATTTCCTAATCCCTCAGTCAAACCTTATTTTGGAGCTGCCATACATCTCAAAGTTGCTTTTCAGAAGAAAATCTGAATAGGGAAGGCCAGCGGGCACTGTGATTCAATAAGATCATGGCTGCTCTGAGCCATGCCTCAATTCTTCTTCTGTGTCAGTTCCCCATACCCTTCAGTTCCCAGATCTTTCAAAAATGTATCCACCTCCACATTAAAGACTTCCAATGATCCAGCCTCCAGTGATCCAGTGGAAGAGAATTCCAGAGGTTCACCTCTCTTCCCAGGAATTTGTCTGGTGAATTATTTATGGGCTTCCTCTGTTGCTACTGTGTCCTTTCTTAAACAGACCACAGAGTGCCCCAGTTGCAGACTCATTAACACCCAAAGCAATATATAGTTAGCACATTTTCCCTGTATCATGTGAGTTATGTCCACATCCCTAAAGGGCCTGTCCCACCAGCATGCAACTCTATGCGATGAGCGCGACCTAACGTGGTCGCTTGAGCCGTCCGGCGTCGCGGGGCCGGTCCCACTTCGATCGCCGGAGCCGTGCGGAATTGTGCGGAGTTCGTCCCGAAAAACTGACCATGTTCAAAAATTCCGCGCGGCAACGGCTTGTCGGCTCGCAGTCGCCTCGACGCATTACACACCGTCTCGACGTCGTGCCTCCGTGACCCTCTCTGTAGGTGCCTCCGTGACCCTCTATGTGTGTGGCTCCGATGCCCTCTATGTGTGTGGCTCCGTGGCCCTCTTTGTGTGCCCCTCTCTGTCCTGGCGAACTTACCTTTAAGACTTCGCTCCAAGTTTGCCTCACTTTGCGCCGCGTTGCGCCACTCACCCGACTTCCGCGCGGCCCCTGTTGCCGGTTTGGTCACGCTTGCCGCATGCAGGCGCATGCTGGTGGGACGGGCCCTGTACGGGGATCACCCGACCTCTGCGCGGCCTCCACTGCCGGTTTGGTCGCGCTCATCGCATGGAATCGCATGCTGGTGGGACAGGCATGGGGAGAACGTACGACCAACACTGTTAGTCAGGATGGAACCCGGGTCTCTGCCGCTGTAACGCAGCAACTCTATCGCTGCACCACCGTGTGGGCCTTATATTGTTAGCGTGTGTAGAATTCGTGTAAATGGGTGTTTGAGTGTGGATGTGGTGGACCAAAGGGTCTGTTTCTGTGCTGTATGACTTCATGCGCTGTTTATGTTATCAGATCCTTTGTTTCAATTATTTTTATAGTATTGAGCTTTAAGGGGAAAAGTAATTACCATGTAACAATTGTTTGCAAGGTCTTTATAACTGTCTGTGCATGTGCGCGTGTGGTTACACATATATTTGTGTGTGTTCATGTGCAAATTTAGGTGCATGTGAGTGTGCGCATGTGGGCGTGTGTGTGCGCATGTATGTGTGGGCGTGTGTGTGCATGCATGTGTGGGTGTGTGTGTGTGCGTGTGTGTGTGCGTGTGTGTGTGGGTATGTGTGTGCGTGTGTGAGCGTGTGTGCATGTGGACGTGTGTGGGTATGAATGTGTGTGGGCGTGTGTGGGCGTGTTTGTGTGTGCATGTGTATATGGGTATGTGTTCGTGTGTGCATGTGGGCGTGTGTGTGTGCGTGTGTGGGCGTGTGTGTGTGGGTATGTGTGTGCGTGTGTGAGCGTGTGTGTGGGTATGAATGTGTGTGGGCGTGTGTGTGTGTGCATGTGTATATGGGTATGTGTTCATGTGTGCATGTGGGTGTGTGTGTGTGCGTGTGTGGGCGTGCGTGCATGTGTGCGTGTCAGTGGGTGAAGGTGCATGCACATGTGAGCTGGATCATCTTTTCAAACATAAGATGAGAAACCATGGGGGAAAGAAATATTCAGAGTGAAACATTGATTAAATCACAATATTGATCAATATCTCTCACTGGGCAGAAATGCGTGGGCTGCCCTCGGAGGCTGATTAAGATTGACATATTTGTTTGAAGATGTATGGTAATTCAAGATTGTAAAGGCACAGATGAGTATGCAGTATATTTCCACAATGTGAGTACATCTATAAGTCTCTTTCATAAATGGACTCAATAACTCAACCTCTACAGCGCATTGGGGGTGATTGTTTGTAATGACAATGGGGTTCCTCCTCCCTCTGGCTGAGTCCTGGTATTGAGGAGAGAGCCACACGCTGGCAATAGGATATTGTGGGTGAGCCACACTCTGAAGGAGCACTTACTAGAGCCGTTACCATGTGATGGGCGGCCGATGGGACTGAGACACGGAGAATCAAGAACCAGAGTGTATCCACTTTGTGTAAGGAATCGGCCATTGAGACAAGGAGACATTCTGTAACTCACTGGATTATAAGTCCTTGCAAGTAATTACCCCAATGAGTTGTGGATTGTAAGTTTTAAAGATGATATGGATTATGTAAGAGACTTATGGACGTTCAGGCATTGAGGAGAGACTTGAGGGTGATTTTTTTTGCCGACTGCGGAGCGCCAGTGACTGACGCCCGTAAAACTGTCAATTGCATGACATACACGCTGTCATGCGGGTGATGCCTGGTTAGGGACCACAGATGGGCTGTAAAATATCCTTCCTTCAATGCATGGATTTTAAACATTAATATATTAAAATGAATACCATAAAATCAATTGTGCAAATGAACAGATGTCCGAGTCGTTCAGTTTTATTTATAGAAGTATCGGTCCGCTTCCAGATCCAACCACCGTCTCTATAACTTTTCACAGGGATGGATTCAGTGAGTGTAGACTGAACTCCCCTCTCCCCTCCACCCCCCTCCCGCCCCCATCTCTCCTTCTCCACTCCCCCTACCCTTCTCCCCTCCCCCTTCTTCCCCCTCTCCCTCCCTTCACCCTGCTCCACTCTTCTCCCCCTTCTCCACTCCCCCCCTCCCCTCACATCCCCCTCCCCCTCTCCCTCCCTTCTCCCATTCTCCACCCCCCCCCCCCACACCCAATTTCCCCGACGCCCCCCATTTGTAGACCCAGCCTGTGACCAGCGCTCCCCCGCACACTATCCCACACACGCTAGGGACAATTTATACAAACCTGTGCACCTTTGGAGTGCGGGAGGAAACCCTAACCCCAACGTGAGGTTGATAGGCTTGGTATAAGTATAAATTGTCACTAGTGTGTGTGGGATAGCATGCGGGGGATCGCTGGGCCGAAGGGCATTTATCTGAACTAAATGTGAAACAGGGGCCCCAGGGGTTGGACTCAAACTCCCAATGGTCTGCCTGCTCCTCACGGGAACTAAATTGTTGGTCACGAGTTGTCCCAGAGGCAGATCTCTCTTCCAATGGTCTCTCCAAACCCCCAGAGGCAGCGGGCTTTTCAACTGGGTACAGGCAATGTTGTCAATGTACCAGTGCCACCCACCTGCCCCGGTCACTGATTCTAAATACCAACCACCCATTTTGAAGTAAGGCGAGCGGATGGGGGGGGGGGGGGGGGGAGGGGGGGAGGTGATGGGGGGTGTTGTTCCCAAAGTCTCCATTTATCCCATGGTCAATGTTGCTAAAACAGGTGATGTGGCCTTTGTGCAGTGCTATTAGTGGGATCTAGCTGTCACAGGCTGGGTCCATGATTGGGGGGTGTCAGGGAAAGTGGGGGGGGGTTGGAAAATGCCAGAAGGGAGGGAGAGGGGGAGAAGGGGATGTGAGGGGAGGGGGGAGTGGAGAAGGGGCGGAAGCAGGGAGGAGGAAAAGGGGGGAAGGGAAGAGTGGGGAAGGGAGATGGGTGGGGGGGGAGTGGAGAAGGAGGGATGGGGGCGGGAGGGGGGTGGAGGGGAGAGGGGAGTTCAGTCTACACTCACTGAATCCATCCCTGTGAAAAGTTAGAGAGACAGTGATTGGATCTGGAAGCGGACCACTATGTCTATAAATAAAACTGAACGACTCAGACATCTTTTCATTTGCACAATTGATTTTATTGTCTTAATTTTAATTTATTAATGTTTAAAATCCATGCATTGAAGGAAGAATATTATACAGCCCATCTGTGGTCCCTAACCCCAACCCTAACCGGTCATCACCCGCAGGACAGCATACGTCAGTGTGTGACAGGGCGCACGACATGATGAGACTCCCAGATGTCGTCCCTGGATTTTGAACATTCCAAAATGCTGGGGTGACAGGGAGACACCGCACGTCACTATATGCATCACCACGCGTCACGCCCCGCATCACGCCCCGACCACGACGCAACAACCACTTTCCAGGCTGTCGCCGAAATGTCACCCAAGTGGGACAGGCCCTTTAAGAAGTCGCGTCCCAGCGACACTGAGACTACTAATGCTAGAATCCTGAGTAAAAGAAAGTGCTGGAGAAGTCTGAAGAAGGGTCCTGACCTGAAATGTCACCCATCCATCTCCCTCCACAGATGTTGCCTGACTCGCTGAGTTGGTCCAGCACTTGTTTTTATTTTATTTTGATGGCATTGGTTCCTGAGACTTGTTACTGTGTCTGTATTAGGATGTCGGTCAATTTCAGTGACTGATGCAGTACACCCAAGGATGTCTGAGTGATACCCGTTCAGTAGTGAGTCAGGATCTCTTTCTGCTGGCCCGTTGCAACTGGACTTGGTTCTGTTATTTACTGTAAATGAATGAGTAATCTTCAGAAGGTACCTGACAAACTTTGAAATCACGATGTGCAAAATGAGTTATTGTTGTGGAGGCAGGGGTGCTCTCATTGATCCTGCTGTCCTCCACCACACTATTGCACAAGAACTACCACCATGCCCACTTCATTATAGTATTGGTGTTGGGTATTAAACTATGTGAGATGCCTGGACCTTCTCCATGTAATGGATATTAGATCCAATTTCAGCCACTGGCCCCAGGGACATCAGATGTTATGAACTTTAACTATTTGCTACACCATATACTGTAGCAATAGCCAATTGACCAAATAGGATCAAAGGTTTGGCCGTAGCCTGTAACCCTGTAACCCAGTGTGTTCCCCTTCATGTTGCTGGGACAAACGCACTAGAGAGCAGATACTCTTTGAGACAGGTTTATTACAGGAGATGCAAGTTATGGCCAGAGAGGCACATTGAATTTAGTTTAGTTTAGCTCAGAGGCACAGTGCGGAAACAGGCCCTTCAGCCCACTGAGTCCGTACTGACCCGCACATTAACACTCTCCTACACACACAAGGGGCAATTTACACTTATACCAAGCCAATTAACCTACAAACCTGTTCCTTTATGGAGTGTGGGAGGAAACCGGAGATCTCAGAGAAACACACGCAGGTCAAGGGGAGAACGTACAAACTCCGTACGGACAGCGCTCGTAGCTGGGATTGATCCCGGGTCTCCGGTGCTGCAAACACTGCAAGGCAGCAACTCTACCGCTGCGCCACCGTGCCTCCCGCAGTCTAGCAAGATACACATTTTGTGTTTTGGACTGCTTTCGCCCTTTACCAAAATGTTGCATTTTAAATCTCGCAGGCAATAGAAATAGATGAGTTTGGAGATGGGAGCATATATTAAAATCATAGCTTCATAAAGCAGGAGGGCTGGCACAATGACGTTGGAGCCCTAATTTGGCAAGCTAATGAAATAATAGTTGAAAGACACATGAATCTTTAAGTCAGTGTTTCTTTTATTTCAGCTTTTTTTAAAATATTTTTCTTTTGTTTTAATAAGTTGTTTGCACCTGTCCTTGAAATTATACAAGAAAGAACACTTTTGGAGAGAGATACCTCTTTGCTGAAGTGAAATATGTGAACCTTTGGTAACTCCGGTGTTCGCTCTGGGGTACAACAAGTGTAGTAAAGAAGAAAGTTAGCGATGGAGGATCTGGATTGATAGAAAATAGTTTATAAACAGTTTGATCTCTCTTCACAAGTGCTTCTTATGGCTAATCATTTTACATAGTTAAGACAATACAAAAAGACAGTTATATTTAACAATGAAGGCCCCTTTGGAAAGCTGTAATTATGTGTATATTTTTGCATTTTAAAAACCCCTGATGAAAACAATAACTACAACTTTTTACAATGTCAAAAAATCCTTTTATTAATTGAAAAGTGAAGTGTATAATTTTTTTAGTGGGAGGAATTGGGGTAAGAAAAGGGACTATTTTCCAATTCCAATCAGTAGTTTGGTAGTAGGGTGGGATATCCCGTAAAGTGATTCCAATAGTATAACATACTGCAATTTATTTTGTCAATTCTGCTACTTTTAACAAGACAGAGGGAAAAATGTTAACTCAGCGAGTGATATGTGAAGCAAAATTGATACTATTTTGGTAAATGAAACAGCGAGATTCTTCAAGTGATACAGCCTGGATACATCATATACACATTTTCAGTACTTACATAAAAACACCAAGGAAATAACCGGTTGATTATTAATTATTAATATTTAAGAACCTGGGATGCAGTAGTTGGTTAGTAGCACCATGGAAAAAATGCCTCAAAAACAAACGAACAAAAATAAAAAGATGTAAGCCATCGCATTGTTATGTTTCAGTCCATTACTCTACCATTGACAGAAAGTGCCGTATGGAGATCGCCCTGAAACAGAAGAACTGGAGGCACCACTGTTCCTTGTTCCACAATGCTCAGTTTCTCACACACTCCTTTCCAAAATGCTCTTTACATGAGGTACGTACAAACGAATATTATGCGTGTACAGTTTTTTTTTGTTTTTGCGTTTGTTTTTGCTTTGCACAATAGCACCATTGTAAATGGAAGACAAAGCGCCCTACAGTTTTTATTGAGCTGGTTTCCTTCTTCTCACTCGATCTTGGCTGATGTCTCACTACCGGGAGCCAATGCATTACGTCCTCTTCATGCACACTTGACAACGGCTGACACGTGTTCGGAGCTCTCCAGCTTTCAGCGTCTCGGACTGTGGTTTACTGTTGAAGAGAAAGGAAGCAATGGTAGAAGGCACAACATCCTAAGGAAGCAGGAATAAGCAAGAGACTTGCAAAGTAAAAATGGGCATTCTTTCTGCTTATCACAGCAACGCAGCCTCCCCTCCCCTCCCCTCCCCCAGACCTTCTGAAAACTTAGATACAAATTCAGAAGAGGGACCGGTTGATTGAATACAGTGTCATTACAGTAGATCCCAATTTACTGTGAGAGGAGAGCTCTTCAGCGGGTCGTCCACGGAGCGCAGAAGATTACTGGGACACAGCTACCAGCCTTGGAGGGCATCTACCACACACGGTGCCTCAGGAAGGCCGTCAGCATCCACAAAGACTCCTCACACCCTTGCAATAGTCTGTTCGAACTTCTACCTTCCGGCAGACGTTACAAGGCCTTCTACGCCCGCACCTCCAGACTTAGGAACAGCTTCAAACCCAGAGTTATAGCGGCTCTGAACCGGCCCTGCTGAGTGCCCCCCACCACCATGAACTGTCTCCCTCGGATGGTCACTTTGCACATCGACCCGGCACAGACAGATTTGCACTTGGTACTGTTTTACTGGGGTTTTTTTAATCTTGTTTCTCTGGGTGTCTACATTTTTAGTTAATTAAGTTATTACATCGGATGGAAGCTGCAAACCAAATCTCGTTGTACCTCTGTGCAATGACTATAAAAGATATTATTATTATTATTAATTTAAGTAGTACATTATATCCATTCATGCATTTGCCGGTGCGGTCACGAGGCAATGGCAATAAGTGGGGAAAGGTCTGGATTTGTCCTCCACAAGTCAAACCTCTGATGTCAGTGAACCAATTGCTGCCACGTTCAGAATATAGAACTGGATCCTCATGTTCAGGAAAGAACTGCAGATGCTGCTTTAAACCGGAGGTAGACACAGAAAGCTGGAGTAACTCAGTGGGACAGGCAGCATCTCTGGAAAAAAGAAATAGGTGGCATTTTGGGTTGAGACCCTTCTCCAGACTGGACAGGTCTGAACCCAAAAAGTCACCTATTCCTTTTCTCCGGAGATGTTGTCTTTTTCTTCTTCTTCTTGCGTACGGCGTGCACGGCCTAAAGTTGTCGGACAACTTGTTCTATTTGATCTTATCTGATTGTGCACGCCGGATTGATTGCATTCGTCGAAACAGGGCGGACCACGTGAAGGTTGCAATCTCCCACCCCGAGATGCTGTCTGATCCACTGGGTCACCCCAGCCTCCTGTGAGTATTACTGAATCCTTATATTGTACTGCTGCAGTCTGAAGTGCAGATAGTTCTGCTACAAAACATGGTTCTATAATGCTTAGTGGATATAACATAATGGACAAATTACGGACAATAATTTGTATTACATGGACAGAATTGGTCATAACAAGATTTCAATCAGGAACTAAAGAACCACTTAAATGTTCATTTGTAAATTGACAAGCAAGAAAAAAAAAGCTGTCTTGGAAAAAACAGCCTGTGAAAAACTGTTTTCATGTAACGTTCCTGCATTAATCAGATACCATTATCTCTTAAGGCGACAGGCTACTAGTTTCACCACAGGTGCCCATGGAAATTGACTATTGTGCAATGATACTCTGTTAAACAATGTAACATAGAAACATAGAAAAATAGGTGCAGGAGTAGGCCATTCGGCCCTTCGAGCCTGCACCGCCATTCAATGTGATCATGGCTGATCATCCAACTCAGTATCCCGTACCCGCCTTCTCTCCATACCCCCTGATCCCTTTAGCCACAAGGGCCACATCTAACGCCAATATATAAATATAGCCAATGAACTGGCCTCAACTACCTTCTGTGGCAGAGAATTCCAGAGACTCACCACTCTCTGTGTAAAGAATGTTTTCCTCATCTCGGTCCTAAAGGAATTCCCCCTTATCCTTCGACTGTGACCCCCTTGTTCTGGACTCCCCCAACATCAGGAACAATCTTCCAGCATCTAGCTTGTCCAACCCCTTAAGAATGTTGTAAGTTTCTATAAGATCCCCCCTCAATCTTCTAAATTCCGGCGAGTACAAGCCGAGTCTATCCAGTCTTTCCTCATATGAAAGTCCTGACATCCCAGGAATAACATATAGCCATTAGTAGTTGTAGATTGCAGTAACAAAAGTAAATTTAGAACTATTAAAAATTCTATCTATAAAAAACATTTATATTTGAAAATCCAGCAGGAAAAATAACTTTGAGAATCTGCAAGTCTTTGGCCCCTAACCTCTTTCTCTTCTTTGAAACAATTGTAGTCATAACGTAATTTTCTACTACACGATGTTTCTAACGATTGCATTGCAGCAGAACCACCTGAACAAGAGCATCCAGCGGGGGAAATTTAAAATCTGTTTCTAATTTACGTCTTTGAATTTTCTGCAACCTTTTGCCACCCATTGGAGAATGGGTAAAATATCCTGACATGATTGATAACCGGGATAATACTGATGTGCTGATATTGCTGATTAGGCAATGTGTGGTGAAATCCAGTCCAGATATCTTGGGGTCAATGGATGGATGTGCGTCAGAGTTGAGCACAAGGCAATGACCTTGAAGGCATGAACAGATTACCCTGAGGAGCAGGCTCTGGTCAGGAGTAGTTATGTTATGATATCAGAGTGAAGAATATCTTTGAAGAACAGTTAGTGCTGCCCATTGTATCTTCAACGTTTAAATCCATGATGTTAATCAGTTGCTCAGTGTTTAATGTCAAGATTCATCTATACAGGGATTGTCTATGTGAATTGAAAACTAAGGACTGCCAGTGACTTCAAGCCATTAATTCTGAAAATAGTGTTCATGATGAGAAAATAAAACAAAAGCATTTATTTGTTAAATGATTGTGACAGCGGCTAAAGCCAAAAGCAGTCAAATTTGCTGACTGCATTTAGACGGTTCTACTATTCCTCACCTGAACATCTCCGAAGGTTCAACTGTGGCTAGCCAGAAACTGTACGAGTTGGCATAATAGTTACAAGTCCCCCTGCCGTGGCATTCAATGAATGGCGCAGATCGGAATTCTTCCAGACAGGAACCAGGAGAGGCGAGCGCTTGGCCAGATCCTTCAGCACCAGCACTTGTGTGCTGTAAAAAACAACAGCAGTGGTTAGAAGGGACAAGGTCGGCACAGCGGTGAAATTGCTGCCTAACAGCTCTTACTGCACCATAGACCCGGCTTTGATCCCGACTACTGGTGCTATCTGTATGGAGTTTGTATGTTCTCCCCGACAACCTCAGGTTAATTGGCTTGGTATGAATGCAAAAATCATCCCTATTATAGTATAATGTTAATGTGTGGGGATCGCTGGTCGGTGCAGTCTCGGTGGACTGAAGGCCCTGTTTCCACGCTGTTTCTCTAAACTGACATCGCGACCCAATGAGTTAATCAATGTCTTATTGCCAAGAGTACTTTTTGCTCATCTTCGAATGAAGCTAAACATAGGGATTACAATTAAGCATGTTATTGTCATTGTGTAACGTTGTATAGGGATGGAATGGCAAAATGCAATTACACTGGTGTAAGTTTTAGGCATGTTTCATCAGGAGATTGTAAGTCCTTTAATTCCAGCAATATAACCACACAAGACCTGGTTGCAGTGGGGAAAATTCAGCAGAAGGCTGCTCCCATTACTCATGCACGCAACAGAATCTACATTGCAAAAAATCCATAATGGGCTGTACAGCATCCAAAGAGGGATGTGAAAGATGCTGTGGAACTGTGTGTCCTTTTTTCTCATTTTTTATTCTTCATAACAAGACCCAATTAGTCAATTTAACTGGATTATTTATGGAATGTGGATTATGGAATGTGGCCTGATGTATTGCCACCTGAGCTTCATCCTAATGGTAGACAAAAATGCTGGAGAAACTCTATGGAGCAAAGGAATAGGTGACGTTTCGGGTCGAGACCCTGTTTCAGACTGATGTGGGGGTTGGGGGGGGGGGGGGGCGGGAAGAAGAAAGGAAGAGGCGGAGACAGTGGGCTGATGGGACTGATGGTAGGCTCTTCTCGGTTCCTCTATGTCCACAAGGTGATTAGAATTCAGAGCAAGAACAATGGAACATTACTCTTCTACTATTGTGCAACAGACATTGATGGCGTTGTGGAGATTGCACATTTCAGGAATTACTCCACAAGTATTATTGCAGAGGGGGAAATTGCGTTGTGTGCATGGCTGTTGCCAGTTGACCCTTCGGTTGTATGTGTGTCTCCTTCAGCAGGCTGCAGAGCTTATTTGTCTCACACTATTTTGTCACCTGCAGCAAAGCATGTTGATGGGCAACACTTTGCCGCAGTTATTATATTGGGACAAAGGTCATGTGCCCTTCCTTATACTTACTGACATGGCCTCCAATTCTCTCCATCACTCTGGGTAGGATCACATTAGAGTCATAGAGTGGTGATACAGTGTGGAAACAGGCCCTTCGGATCAACTTGCCCGCACCGGCCAACATGTCCAAGTGACACTAGTCCCACCTGCCTGCGTTTGGCCCGTATCCCTCCAAACCTGTCCTATCCAAACACCTGTCTAACTGTTTTTTAAACGTTGGGATAGTCCCTGCCCCAACTACCTTCTCTGGCAGCTTGTTCCATACACCCACCACTGTTTTTGCGAAAAGGTTACCGCTCAGATTCCTATTAAATCTTTTCACCTTCACCTTAAACCTATGTCCTCTGGTCCTCGACTCACCCACTCTGGGCAAGAGACTCTATGCATTACCATGTTTCTAATCATAATTATCCATTTGCTGCCAGTGAAATATGTCCAATGGCTTATCATTCCTTGCCTCTGATCCCTCAAACATCTATCCTCAGACCCCTCCATTTCTCAACCACCTGGCACCTCTGGGCACCATAATCTGATACACAAAATCAGCTTCTTCATGTAACCATATAACAATTACAGCACAGAAACAGGCCCTCTCGGCCCTTCCAGTCCGTGCCGACCATTTATTTTCCCCTAGTCCCATCTACCTGCACTCAGACCATACCCCTCCATTCCCTTCCCGTCCATATACCTATCCACTTTACTTTTAAATGTTAAAATCGATCCTGCCTCCACCACTTCTGCTGGAAGATCATTCCACACAGCCACCACTCTCTGAGTAAAGACGTTCCCCCTCATGTTACCCCTAAACTTCTGTCCCTTAATTCTCATGTCATGCCCTCTTGTTTGAATCTTCCCTACCTTCAATGGGAAAAGCTTATCCACGTCAACTCTGTCTATCCCTTTCATCATTTTAAAGACCTCAATCAAGTCTCCCCTTAACCTTCTGCGCTCCAAAGAATAAAGACCTAACTTGTTCAACCTTTCGCTGTAACTTAGTTGCTGGAACCCAGGCAACATTCTAGTAAATCTAAATTCTAGTAAATGTACACCGATTACATTGTTCAAGCTTGTCATCCATTCACTTGTCCACTCCATTGGATGCACAGATATTCCCCCCAGCTAATTCCTCCAACCCCAACAAAATAACAGTGAGACTAAAACATTGCCTTTTATTCATTTATTATTTGTTAAATCAGCTTGCCCGAGATCTAAAACCAAATTGGCCAGTTCAAACTTATTTAACCCTGCATTGCTGGAGCAAGCTCCAAGATTTGTTGACACGTTAGTATTTATTATATTCTCAATCACAGTGTGATGGGAATTATGAATTTATAATTACAACTTTCAACGAGATTTGCACAGATATATAGATTGGAAGGGTTAAGGGCCTGTCACACTAGCGCGCGATTAGACGCGACAAGCGCGACAAATTCGGACGCGGGGGTCGCGTGGGGGTCAGGCGATCCCGGTGCGAGTGAAGGGCCTGTCCCACTAGCGCGCGATTACACGCGCGACGTCCGAAGGAAGGACGTTATTTTTCATCACGTGACGATGCGCATGAGCATGCGCGTTGCACGACGTCGGGCAGTGACGTCATCACGCAACGCCACGCTGAAGACGCACAACGTCAAAACGTCATCACGTTCCGCGCGACAGGATTTTGCCGCGCGTAATTTTTAAGCAGTGTCGGTTTTTGGACACTACGCGCGATGTCGACACCAGCTCCACACGAGTCCGCGGAACTCCACGAGACTCCGGCGATCGCAGTGGGACAGGGTCACGCGAGGCCGGACGACTAAAGCGACCACGGTAGGTCGCGCTTGTCGCGTCTAATCGCGCGCTAGTGTGACAGGCCCTTAAAGGGGATATGGACCAAACATAGGCAAGTGGGACTAGCTCAGAATGTCAACTTGGTCAGCAGGGACAGGGTGGGCTGAAGGGCCTATTTCCGTGCCATACAAATCTGTCTCTATAAAGAGTAATTACTGATTCAGAACATTTGGGCCTGGATGGTAACGGAGTGGACTTCCTGCTACTTGTACTGAGTTGGCATAAACCCACCAGCTGCGACCCCGCTGGATCAGTCTTGCACTTCTTTAACAGCCTGAACTAATGTTGGAACTGAAGAGTATGATAAGAGTGGTATCTAATTAGACAATATACTGCTTGCTGGGTGGTTGTGTACCATTATCTTGCGGCATGCAGCATGTCTATTCCTGACACTCTTGGGGAAGCTAGTTTCCTTTTACACAACAATCGATCGGACGAACGCAAGGTTGGGAATTACATATTGCATTAGTGCAAGCTTGATTTTTACTGGATTTTATGTCATCTACTCTTCTATTTTCATAAACAATCATTACGAGGATAATCTATCGCAGTATTGTTCAGTAATAAACCGAAGAAGATTAGTGTCTCCATCTTTGATATTAATTTGGTTCTGATATTAGTAAAATTGTTCTTGTGGTCAGCTAAAAGGAATTGTACTTTCCCTGAAAATATATAATGGGAATAAACTCAAATTGCCTTTGTGAAGTGTTGTACTGATCCAGGCAGTCTACGCCTGGCACAGAAGTATTTGCCTTCTGTTTCCTATTACAAGACTGTAGTAGTCATAGCCAGCACCTGTGTCCGCCTGTAGTACATTCCTAGTCCAAATGATGCTATGGGTCCCTCTGGATGTAAGAGCCACACACAATGGCTAATAGAAGGAAAAAGTTGAAGTTGACTCATACCATCATGAAGGAGTAACCAATCCACAGTGAGGCCCAACCTTCTGGACACACTGGGATCTGAATTGTTTGGCTATGAACAGCTATCACCATTGCTGGGGTCTCACACACAGAGCACCTGTAACAGAAAGTAAATTCACAGTTAGCGTTTGCATCTTTTATGTTTCCTCTGTCTTGCTGGGCTTCCTCCACTGAGGTCAAATTAACCAACGCTTAACAACCAGTTGGATAATTGATTTGGTAAAACTAGGTGGGTAGATGTGATGTTGAAAGCTCTCCTTCCCCACAATTCTGCAGCAGCATCACATCCCAAGCAAACTGGTTAAAGGAAACAGCAAAAAAAAGTAATTCACTTAAAATAGCACTATTGAAAACCCGTGTGTTTAGCATGAGATGGGAGGCATTTGGAGTGGGTTTCAGCCCAGGATCCACCCTCGGTCGGACTTCACTGATATTTCTTTGGGAGCAACATAACACTAGGAAAAGGTGCAACATTGGTTGGATGACTGGCATTCCCATCAAATGAGCTTCCATATTGAATGCCTTCATGAAATAGCTGGGCATTTTGTGTAAGAAATGTTTGATTAGCAACTTCTAACATTAAGGGCCTGTCCCACCAGCATGCAACTCTATGCGATGAGCGCGACCTAACGTGGTCGCTTCAGCCGTCCGGCGTCGCGGGGCCGGTCCCACTTCGATCGCCGGAGCCGTGCGGAATTGTGCGGAGTTCGTCCCGACACCGCGCAGGGCTCCGAAAAACTGACTACCTTCAAAAATTCCGCGCGGCAACGGCTTGTCGGCTCGCAGTCGCCTCGACGCATTACACACCGCCCCGACATCATGCCTCCGTGAACCTATCTGTAGGTGCCTCTGTGACCCTCTATGTGTGTGGCTCCGTGGCCCTCTGTGTGTGTGTGTGCCTCTGTGCCCCTCTCTGTGTGCCCCTCTCTGTCCTGGTGAACTTACCTTAGACTTCGCTCCAAGTTCGCCTCACTTTGCGCCGCGTTGCGCCACTCACCCGACCTCCGCGCGGCCCCTACTGCCGGTTTGGTTGCGCTTGCCGCATGCAGGCACATGCTGGTGGGAACAGCCCTGTACAGGGGATTACCCGACCTCCGCGTGGCCCCCGCTTCTAGTTAGGTCGCATTCATCGCATAGAGTTGCATGCTGGTAGGACAGGCCCTTAACTAATTATTGCAAGGTTAGTGTCTTGATGGGAATTAGACACTGGACTGATATCTGTTTTATTCTTTGTTCATCTAGTGTCCTTCCTCTTTTGCCCGTGTTAATGCCCCAAGACTGGAAGATGTGGCTTTTAATGTGTTTTTAAAGTAGGCAGACATCTCATTTTGTCTCACTTTTCCTCTTATGAAGCTCATGTTTATAGCGAGTGGCTTAGGTTCAAGATCAGCAGTCTGCCAGATATTAACGTATTTACCTAAATACATTAACACCTCTGTTGAAACAGCAGAAGATTCTAAACTTTTAATGATTTGAGAAACTGGGACACAAAACAATGAGTACCCTGGAATAATTTATAAATCTTTGTAGTCAGCCTGATGTCAAAGGATACATGCAGACCCACTGTAATGGAAAGCTTTTTTTTGCATAATATGATATGTACATCCGAACTATCTCCTTGAGCCCTTAAATTTGGATTAAATTGACAAGAGTCTAAGACAGGGTGAGTATCATGCTTCTCTCTTGCATGCCTTCATTGAATGGGTTCCCCTCCAAGTTGCACACCATACTGATTTCAAAATCTATCCCCTCAATCTTCTTTGTACTGCTTCCCAATCCCGGAATTCCCTGTCAAGCCACAGTTTGGGACTACAGCAGTTCTAGTCAGATGCCACTGCCACCTTTTATAAGGGAATTTAGGCTTCATTAATAGATTATTAGTGGTAACTGGATCTCAAAAGAACATTACGTACAAGCTGCCCTTTGAGTCACCTACTACTCGGACTTGGAAATACATGTGACTGGAAACTGGAATTCCTCTTTGCTTGGTCTACTAACACCGATTATGAATCACGGAACAAAAATCTTGTTCATAGAATGTTCTCATGCTTTTCTTCCCTTTGGATGCAGGGGAATATGACCTCTGCAGTCACAAACAGTGGGTGTTTGTTAAGCAAGCAGCTGGCCTGCCTGGCGGGAAATGAATCAATGCTGTCCATGAGGGGAAATGGGGGAGCAGAAAGATATAATAAAACCAGAGATGAGTGTTGAGTGGGTGGGTGCTCTGGTGCCCCAGGGAGACATCTCCACCACCACCCCTTTCGGTCTGAAATGGGAAATGAGCCAATTTTGCAGCTGGTCCATGCCACAATATTCAAAATGGCGGCAATGGCCTCTGGTGAGATCAATGCCCTGGTGGGGTCTGTGGTCGGCGTTGCTCCAAACAGATTTTTCATTACATTGGAATAACTGGGATGGGAGAGCGGTGGTTCTTGATTACTTTTTACATCTAAAAATAAGGTAAAAGAGGGTCCATTTCATATCACAGCTGATTTCCAAATTTCTTTGTTATTTGCTCCTCGCTATATTTTTAATGCAATTTATGTTTGTAGTTTTCAAATGAGCGGCACGTACAACGATCACATCATCGTGTGCATGAAATATAAGGGAATTGATACCAATGTTACAGAGATTCGAAAGAGGAACTGACATGGCCAATTTGTGCTACAAATGGGTGCAAAGTATCAAAACATACAAAAGACACATCTTATGCTTGAATTGCTTGTTGCAAAACAAGGTGCAAATGGCTTTATTCTAATGCAGGTTCTGGACATTACCTTTCCTTTATCTATGGTTGGTTTATATTCTTGAATTTTCTATCTAAAGGCACTGCGGCAGTAGCTTCACATAACAGCATTCTCCAAGAAGGCAGTTCCTCATTATTTACTCAAGGGGGAGCCAGAGATGAACAATTAAATGCTGTCTTGCCAGTGATAAGATGCACAGTTCAGTCTAGTTTATTGTCACGTGTACCGAGCTGCAGTGAAAAGCTTTTGTTGCGTGCTAACCAGTCAGCGGAAAGACAATATATGATTATAATCGAGCCATTTACAGTGTACAGATACATGATAAGGGAATAACGTTTAGTGCAAGATAAATCCAGTAACATCCTATCATAGATAGTCCGAGGGTCTTCAATGAGATAGATAGTAGTTGCGGTCTGCACTCTGGTTGTGGTAGGATGATTCAGTTGTCCGATAACAGCTGGGAAGAAACTGTCTCTGAATGTGTGCGTTTTCACACTTCTGTACCTTTTGTCCGATGGGAGAGGGGAGAAAAGGGAGTGGCCAGGGTGCGACTCGTCCTTGATTATGCTGCTGGCCCTTGCCGAGGCAGCGTGAGGTGTACATGGAGTCAATAGAAGGGAGGTTGGTTTGTGTGATGGTCTGGGCTGCGTCCACAATTCTCTGCAATGTCTGGCACGATGAGATGTTGTTAGGATACAGAAACGTTATGATGGTCCATGGTGAGCGTGGGGAAGAATGCCGTACAGCAAGTAACTTGGAGATATGGCTTTCATTACATGTTTGGCATGGAGCACCACTCTCTTGATATAGCTGTGGTCAGCTGGGGTTGTTGCAAGCAGATTGACTTACCTGCTGATGAAGGAGCGAATGTTCTCCCCATTTACTGGGGCCATGGTCATTGGCATTGGCTGAGGGGTTGAGAGCCAGTAAGAGTAGTCGTTCCTCGAGGCAAAGTTACAGACATTGTTGACGTTACAGAACATAAATGGCATTGTGCTGAAGCGCCGCAGGCAGCTCCCTGCCGTACCTGGAGAAGAACAGAACAAAAATCAACCTGCAAGAACACACAGCAGAGGAGATAGCTAATTCCACTGGAGTAAGCTGGAGAATGCTCCAGTAATCTGATGCTGGAGTATCTCAGCAGGACAGGCACCATCTCTGGAGAGAAGGATTGGGTTAAGACCCTCCTTCCGAGGTCCTGCTGAGTTACTCCAGCATTTTGTGTCTATCTTTGATATAAACCAGCAAATGCAGTTCCTTCCTACAGAGGAGATAGCTATTTGTACTATAATGCACGTCCCGGTTCTTAAAAAGAGCTTTGACTACACTATTTGTCTGTTTTTTTTACCCTATTCCCCAACAAGTATTTATCCAATTTCCATTTAGAAATGACCACTTTATAGAACTCCACCAAACTCTCATGCCGTGCATTACTGATCATAATAACCATTGAGTTAAAAACACATTCCTGCATGTTGGCTGCAGGTCTTTTGCCACTTATCTTAAACCTATGCTGTCTGCCTAAAGAATGATTGATTAAAAGATTACAGCCTCTAAATGGAAACAGGCTCTTTCGTGCATCATAGAGACACAAAAATCTGGAGTAACTCAGCGGTTAAGACAGCATCTCTGGAGAAAAGGAATTGGTGATGTTTCGAATCGAGACCCTTCTTCAGACTGAGAGCCATCTATCTTCCGTTTAATCTAGCATCTGTAGTTCCTTCCTGCACATTAGCCCATCAAGTCCACCTTGGCCATAGGTCATCTGCTCATGTTAGTTCTATGTTATGCCACTTTCTCTTCCATACCCACACGCAAACTGCAGTTTACAGAGGTCAGTTAACCTGCAAACTCATCTTTTGGGGGATGTGGGAGGAAACAGGAGCACCCAGAGCAAACCTACCGGGGTCACGGGGAGAAAGTGCAAATTTCACGCAGACAGAAGCCAAGATCAGGATCAATCCCAGGCCTCTGGCACTGTGAGGCAGCAGATAGAATTCCAATGGACAAACCAGCTTTGGAGAAACAGATATCACCAGTCAGGTTTGTTCACTATGCAGACTCCAGTTTATTGTGGAATCAATAGACAATAGACAATAGGTGCAGGAGTTGGCCATTCGGCCCTTTGAGCCAGCACCGCCATTCAATGTCATCATGGCTGATCTGCCACAATCAGTAGCCTATTCCTGCCTTCCCCCATATCCCCTGACTCTGCTATCATTAAGAGCCCTATCCAGCTCTCTCTTGAAAGTATCCAGAGAACCTGCCTCCACGGCCCTCTGAGGCAGAGAATTCCACAGACTCACCACTCTCTGTGTGAAAAAGTGTTTCCTCGTCTCCGTTCTAAATGGCTTACTCCTTATTCTTAAACTGTGGCCCCCTGGTTCTGGACTCCCCCAACATCGGGAACATGTTTCCTGCCTCTAGCGTGTCCAAGCCGTTAACAATCGTTTGTTAACAATGTTTTGTTAAGCCCTGAAACCCTTCCATTTCTACATGGGCAGCGGCTTGCTTCGAAGATAGACACAAAATGCTGGGGTAACACAGCGGGCCAGACTGCATCTCTGGAGAGAGGCAATAGCTGACATTTCGGTTCGAGATTCTGCTTCAGATTCTTCTTCGAGTCATGCTGAGTTATTGTCATAAGCACACATACGGTGAGGTACAGGTACAGTGGAAATCATACTTGTAGCAGCATCACAACACACTCAAACAGATCATACATTAAGTCTATAAGACCACTTCCATTTCAAGGAACTGCAGATGCTGCAAAAGATAGACACAAGAGTAGCTCAGTGGGTCAGGCAGCATCTCTGGGGACAATGGATAGGTGACGTTTTGGGTTGGGAATGTTCAGTCTGAAACATCACCTGTCTTAAAGATCTGAAACGTCATCTGCCAATTCCAGTTTGGTGATGTGCCTTGGCACTTTGGCAATATCAAATTGACGATACAATTATATTATAGTTGTTGTATATGGGCCCCAGATTATATGAAAGGGATTTAAGTTAAAGTGTAATTGGTACAATCATCCTCTAACAATGCAATCTGCTTCAGTTTCTTCGTAGCAATGGTAACATACGAGTTAGGTGTAAAGAAAATGGCAGCACATTAATGAGATAGCTCTTACCCAAATCTTGTCCGTGTGCCCTCTCATTGCCTTGTACATAGAGCAGTGAGTACCCTTCGTAGATGGCAGAAGTTCCCGAAGGACAAAGTGGCACCTCAGTTGACTGGCTGTGTCGAGTAATCAAGAATCCATGAGCTGAGGATCCAGATCCAGGAAGACCTGGTGCTCCAGGGGTGCCATCCGGACCAGGAGGTCCAGGAAAACCCACCCCGCCTGTTGGAGAACACATCATAGTTGGAAGGCAGCAGAATGAAATGTTGGCACAACTTTGCTAAAATGTTGGCACAGTCTTTCCAAATGATGGAACGGGATTCCATAAAATTTCTGACAGAAATTGAGAAAAAGTTTTAAAAAAACTTTGACCTGGAAAGAAAAAAGGATGATTGAGATTTTTCACCTGCAATACATCTCATTTGTTTTGTGCTTACCAATAATTTCAAGGAACGTTTGGTGTTGGTGTAGAAGATAGAGGGGAGAGGGGACAGGGGAGGTCACAGCATGTGGGCATGCGTGCATACAGCAATCCATTACCATGCTTGATTGGGGTTGAAACATGCCCAGTATTGCCCAGGCTATAGATGACACACTATTGAGGTGTTGTGAACATTTTGTGATACCAACCTTACCTATTGCCTTGGTAGAGAAATGTGCAATGTCTTTGGAATGGTTCTTTGGAAGTCATGAAATACACCAAATATAACCATATAACAATTACAGCACGGAAACAGTCCTCTCGGCCCTTCCAGTCCGTGCCGACCATTTATTTTCCCTTAGTCCCATCTACCTGCACTCAGACCACACCCCTCCATTCCCTTCCCCTCCATATACCTATCAATTAACCTACAAACCTGTACATCTTTGGAGTGTGGGAGGAAACTGAAGATCTCAGAGAAACTGCTGATAGACAAGCACCTGTAGTCAAGATCGAACCCAGGTCTGTGGCGCTGTAAGGCAGTAGCTCTATTGCTGAGCCACTATGCCGTGTTCATATGGATTGGAAGTGGCAATGCCAGCTTGTGTTCTGCTCTCCATGGTGCCACCCTTTGCATTACCCAGCTTAGTCTGACAAATTCAATTCCATACCAAGGAAGGAACTTGCACATATATATATATATATATATATATGGTTATATGGTTATATGGTGGTCAAAAAGGATTTTGGCACTTTGGCCTTCATTAGTCAATTGGGTATACAAGTTGGGAGGTCAAGTTGTAGTTGTATAAGACTTCGTTGAGACCGCATTTAGAATATTGTGTTCAATTCTTGGCACCATGTTATAGGAAAGATATTGTCAAGCTTGAAAGGGTTCAGAAAAGATTTACGAGGATGTTGCCAGGACTAGAGGTTGTGAGCTATAGGGAGAGGTTGAGTAGACTGGGTTTCAATTCTTTGGAGCGCAGAAGGTTAAGGGGGGACTTGATTGAGGTCTTTAAAATGATGAAAGGGATAGACAGAGTTGACGTGGATAAGCTTTTCCCATTGAGGGTAGGGAAGATTCAAACGAGAGGGCGTAAGATGAGAATTAAGGGACAGACGTTTAGGGGTAACACGAGGGGGAACTTCTTTACTCAGAGAGTGGTGGCTGTGTGGAATGATCTTCCTGCAGAAGTGGTGGAGGCAAGATTGATTTTAACATTTAAAAGTAAAGTGGATAGGTATATGGACGGGAAGGGAATGGAGGGGTGTGGTCTGAATGCAGGTAGATGGGACTAGGGTAAAATAAATGGTCGGCACGGACTGGAAGGGCCGAGAAGGCCTGTTTCCGTGCTGTAATTGTTATATGGTTATATGGTTAAAGGCCAGCATACCATTTGTCCTCCACATGGCTTTCTGTGCCTGAATGTTGCCCCTAAGGTCACCCAGATCCCTATGGCATCAAGTCATACACTGCTCGATCTTAGTGGAGATAAATCATTCACACGACTAAATGGCTTGGTGATTTGTCTTAGATAGCAGATAAAGAATAGCTATTTCACGGTATGCAATCTGGTATCCGTTCCTCAGTTCATCGTTTTGCCAGGGCAAAAGATTCTAGAGGAAAAGTGGGCCAAAGTGGATCCAATGTCTCCCACTCAAGATCTCTGCAAACTTCGTCAAAGCTCAGCTGTTGTTTCATCAAAAAAAATATTAGGGAGGATAAAAATTGACCAGCATCCTAGCTATTCATAGATTAGAACATGGGTTGTGTAACAGCTCCAGTGACAAAGGAAAGCAAGAGGTTATCTTTCTCATGTCTGGGTTGATAACCCCTCAACGTTAATGTTAACAGGTACTAATCTTGAAGTGGGCAGGCCAACTGGAGGAACTATGCGATCCACGGTGGCGCAGCGGTAGAGTCGCTGCCTTACACTGCTGACAGCCCCGGAGACCCGGGTTCGATCCTGACCAAGGGTGCTGCCTGTACGGAGTTTGTACGCTCTCCCCGTGACCTGCGTGGATTTTCTCCGAGATCTTCGGTTTCCTCCCACAATCCAAAGACGTACAGGTTTGTAAGTAAATTGGCTTGGTATAAATGTAACTTGGCCCCAGTGTGTCTCGGGTAGTTAATCAAACCGCATTACAGAAGAGCAATGATGCAGACATCAATTCCGAGCTGTTCACAGTGAAAATGATGGCGTGGACTCGGTGGGCCGAATTGCTCTGTACCTCTAAACTAAACTAAACTCTTACCTGGTTCCCCTGAAGGGCCGGGCTTGCCTTTTTGTCCACTTGGTCCATTAAATCCCGGAAGACCATCCTGTCCGGGATCACCAGGTGGTCCCAAAGGACCTGGGAAGAAGAAACATTTTCACAAACTGAATTCAGATTTACCAAACATTCGGTAAAACAGAAAAATGCTCAGCGTATATCAGTCAATGTCAGAGGAAAGAATCAGAGCTAACGTTGCAGACTAATGACGTTTTGCCAGAACGGAGCTAATTCTGATGAATGATCTTTTACCCGAATCATTAAAGGGCCTGTCCCACCAGCATGCAACTCCATGCGATGAGCGCGACCTAACGTGGTCGCTTGAGCCGTCCGGCGTCGCGGGGCCGTTCCCACTTCGATCGCCGGAGCCGTGCGGAATTGTGCGGAGTTCGTCCCGACATCGCGCGGGGCTCCGAAAAACTGACTATGTTGAAAAATTTCGCGCGGCAACGGCTTGTCGGCTCGCAGTCGTCTCGACGCATTACACACCGCCTCGACGTCGTGCCTCCGTGACCCTCTCTGTAGGTGCCTGCGTGACCCTCTATATGTGTGACTCCGTGGCCCTCTCTGTGTGTGCCTCTGTGCCCCTCTCTGTCCTGGTGAACTTACCTTTAAGACTTCGCTCCAAGTTCGCCTCACTTTGCGCCGCGTTGCGCCACTCACCCGACCTCCGCGCGGCCCTCGCTGCCGGTTTGGTCGCGCTTGCCGCATGCAGGCGCATAATGGTGGGAACGGCCCTGTACAGGGGATCACCCGACCTCCGCGCGGCCCCCGTTTCTAGTTTGATCGTGCTCACCGCATGGAGTCAGATGCTGGTAGGACAGGCCCTTTACTGTTTCTCTTTCTACAGATTCTACCCGACCTGTTGAATGTTTCCTGCATTTACTGTTTTCATTTCAGATTTTTAGCATCTGCTTATTTTTTATTTTGCTTTCTCAAACACCATTACAGAAGAGCAATGATGCGGCCATAAATTCCTAGCTGCTGAGAGTGAAAATGTGTCTGCGCATGTTCACACACAGACCGACGTTCAATAAGTTGTTGATGTACAAGTTGTTATTGTCTTACCCTGAGGTCCTGTCAAACCAGGTGGGCCCGGTGGTCCTTTAGGACCAGTAAAACCCGATCTTCCTGGCAAACCTGGTTCTCCTTTAATGTTCCGTATCTTAGATGGTGGACCAGGCTGACCTGCAAGGCAAAGGTCATGGGTTAAAATGGTGTGTGGTTTGAAATTTGCTCCCCATGAAAGCTGACTAATCTACTGAGAGGCATAGTGGCACTTAAAGATTCAAGAGATTCACAATCCAAGATTAAATCCGTAATTCCTGTAAGGTGTCATTTCTGTAATGACCCGTTTCCTTTATCATTGTTACTTTTTTGCATATGTTCTTTCATTAATTTGTTCTATATCTCTCTACATCACCGTCTATAGTATATGTCTTGTTTCCCTTTCCCATGACCTTCAGTGTGAAGAAGGGTCTCGAACTGAAACATCTCCCATTCCTTCTCTCTGCCTGTCCCACTGCGTTACTCCAGCTTTTTGTATCTATCTTCACAATTCAAGACTGTTTATTTGTCATATATGCACTGGATATGAAACATAACAAATCAAATTGAGGAATGCAGTTGAACAGTTGAACAGAGGGATCAAGGAATAACTGTGCATAGTTCCCTGAAGGTGGAATCTCATGTAGATAGGGTGGTAAAGCTTTTGGTGTGCTGGCCTTTACAAATCAGAGCATTGAGTATAGAAGTTGGGATGTAATGTTAAAATTGTACAAGGCATTGGTGAGGCCAATTCTGGAGTATGGTGTACAATTTTGGTCGCCTAATTATAGGAAAAATGTCAACAAAATAGAAAGAGTACAGAGGAGATTTACTAGAATGTTGCCTGGGTTCCAGCACCTAAGTTACAGAGAAAGGTTGAACGAGATAGGTCTTTATTCTTTGGAGCGCAGAAGGTTAAGGGGGGACTTGATTGAGGTTTTTAAAATTATGAGAGGGTTAGACAGAGTTGACGTGGATACGCTTTTTCCATTGAGAGTAGGGGAGATTCAAACAAGAGGACATGATTTTAGAATTAAGGGACAAAAGTTTAGGGGCAACATGAGGGGGAACTTCTTTACTCAGAGAGTGGTAGCTGTGTGGAATGAGCTTCCAGTGGAAGTGGTGGCGGCAGGTTCGTTTTTATCATTTAAAAATAAATTGGATGGGTATATGGACGGGAAGGGAATGGAGGGTTATGGTCTGAGTGCAGGTAGATGGGACTAGGTGAGAGTAAGTGTTTGGCACGGACTGGAAGGGCCGAGAGGGCCTGTTTCCATGCTGTAATTGTTATATGGTTATTATATGGTTATAACAATGATAGTTGTTATAGCTTGATAGTTAGATGCAA
Source organism: Raja brachyura (assembly GCA_963514005.1). Next base: position 63,314,297 of record OY740793.1, read on the forward strand.
CAAGAACACTTCATGGATGCTTTTCAGAATTACAACATCTGCTTTATTTTATAATGGACCAATTCTTAAGGGAATGTTTGGGTAAGGAGGCCATTAGCACTGCCTGGTCCATCACGGATACTAACCTCCCCACCATCAAAGGGATTTACAGGAGTCGCTGACTCAAAAAATAAGCCAGCATCATCAGCCACCCACACCACCCTGGCCACATACTCATTTCTCACCTGCCATCAGGAAGAAGATATCAGAGCCTGAAAACTAACATCGAGGTTCAGGACCAGCTTTTCCCCAACAACTATTAATCACTACAAACTCCAACTAAGTTTCAAACTAAATAGATTTGATGCCATGGTTTTTGTCTTCACACTATTCTTGGTCGTTTGTTTTTTATATTCTGAATTTATTTTTTCTTGTGTATTACGGTGTTTACAGAGTAGTATGTTTGCATATCTGTGTGGGAAAGAACTGCAGATGCTGGTTTAAATCGAAGGTAGACACAAAATGCTGGAGTAACTCCTCTGGACAGGCAGCATCTCTGGGGCGAAGGAATGGGCGACGTTTTCGGGTCGAGACCCTTTCTCAGACTGATGTCAGGGGAGGGGGCGGGACAGAGATAGAATGCAGTCGGAGACTAAGACTGGTGGGAGAACTGGGAAGGGGAAGGGATGGAGAGAGAGGGAAAACAAGGGCTATTTGAAGTTAGAGAAGTCAATGTTTACAACTGCCCAAGCGATATATGAGGTGCTGTTCCTCCAATTTGCACTGGGCCTCACTCTCACAATGGAGAAGGCCAGAAATGTCAGATTGGGAATGGGAGGAGGAGTTAAGGGACAGAAGTTTAGGGGTTACATGAGGGAGAACTTCTTTACTCAGAAAGTGGTGGCTGTGTGGAATGATCTTCCAGCAGAAGTGGTGGAGGCAGGATCGATTGTAACATTTAAAAGTAAAGTGGATAGGTATATGGACGGGAAGGGAATGGAGGGGTATGGTCTGAGTGCAGGTAGATGGGACTAGGGGAAAATAAATGGTCGGCACGGACTGGAACGGCCGAGAAGGCATGTTTCCGTGCTGTAATTGTTATATGGTTATATGGTTATATGATTGAGTGCTGAGCAACCGGGAGATCAGGTAGTTTAAGACGGACTGAGCGGAGGTGTTCAGCAAAACGGCCTGCGCTTGGTCTCGCCGATGTACAGGAGGTGACACCTGGAACAGCGGATACAGTAGATGAGGTTGGACGAGGTGTAAGTGAACCTCTGCCTCACCTGAAAAGGCTGTCGGGGTCCTTGAATGGAGTCGAGGGGAGAGGTGAAGGGATGGGTGTTGCATCTCCTGCGGTTGCAGGGGAAAGTACCTGGGGAGGGGGTGGTTTGGGTGGGAAGGGACGAGTTGACCAGGGACTTGCAGAAAGCAGAAAGGGGTGGAGATGGGAAGATGTGGCCAGTAGTGGGATCCCGTTGGAGGTGGCGGGCGTGTTGGAGGATTATATGCTGTATGCGATGTGTTTGCATGTCTGTGGTCATTAAGAGTTTCATTGTTCCGTGTCGGGATATATGGCAATAACACACTCTTGACTCCTGGATTGTGGAATAGTACTCCCACAGTCTCACCACACTTACACTGGGTTTCTAGAGATTTTACAATTCCTCCCTTCACTGAGGTCCTAAGTATCCCACTGTTATAGCGATGAGCTGGATCGCCAGTGGGAGCAAAGATCCCCTTTATGAATGTTAACCCAAACTTCTACTGCTGATGGATTATTTTGATGTCAATTCTGTACCAAGTCAGACATAGCAGGTTGAACTTTGTTTCTGTCAAAACACAAACACCATCTTAGCTGCTCTGCACCATTCTGTTCTGTGCGTCACTGAGCAGTGTGTAGTGGGATTTCATTATGGGTTTGTAGGCAGATGAACAGGCTGTGAATACAGTGGGCAGGTCTTGCTGCAGCCAATCTTCCTCACTAGATGCCATTGGGCTAATATTCACCTCATGTTTAATGCTCACCTCATGGGGGAATGCGGCCTCTATCCTGGTCATCACACCAGGTATTCATCTCATTAAAAACGTTCACCTGATCACAGGCTAAATGAAGAGTGGGAACTGTCAGCCTGCATGATTGACAGCCTTGGTTTCAGGTCGATGACCAAACGCGAGTTTGAGTTAAGTTTAGTTTATTGTCAAGCATTCTGAGGTACAGTGAAAAGCTTTTGTTGCGCGCTAACCAATCAGCGGAAGGACAATACATGATTACATTCCAGCTATCCACACTGTATCTACAATCTAGCTATCCACACTGTACTGATACATGGTGAAGGGAATAACATGAATTACGTTTAGTGCAAGATAAAGTCCAGTAAAGTTCGATCTAAGATAGTCCGAGGGTCTTGAATGAGGTAGATAGGAGCTCAGGACCACTCTCTAGTTGTTGGTAGGATGATTCAGTTGCCTGATAACAGCAGGGAAGAAACGGTCCCTGAATCTGCAGCTGTGCGTTTTCACACTTCTTAAAATTACACCAATGAACTTTGAACAATGAATCTCCATGTGAATTACTTATTGTCCTCTTTCTTCATTATCACATTAAGGAGAGTGTATTTCGCTCTCAGGCACCTGCCATGAGACCTCTTCTATACAATTACTCCAGTGGACAGCCTTACCTTTCTCAGCATACATAGGCTAATCAAATGTAAAGAATGCCAAGCTAATTAAACCCTACCTGGTGCACCAGGTGGACCAACTTGACCTGGATGTCCCTTCAATCCATAAGGTCCGGGAGTTCCTTTCACCCCTGCAAAGTAAGTGGGAACCTGGATTAAACCACATCTTTCAACACAACTCAATATTAATCCAAAGAGCCATTTCATGTCTATGGATATACATCGCACTGAGAGTTAGAGTCGCAGAGAAATTGGGCCACGCCACACTGAAGGGGCGATCACACATTGTACTCCTGGACTCACTGTGGAGTAGAGGGATGTTACATAACCAAGGGACAACTCTGTTTTTGATTGATTGACTGACAGAAAGTAGTAGCTTGGAAACAGGCCCTTCGGCCCATCGAGTCCACGCTGACCATCAATCATCCGATCATGTTAGTTCTACGAGATCACACTTTCCTCTCCACTCACTACACACTGGGAATAATTTACACAGAGGCCAACTAGCCTACAAACCCGCATGTCTTCAGGATGTGGGAGTAAAGCGGAATAGCCGGAGGAAACCGATACAATGACAGGGAGAACGTGCACACACAGAGCAGAAACAGGCACCTTCGGGCCTTCGGGTCCACACCGATCCGCGATCCCCACGCACTAACACTACCCTACACACACTGAGGACAATTTTACATTTATACCAGGCACGTGCCTTCAGGGTAGGCAAAGTAGGCACTGCCTACCCTGACTAAAATTATAACATAGTAATTACTAAATATAAATAATAAAGGCATGGGAGAATTATGCCTGTGTAAGAGACCCATCTCTTAGGTAGGCATAATTCTCCGTGCCTTTCATCCGCAGCGCTTGTAACACGGGAAGGTCTGTGCAGCCCACGTGCCGTCAGCGCTGCCTGAAGCCGTCAGTTTCAAGCGGGGCTGAAGGCAGCAGAAATTCTGCCTTTGCAGCACTGCGCAGGCGCAGCAGCCTACTGCACATGCGCAGCGCTAGTTTCTTGGCGGGGTTTTCAAATATGGATTGGCATTATTTTAAGTGTATCTTAGGAAACAGGGAGAGAAGAATGGAGCTCGTGTACCGATAATGTGGCAAGTACATTTTGTGTTTATGTTTTTAAATACCGTACTTCCCGGGGTGTTGGGGTGGGGGGGAGAGATCCTTTCATAGCATTTGGGGAGTCTGGCCCGGGGTAAAGTTGCAGGGAGGGCACGAATGTTGTGCAGGAGGGGTCTGGAGCATTCCACTTGCGACGGTCCTTGCACGGAGGCGTGCAAAACCTCTCTCCTGCCGCTCGCTGACCTCACTCATGTCCCGCAAATCCCACAGCGCGATTGAGGTTACTCGGCTGTGGGAATTTAAGGATTTGCAGGAAGCCGCTGACATGAGCGAGCGACAGGTGAGAGGTGTTCAGACGGAGAGCACTGCCAGAGGTGACCGGGCCGGCAGAAGGTGCTGAAGTGACGGACAGTTTGACTGTCGGGTCCCGGCGGCCGCTCGCAGCTACCCGAGCTGCTTCTATCCCCAGCTACAATGTGGTGGCTCCACGCCTGGGGCGCAGCGGTAAGTGAGTGAGTTACTGGCAGTATCCCCGACCCCCTTATTCCCAACAGTCCTGCTCTCCCCGAAACTTTACCCCTGGCACAGACTCCCCATACACTGTGAAAGGAACTGTCCCCCCAATTGGTCCCTTGAACAAGTGTTGCCATTCAATAAGATGACAACTGATTCCCTGTGTGCTCCCGTTTTTCCCACCATCTCTCCACCTGCCATCACCCTTCACCCCCCCTCCCCCTCCCCCTTCAGTGATTCAGAATAAAGGAGACTAGGAAGCCTTGGGCAAATTGACTTGTTACTGTTTGTATTTTTATTTTTTATTTTTACGCCGAGAACAATCTGCGCATGCGCAGTTTTTTATTTTTATCCGACTGAGTGCCTACCCTGAGTAATTACTCACGGCACGTGCCTGATTTATGCCAAGCCAATTGAACTACAAACCTGTACGTCTTTGGAGTGTGGGAGGAAACTGAAGATATCAGAGAAAACCCACATGGTCACGGGGAGAACGTACAAACTCTGCACAGACAGCACCCGTAGTTGGGATCGAACCCAGGACTTTGGTGCTGAAAGGCAGCAAGTCTACCGCTGCGACACCATGCTGCCCTCAGTGTGGCTAGGAGACCGGTGACTAGGGAGATGAGCTGGGAACTCTGGGAACAGATTACTACTAGCGAATGCATTGGACCAGAGAAGAGGTAGTAAAAGAGAATAAGGAGTTTAGGAATATATAAAAATTAAGACAATAACATGAGTGCAGTCTTGGGAAGTGTGTGGAGGACATTGCCAAAGAACGGACCCTACTCACAGCAGAGGAAGAGTATGAAGAATATGCACACAATCTGTTTGGAATTGAAGATATCAAACTTACTCCCCCAAAACCAAGGTTGCAGGAAACATTTCAACATTTCTCACAGGGAAATTTGGCCAACCATGTTTATATTAATTTAATAACATGGGCTCATTGGGCTGCAGGGCCTATTCTGTGTTGTGTCCATGTTTTGTCCTGCAAATCGGAAATCAAAACAGCAAGTGCTGGATATACTCAACCGATATCAATGGGGAGAGAAATAGAATTAATATTTCAGGTTGTTGACATATCACTCGTTCTGATATAGTAAATGTATCTCTCTCTCTCTCTCTACAGATGCTGCATAACTTTTTGATTATTTCAAGATTATTTTTCTGTTTTTACTCAAGAATTGAATAGTTGGGTCAATACTTGAACATATGGACACCACACCCCACCATGAAGGCACTGTGGCACAGCGGTAGAGTTGCTGCCTTACAGCGCCAGAGACCCGGGTCCAATCCTGACTATACGGAGTTTGCATGTTCCATCTCGTGACTTGTGTGGGTTTTCACTGAGATCTTCGGTTTCCTCCCACACTCCAAAGACGCACATGTCTGCAGGTTAATTTTCTTGGTGTAAATGTAAAATTGTCCGTACGGTCGTGCTAATGTGCGGGGATCACTGGTCGGCGTGGGCTCGGAGGGCCAAACGGCCTCTTTCTGCGCTGTATCTCTCAAACTGAACACACTAAAACTAAAATAACTTTAACTTTGTGCCCACGTTATAAGTGAAAAATCAGCTCCACTCATGGTAGTTACTCTCAGTGTTTGTTTTAGTTGTGCTGCTTGCCTCCCCTCTATTGCCTCAAATCTTCTGCTTTAAAACTAAACCAACAAACATGTTGTACTTAGCAACGCAGAACATGTAGAACTGTTTGGGTCCAAATGTAAGTGCAGACAAGCTTTGGTTAAGACAAATTTCCATGTCCAGTGCCTGAAAAATCTGTAAATATCCAGTAAGATGCCTGGCAAAACAAACCTTCATACAGACACATAATAGGCCCTGCAGCCCACTGAGTCCATGCCAGTGTGTCCACTTTGAAGGAAATTACCTGAAATTCGGGATATTCTGGTTGTCTTCGGGCAATTTTAGGGAAATTAAACAATTTCCGGAAAGAGGGAGAGAGGAGGGGAAGAGAGAGGAGAGAAGAGGGGAGAGAGGAGGAGAGAGAGAAAGGGAACAGAGAGAAGGGAAGGAGAGAGGGGAGAGAGGGAGAAGGGAGAGAGAAGAGGGGAGAGAGAGGAGGAGAGAGAGAAGGGGAACAGAGAGAAGGGAGGGAGAGGGGGAGAGAGAGAAGGGAGAGAGAGAAGAGGGGAGAGAGAAGGGGGAGACTGGAGCACCCATTTTCCCGCACTAGCCATAGGTGACTGGACAATCTGAACCCAAGCACCAAGTTGATAGCGGCCGAAGGTGCGCATCCCTCGGGACAGCCCCCTCTCGCCCACGGCCACCCTCCGTGGGCTGTGGGGCGGGTGGAGCGGAGGTGTGGGACAATGTTCATCCCTCCACAGTGATGTGATGGACGCGGGAGTTTGGACCAATCGCTGACAAGTCCCGCCCCCGGCAACGTCATGTCCGTTATTGGACTTTTCTGTTGAGTGACAGTCGGTCCTTTGCTTGTAGGTGACGCCGCCTTTCGGGTAGGTGGCGTTTCGACAGAGCGGCCATTCGGTGAGTTTGCTTTTAGGAGACGCAGCTTTTCGGTTTGTTGGCTTTTAGGCATCCTGCCCTTTCGGTTAGTTTGCAGTTAGGCCAATACATACCACAACTGCAATGGGCCCAGCACCAATTACTGAGGCACACCACCAGTCACAGGCTCTGAGTCCAAAAATATAACCTTTCGCCATCTCCCTCCGCTCCCTTCCATGAAGCCAATTCTCTATCCAAGGGCTGGCTCTCCCTGAATCCAATGTGATCTAACCATCCAGAGCAGTCTACCATGCAGAACCTCATCAAACGTCTTTGAAATGCTTCTTCAAGAATTGTTGGGCTACATCCCTGCAGGAAGAACACAGAGAAACACTGGTGGCTTCTCTCTTACCTGGAAATCCTGGAAGACCTGGGGAACCTGGGTCTCCTTTTATTCCATTATACCCTGGTGATCCTGGGTTACCCTAAAATAATGAGAAGCAAACAGTTTTGAAATGGTTCGGTTAACCTGGTACCAAATGACTAGACAGATGCGATCTGGATGTATCTTGTATTTAACATGATTATGGGTTCTTTCCAAACACTCACTGTGTTCAGAGTAGTTCAGATTTGTTTTGTTTTGTTCAGTTTGGAGATAAAGCATGGGCATAAAGAGATAAGGCCCTTTGGCTCAGAATCTATGCCAACCATCGATCTCACATACATACAAGACTTTTATCCCACTTTCTCATCCACTCCCTACAAACTCAGGGCAACTTACAGAGGCCAGCTAACCGACAAACCCGCACAGCTTTTGGGACGTGGGAGCAAACCAGAGCACCTGGAGGAAACTCCACACAGGCACCACTTGACGTTGGGATCCAATTCATTTCCCTGGGGTTGTGAGGCACCAGCTCCAACAGCTGCACCATTGTCCCGCCCTAACACAGGCTTTCAACCTCTCACTAACGTGTAAGGATTCACTAAAGATTAGAAGTCAAAAATGTCTCCAAAAAATTTACCAGAAAATAAAAGTGAAATAAAAAAAGAAAATTCTGTACCAACTCAGCAAGGTTGGGCAGCACGTCTGGAGAGCGGACCTAGCTAATGACATTTAATTGGTTTTGATGAAAAAGGAAAGACTTTAAATGTTAATTCTGTTTCCCCACAGATGGTGCCAGGTCTGTTATGTATTTCTGACTTTTTTAAAAAATCTCAGTGAAACAAACATATGTACCCGTGCATATTGGGCACTCAAGTTGATATGCGATGCTGAAAAATCATGTAGAATAGATAGGATTTAAGCTACTCCTACAGTTTATAGTTGCTTAGTTTGGCACCTCCAATGTGCTCTAAATAATTACCTTCAAATGAATACCACAAATATACTGTATTTATCAGTAGAGGATCTGTGGAATAGTTGAGGACTAAATATTTGTTCCTTGCCAGAAGCAGGTTTGGAAAGAACGTGGAAATGCCTCTCTCTCAAATGTAATGGCACTGTTACACTGTGGCACATTTTTATCTTTCTTTCCACAATAAAGTGCTTCAGGTTCACTTGCAGGAAATGGTTTGGTCTTTGGCTCCTCCCTACTCGTTTCCACATGTACTCAATTCCTATAGGACGGGATGGATCACTAGGTTCATGGAGCGCATTGTGCTGAGTGCAAGGTCATCACTTTTTTCATGGACAGAAGAGGATAGAACATTTCTTTAATATAAAGATCCCACAATTTGCTGCAATGCATCCTTTTGCATGAGAAAGAAAGTGAGAGAAAGAAAGAAATGCTCATGCAGAAAGTTAGTGTGTAGGAACAGCAGGTTATTGTTCTACAGGTGCACAGTAGAGAGCTTGCTGACTGGTTGCATCGTGGCTTGGTTCGGCAACTTGAGCGCCCTGGAGTGAAAATGTAGTAAACACTGCCCAGTCCATCATCGGCTCTGACCCCCTACCTGCGAGGGGATCTATCACACACACTGATCTGTTCTGTAGTCATGCCTCTCTCCCCATTCCCCCACTCACAACAAGGGCCGAGTCCCCCTGGTCCTCGCCTTTCACCCCACCAGCCAGCGCATACAACAGATAGTCCTCCGCCAGTTTCGTCACCTCCAACGTGACCCCTCCACTCGCCACATCTTCCCATCTCCCCCCCTGTCTGCCTTCCGCAAAGACCGCTCCCTCCGCAACTCCCTTGTCAATTCTTCCCTTCCGCTCCACTCCTTCCCCGGGCACTTTCCCTTGCAACCGCAAGAGATGCTACACTTGTCCCTTCACCTCCCCCATCCACTCCTTTCAGGGACCCAAGCAGTCATTCCAAGTCCGACAGAGGTTCACCTGCACCTCCTCCAACCTCATCTACTGCATCCGTTGCTCCAGATGCCAGCTGATCTATATCGGTGAGACCAAGCGGAGGCTGGGCGATCGTTTCGCCGAACACCTCCGCTCGGTCCGCAATAACCAACCCGACCTCCCGGTGGCTCAGCACTTCAACTCCCCCTCCCATTCCGTACCCGACCTCTCGGTCCTGGGCCTCCTCCACGGCCAGAGTGAGCAACACCGCAAGTTGGAGGAACAGCACCTTATATTCCGCTTGGGGAGTCTGCATCCTCTGGTCTTAAACATTGAATTTTCTCAATTCTGTTAACCCAGACTGCCCCCTCCCCTTCCCACCTCTCCCTCAGCCCTCAGCGCCCTGGCATTCCTTCTCCATCTCTCCCCCCCCACCCAAGTCGCACGAGCTTCTCATTTTCACACCACAAACAGCTTACAATGGCCTGTTTCCTTTATCATCGATACTTTTTTGCATATCTTTCATTCATTGTTCTTTATCTCTCCACATCACCGTCTATATCTCTCGTTTCCCTGATCCCTGACCAGTCTGAAAAAGGGTCTCGACCCGAAACGTCGCCTATCTCCTTCGCTCCTTAGATGCTGCTGCACCCGCTGAGTTTCTCCAGCCTTTTGTGTAACCGTCATGCCTACTATGTTCCGTTGTGCTGAAGCAAAGCAAGAATTTCATCGTCCTATCTGGGACACATGACAATAAACTCTTTTGAATCTTGAATTATTAAAAAAGGCCTCATTGCAAAGAGAAAATGAATACAAAAGTAGGAAGTGTTCTAACCACAGGATGTGGGAATACCAAGAACATTTAAGGAGGGGTTGACACGTGGTCATCACTGTTTTGATAATGTTCGCCAGGTTGATTCCTGAGATGTAGGCGTTAGAAACATAGAAACATAGAAATTAGGTGCAGGAGTAGGCCATTCGGCCCTTCAAGCCTGTACCGCCATTCAATGTGATCATGGCTGATCATCCAACTCAGTATCCTGTACCTGCCTTCTCTCCATACCTCCTGATCCCCTTAGCCACAAGGGCCACATCTAACTCCCTCTTAAATATAGCCAATGAACTGGCCTCAACTACCTTCTCTGGCAGAGAATTCCACAGATTCACCACTCTCTGTGTGAAAAATATTTTTCTCATCTCGATCCTAAAAGACTTTCCCCTTATCCTTAAACTGTGACCCCTTCTTCTGGAGTTCCCCAACGTCGGGAACAATCTTCCTGCATCTAGCCTGTCCAACTGTTTCTTAAACGTTGGGATAGTCCCAGCCTCAACTATCTCCTCTGGCAGCTTGTTCCATACACCCACCACCCTTGGAGTGAAAAAGTTACCCCTCAGATTCCTATTAAATCTTTCTGCTTCACCTTAAACATATGTCCTCTTGTCCTCGATTCACCTACACAGTGCAAGAGACTCTGTGCATCTACCCAATCTATTCCTCTCATGATTTTATACACCTCTATAAGAGCACCCCTCATCCTCCTGCGCTAAAAGGAATTGAGTCCCAGCCTACTCAACCTCTCCCTATAGCTCAGACCCTCGAGTCCTGGCAACATCCTTGTAAATCTTCTATGTACCCTTTTCAGCACCATGACATCTTTCCTATAACATGGAGCCCAAAATTGAACACAATTCTCTAAATGTGGCCTCACCAATGTCTTATACAACTGCAACATGACCTCCCAACTTCTATATTCAATACTCTGACTGATTCGAGCCGGCACCGGCATTCAATGTGATTATGGCTGATCAGCCACAATCAGTACCCCGTTCCTGCCTTCTCCCCATATCCCTTGACTCTGCTATCTTTATGAGCTCTATCTGACTCTCTCTTGAAAGCATCCAGAGAATTGGCCTCCCCTGCCTCCTGAGTGAGAGAATGCCACAGATTCACAACTCTCTGGATGAAAAAGTTTTTCCTCATCTAAATGGCTTATCCCTTATTCTTAAACTGTGGCCCCTGGTTCTGGACTCCCCCAACATCGGGAACCATTTCCTGCCCCTAGCGTGTCTAATCCCTTAATAATCTTATATGTTTAAATAAGATCCCCTCTCATCCTTCTAAATTACAATGTACAAGCCCAGTTGTTTCATTCTTTCAACATATGAGTCCCGCCATCTCGAGAATTAACCTGGTGAACCTAAGCTGCACTCCCTCAATAGCAAGAATGTCCTTCCTCAAATTTGGAGAACAAAACTGCACACAATACTCCAGGTGTGATTTCACTAGGGGCCTGTACAACTGCAGAAGGACATCTTTGCTCCTATACTCAACTCCTCTGGTGACGAAGACCAATGTGCCATTAGCTTTCTTCACTGCCTTCTGTACCTGCATGATTACCTTCAGTGACTGATGAACAAGGACACCCAGATCCCATTGTACTTCCCCTTTCCCCAACTTGACACCATTCAGAGAATAATCTGCCTTCCTGTTTTTGCCACCCAAGTGGATAACCTCATATTTATCCACATTAAACTGCATCTGCAATGCATCTGCCCACTCGCCCAACCTGTCCAGGTCGCCCTGCATCCTCATGGCATCCTCCTCACAGTTCACACTGCCACCCAGCTTTGTGTTATCTGCAAATTTGCTATTGTTGCCCCCAATCCCCTCATCTAAATCATTGATGTATATTGTAAATAGCTGCGGTCCCAGCACCGAGCCTTGCGGTACCCCACTAGTGACTGCCTGCCATTCTGAAAGGGACCCATTAAACCCTACTCCTTGTTTCCTGTCTGCCAACCAATTTTCTATCCATATCAGCACCCTACTCCCAATACCATGTGCTCTAATTTTTCCCTGAGAAACTTGCACAAGGCACAGTCATCATGTTTTTGAACATATATCTCAGGCCGTTGAATTTTCACTTACTGGTGCTCCAGGTAAACCATTGTCTCCTTTTGGTCCGGGAAATCCTGGGCTTCCTGGAAGACCAGGGGTGCCCTTATCTCCTTTAATGCCCCCTAGTCCCGGAGCACCTGGGCGACCAACTGGACCTGGGGAGCCTATGAAACAGTAAATGTTGTTAGTGTTTAATAGTGTTGGGGTAAGATAAATCCCTGGCCATAATTTCAACAATTAGCTTTGCACAATCATAACTGCAGCTCTTGTTTGTCACAGCGAACAGTTAAATTCAAATACAATAAATCAATATACATTGCATTAAAAAATCTGGACCTAAACCATTTGTATGTCACACAAATTTCTCCCAAGTTGTCTAAAGGAAAGTGTTTATGCTGTATGTAAAGGTGCCCTTGACTATCTTACCTCCTAGTCAATGCATAGAAAGTATTGAGATTCAACCTGATCTTTTCCGACATGGCATGCATCTTCCATAGAAACAGAAGATAGGCGCAGGAGTAGGCCATTCGGCCCTTCGAGCCAGCACCACCATTCAATATGATCATGGCTGATCATCCAAAATCAGTACCCCGTTCCTGCTTTCTCCCCATATCCCCTGATTCCATTAGCCCTAAGAGCTATATCTAACTCTCCCTTGAAAACATCCAGTGAATTGGCCTCCACTGCCTTCCGTGGCTGAGAATTCCACAGATTCACAACTCTCTGGGTGAAAAGGTTTCTCCTCATCTCAGTCCTAAATGGCCTATCCTTTATTCTTTAACTGTGATCCCTTGGTCTGGACTCCCCCAACATCGGGGACATTTTTCCTGCATCTAGCCTGTCCAATCCCTTAAGAATTGTACTTGTTTCCGTAAGATCCCCTCTCATCCTTCTAAATTCCAGTGAATATAACCCCAGTGGGAGGACTGGATAATGAGTAACTTGAATTCTTGAACGCATTTAATCTTCAGTGTCCAGGACTACTGACGTTCGTAAATTCATCGTTTATAAGTTCTAGGAGCAGAATTAGGCCCTTCCCCCCTTCAAGACCACTCCGTCATTCAATCATGACTGAACTATCTTACCCTCTCTAGCCTATTCTCCTGCCTTCGTCCCATACTGATCAAGTATGGCTTAACCCCTCCCTTCACCACCTCCAGTTTAAATTCCAGTTGGAATATTTTGGAGGACCAAGTAACCAAGAACCAAGCATCTGTCAGACTCTGCCTTAAAAATATCCACTGACTTGGCCTCCACAGCCTTTCTGTGACAATAAATTCCACAGATTCACCACCCTCTGACTAAAGAAATTCCTCCTCATCTCCTTTCTAAAGGAACATCCTTCCATTCTCAGGCTATGGACTTTGGTCCTAGACTCTCCCACATCCTCTCCGCATTCACTCTATCCAGGCCATTCACTATTCGGTAAGTTTCAATGAGGATCCCCCTCATCCTTCTAAACTCCAGAGAGTACAGGCCCAGTGGCTGCATACATTAACCCTATAATTCCTGGTAGTTAGTAATATCTCCCCAACTGGATACAATATTCAATATACAGAGGAGGCTTCTTCTGGACTACAAAATTGTGCCCTTTTCCTAACACCCTACAAAATAATTTTCCTTCAAATATTTATCGAATTCGGTGTGATTATGCTTCAATCATCTTTTCCGATCAATTGTCTGGATCACAGTGAGAAAATGACCTCCTCACCTTTGGTTCTTTGACCCATCAGCTGATGCCCACCCCAACTCAAGGGATCAAAACCAGAGTTGAAGTGAAAACACGAGGAGGTGTTTCTGATCTTGGGTACCCAGTGTCAGGCCTCGCGTTTGATCTAGTTTCTGTTTCTTATTGGGGTTTAGTATTAGAGTTTGCATTCTTGTTTTATTTTGGTGTCTCACATCTCCTCTTGCTTCAGGTCCCATTTCCTGTCAGGTTGGTTACCCACATGTGATTGTTGGCCCCGCCCCGATGTGTTTCACCTGTGTCTCGTTTCCCCTGTTAAGTCTGTATTTAAGCCCTTGGTGTTTTAGTTCTCATTGCCAGTTTGTTGTGTATGCTACTTGGTATCACCTTGTTCCAGCTCTAGAAATATTGTGACTTTGTGAACGCGACCTGGTTTTGCCTGATTTTCAACCATTGCCTGTTTTTTGACCACTGTTTTTGTCTGCTCCTAGATTAGACTGTTGCTTCTGTGCTTGCTTACCTGTGTACCGACTTGGACCGATTAAACTCTGAATAAGGATCTGCCCTGTGTCTGAGCCTGCATTTGTGTCGTCCTCCTCGTTCAATTCTGACATCCAGTCACCAGACTATGACTGTCCCAGTCTGTAGGAAGGAACTGCAGATGCTGGTTGATTCTGACGATAGCCACAAAAAGCTGGAGTAACTCAGCGGGTCAGACAGCATCTCTGGAGAAAAGGAATAGGTGACTTTTCGGGTTGACACCCTTCATCAGGCTGAAGAAGAGTCTCGACCCAAAACGTCACCTATTTTGTGTCTCCACAGATGCTGGCTGACCCGCTGAATTACTCCAGCTTTTTGCGGCTAGCCCAGTATTTTGCTGACATACTAGCCCGTCCTCATGACTTCCTTGGTATCAAACAACTATAAATATCAGTTATTAATAAATTCAATTATTAAGCAGGCACAGCCCTCTAATGTTCTAAACTCCAAGGTTCACGGCCCTGAACAAAGGAACCTCTCATCTCTTCCCTGAATCATTGACTTCTTATCCTGAGAATACTTCCCTTGATTCCAGACCAGAGTTCTCACGTTTTCCTTAGCCCATTCAAACACTGGAATGTTTTTGTAACCTAAAGCAATACAAGTGGTACAGCAATTTTCCAACAAGTAGAAACAAATACTATTACACTTTCAAGCATTGAGTTGGATTAGGATACCTCCCTCTATTGATATTTCTAGCTGATAGGGATTTACAACGGAAGAATGTTTGTTAAGGTAAAACACTAGAAGAACTACAGTATCTACAAAGACAGTAACCCATCTATTGTCAACACTTTAGATGGAGCTGGGAGAAAAGGACACGCTAGAGGCAGGAAACATGTTCCCGATGGTTACACAAAAAGCTGGAGAAACTCAGCGGGTGCAGCAGCATCTAAGGGGCGAAGGAGATAGGCGATGTTTCGGGTCGAGACCCTTCTTCAGACTGGTCAGGGATCAGGGAAACGAGAGATATAAACAGTGATGTGGAGAGATAAAGAACAATGAATGAAAGATATGCAAAAAAGTATTGATGATAAGGGAAACAGGCCATTGTAAGCTGTTTGTGGTGTGAAAATGAGAAGCTAGTGCGAGTGGGGAGGGGGGGGGGGAGATGGAGAAGGAATGTCAGGGCCCGAGGGCTGAGGGAGAGGTGGGGAGGGGTGGGGGCAGTCTGGGTTAACAGAATTGAGAAAATTCAATGTTTAAGCCCAGAGGATGCAGACTCCCCAAGCGGAATATGAGGTGCTGTTCCTCCAACTTGCGGTGTTGCTCACTCTGGCCGTGGAGGAGGCCCAGGACCGAGAGGTCGGATACGGAATGGGAGGGGGAGATGAAGTGCTGAGGTCGGGTTGGTTATTGCGGACCGAGCGGAGGTGTTCGGCGGTGTTCCCGATGTTGGGGGAGTCCAGAACCAGGGACCACAGTTTAAGAATAAGGAGTAAGCCATTTAGAACGGAGACGAGGAAACACTTTTTCGCACAGAGAGTTGTGAGTCTGTGGAATTCTCTGCCTCAGAGGGCGGTGGAGGCAGGTTCTCTGGATACTTTCAACAGAGGGCTAGATAGGGCTCTTAAAAATAGTGGAGTCAGGGGATATGGGGAGAAGACAGGAACGGGGTACTGATTGGGAATGATCAACCATAACCATATAATAACCATATAACAATTACAGCACGGAAACAGGCCCTCTCGGCCCTTCCAGTCCGTGCCAACCATTTATTTTCCCCTAGTCCCATCTACCTGCACTCAGACCATACCCCTCCATTCCCTTCCCGTCCATATACCTATCCACTTTACTTTTAAATGTTAAAATCGATCCTGCCTCCACCACTTCTGCTGGAAGATCATTCCACACAGCCACCACTCTCTGAGTAAAGAAGTTCCCCGTCATGTTACTCCTAAACTTCTGTCCCTTATTTCTCATGTCATGCCCTCTTGTTTGAATCTTCCCTACCCTCAATGGGAAAAGCTTATCCACGTCAACTCTGTCTATCCCTTTCATCATTTTAAAGACCTCAATCAATTCCCCCCTTAACCTTCTGCGCTCCAAAGAATAAAGACACAACTTGTTCAACTTTAAATGTACAGGAACACAGAAACCCAGTACCTCCCTTCAAAGCTTTCAAATGTCACCCGCGCTTTCCTGTCATTGAATCTGTTTAAAAGGGACAGGGGGTGGGGGGGGAAATTTGTCTTTGGTCACAAGAGTTAAACTCATGACTGAACATCAGGAATAGCATGTACTCAGCTCCAAGCAAATTTGATTTCTATAGTGATATGCCAGTGCAAGCGACAAAGGTGAACTTCTTCACACAGTCGACTCTAGATTTAAAGGGAAATCAGGTCTTTGGTGCAAATTGAGTTAGATGGCAAACCTACAAATAGGTAAGTTATCAATCCCTGGTCTCTTTTCTCCACCCACACAGTTCGTACCATTTATTTTTTTACACTCCACAGTGGCGTAGTTGTATTCTGTTTAAAAATTAATAGAACAATCCAAAATTTCACTCCTGTTTGGAAGAGAAGGTAATTTGTTTTGGAGCCAGGAGTTTCAAAAATTTGGAACAACAGCGCTTGGGATTTTCTGTGAAATGTGTTGAAAAGATCCACATTTTAGTTAAAAGGCAATGAAAATTCATATCTCACTTTATTGCTCAATATTCTGTACATTACTGTTGTCATAATTCTAATTTATGCAAGTTAATTATTGCTTAAAGGGCTAACCTGATGGACCTGAGCAGGATCAAAGTTCATCACTAGATGCGTCAGATATACCTTATGACAAATAATACTGCTGGTTGGAAACTTAATGAGCCAGTTAAAATAACAATGTACAACTGCAGCAGAGCCTCAATATGAGCAGAAAAAGTGGAACTCGGTCATTCTTAGATTAATAGTTAGGTGGCTTTGCACAATTTTCCATTTTGTGTGAAAAGTTCCTCATTATTTTAATTGTTCCCAGTTTAAGATCGTTGACGGTCATTCTGTGACCCATATCTGAGGAAGGGTGTGCTGGATCTGGAGAGAGTCCAGAGGAGGTTTAAGAGAATCATCCCAGGAATGAGTGGCTTAACATATGATGCCACTGGGCCTGTACTCGCTGGAGTTTAGAAGGATGAATGGGTACCTCATTGAAACTTACCGATTATTGAAAAGCATGGATAGAGTGGATGAGGAGAGGATGTTTCTACTAGTGGGAGAGTCTAGGACCGGAGGTCATAGCCTCTGAATTAAAGGATGTTCCTTTAGGAAGAAGATGAAGAGAAATTTCTTTAGTCAGAGGGTGGTGAATCTGTGGAATTCATTGCCACAGAAGGCTGTGGAGGCCATCAACGGATATTTTTTTGGCAGAGATAGATTCTTGATTAGTACGGATGTCAGAGGTTACAGGGAGAAAGCAGGAAAATGGGTAGAGATAGATCAGCCAGGATTGAATGGCGGAGTAGATATAGAAACATAGAAAATAGGTGCAGGAGTAGGCCATTCGGCCCTTCGAGCCTGCACCGCCATTCAATGTGATCATGGCTGATCATCCAACTCAGTATCCCGTACCTGCCTTCTCTCCATACCCCCTGATCCCTTTAGCCACAAGGGCCACATCTAACTCCCTCTTAAATATAGCCAATGAACTGGCCTCAACTACCCTCTGTGGCAGAGAGTTCCAGAGACCCACCACTCTCTGTGTGCAAAAAGTCCTTCTCATCTCGGTCCTAAAGGAGTTCCCCCTTATCCTTAAGCTGTGACCCCTTGTCCTGGACCTCCCCAACATCGGGAATAATCTTAAGAACAATCGGGAACAACCCCTTAAGAATTTTGTAAGTTTCTATAAGATCCCCTCTCAATCTCCTAAATTCTAAAGAGTATAAACCGAGTCTATCCAGTCTTTCTTCATAAGACAGTCCTGCCATCCCAGGAATCAGTCTGGTGAACCTTCTCTGCACTCCCTCTATGGCAATAATGTCCTTCCTCAGATTTGGAGACCAGAACTGTACGCAATACTCCAGGTGTGGCCTCACCAAGACCCTATACAACTGAAGTAGAACCTCCCTGCTCCTATACTCAAATCCTTTTGCTATGAAAGCTAACATACCATTCACTTTCTTCACTGCCTGCTGCACCTGCATGCCTACTTTCAATGACTGGTGTACCATGACACCCAGGTCGCGCTGCGTCTCCCCTTTTCCTAATCAGCCACCATTTAGATAATAGTCTGCTTTCCTGTTTTTGCCACCAAAGTGGATAACCTCACATTTATCCACATGATGGGCCAAATAGCCTAATTCTGCTCCTATCATTTCTATCATTATGACCAGTATTTAAACTGGTTGTTTTTTTGTTGTGGAATATATACTCCCACTGTGTCATTGGAGGTGAGGGATATACTGTGATATGCACCAAGAAAAAGTAAGGAAATTGATTTATTTTAAGTTAGGATGGCATCCTACATGGAGAAAACTTGCAAGCTGTAGTGATCCCATGCACCAATTTACTCATTTTTTACAGTGCTTTGTAGATGGTCTTGTAGGCATAAAAGACTTCTCTTGTAGAAGTAAAACATGTGGAGAGACTACTTTTTTTTAATATCAGGATTTTGAGCAATAATGGAGAGAAGGGGATTTAAAAATACACCATTTTGCACATCTTTCCTGTGGAATTTGGAAGCCAATGACAAGAAAATTTTCTCAAGCATAGAGGACACACAGTTTCTCCATGTCCCTGAAAAGCCTTGGAAAAGACATATTACTCCCACTTCACCCACGACTATGTCCCTGCATTTGACAACAACACCATTGTCAAGTTTGCAGACGACACAACGGTGATCGAGCTGATCACCAACGGGGATGAAACAAACTATAGAGCGGAGGTGCAGAACCTGGCGGAGGTGCAGAACCTTGTCACTAAACACTTCCAAGACCAAGGAGCTGATTATCGACTTCAGGAGGTCACAGAATGGGGAATACACCCCAATCTCCATCTACGGAGACAGTGTGGAGAGAGTGTCCAGCTTCAAGTTTCTGGGCACTCACATCTCAGAGGACCTCACATGGTTCACCAACACCGCTGCGCTGGTCAAAACGGCACAGCAACGACTGTTCTTCCTGAGAACATTGAAACGGACTGGTCTGCCCCAACAGCTGCTGACGACCTTCTACCGCTGCACCACAGAGAGCATACTAACGTATGGCATCTCTGTGTGGTATCTCAGCTGCACGGAGGCGGAGAGGAGAGCTCTTCAGCGCGTTGTCCACAGAGCGCAACAGATTATTGGGACACCGCTACCAGCCTTGGAGGGCATCTACCACACACACGGTGCCTCAGGAAGGCCGTCAGCATACATAAAGACTCCTCTCACCCTTGTAATGGACTGTTCGAACTACTCCCTTCCGGCAGACGTTACAAGGCCTTCTACGCCCGCACCACCAGACTCAGGAACAGCTTCATCCCCAGAGCTATAGCGGCTCTGAACCGGCCCTGCTGAGTACCCCCCCCCCCATGGACTGTCTCCCCCGGCCTCGCACTTTAGTCTGTGTTGATGTTACTGGTCTAATGTTCATTTGTACAAACCTTGTTCTCGGGGTATTTAAACCTAAATTTTATTTGTCGATTAAGTTATGACATCGGACGGAAGTTGCAAACCAAATCTCGTTGCACTTATGTGTAATGACAATAAAAGTTATTATTATTATGATTATTATTATATTACAGTGGTCAGTAACCCTCAGGCACTTTGCCTACCTTGGCTACTCAGAACAAAGTGGGCAAGACTCTCTTGCGGGGTGGGCGGGATGTGTGGGCAGGACTGAAGGCTAAAGGGAATATGAAACACAACCTTCAACCAATGTGTTTTTCCGTGGAAATCCCGTGTGCTTATGAGGCCATGTTGCCGTGTTATTTTATTTGAACCAAGTCTGGCAGAGTGTGTTGGGAGCCTGATAGAAATGTGACATGCTAGCAAATATCATCAAGCTTAGGATAATAGAGGAAGCTGAATTGAATTGAATTTATTTGGTTCTGGACAACCAGGATGCTGGTTCTCGAGGGGCAGATCTGGGAGCAGAGGACTAGGAGCAGCAAGACCCCCCACCATCCACAGCCCCCCTACAGAAGCTATTGGCCACTGATCACCATCCTTGCTATCATCAGCCATCCAACCGCCTGTGTCCATCTCCAACATACACCTCTTCCCCTAGTGTCCGCTGAGGACTGTCCCCAGATCTCTCAAACTACAACCCCTGCTGTTGAATATTTCAATGGCCAACTGCTCAGACTGGTGAGCTGCTGGATAGGAAACAGAGAATGAAACTTATAACAACGACACAGAGGTACGCTCAGCAAGACCTCCCATCTCCAGGCTGGTCACGACCTCTTTGCACTCCTCCACATCCTTCCCATATAGTGTGTCCCCCAGAAACTAACCGTCTGTGAAACCATTCACCATACATTTATCAAGCTGCATCTCCAACAAACCAGTATGGAATTTCAGGAATCTCTTATGGGCCTGTCCCACTTAGGCGACTCTTTAGGTGACTGCCAGGGACTAGTTTTAATGGACTACACCTATGACACCTGGCGACAACCTACGTCAACCTATGACAGAAACAATTGTCGCCACTGTCGCCAACAAATTGTCAACATGTTGAAAATTTTGCAGCGGTCGCTTGTAGTCGCCTGAGTGGGATGAGGCCCATTATCCTCGATCAAGCAAAAGTAGAAGTCTCTCCGCTACCTACCTATGTGCAATATGTTTATATGATGACACTGCATAGAAAACCATTTCATTTGGTAACATATGAGACTTACAATCCATATGCTGATGCAAAAATACAAGCTTGAAGAGGAGCATAATATTTAACGAAACATCTTCCTTCTTTCAATTAAGAGCAAAGGCTATTTTCTTGACCATTATCTGCCCTCCTCCTTTTTCCATATATATATATATATATGGATTATGGATATATATATATATATATATATATATATATATATATATATATATATATATATATATATATATATATATATATATATATATATATATATATATATATCCATAATCCATAAAGAGCAACCATCAGGATATGACCAAGCCAGTGAAAACATTGAAGAGAATGTGCACATAACATTCTGGAAGTGTTCAATGTACAAATGATGCAACATATGCCAAGAAGCATGTGCCTGTGCGTGGTAACGAGAAGGTACAAACATGGCGGATAATAGTGATTTCAGTGATCCCTGCCACAAATTAAACAGCAACTTTGCACACATGCAAATAGTGCACAGGTGTGTAGGAGAAGGCAGTGGCCTCATCTTCCCCTTCTCCCAGATTTACCTGGTCGGCCCGGCTGGCCTGGAATTCCTGGTACACCTTTTGGGCCTTCCAATGTATGTCCTGGTTGTCCAGGTGGACCCGGCGGGCCTTGCTGTCCTCCAAATCCAGGGAAACCAGGGTCACCTTTAAGACCTGGTGCTCCGGGAGAGCCCGGGATACCTGGAATACCTGGATCTCCTTTTGGCCCTACATAGGAAAACAATAGATGGTGAGGCACGAGAGCTATTGAAATGCACATAAGATTAATTATTCTTAAATAGGTCATTTCTTTCCTCAGTCCCTTACATACTTAAATAGCAATGCAAGTAATCCATGTGTGAAAGACAATTCTCATGTGCAGACATCTATCATTATGAACATACAATTAATCTTTACTTGTATTAAAAGCCTCACTCAATTGAACATTAATAGGAATCGACAGCATTCCAATGCTGTGACATTAGAAGTCATGTGTTTCACTAAATTACGCAACTGATTATTTTCTGAGTTCGTATTTACCTGGGATTCCTGAAAGACCAGGGGGACCTGGGTGGCCATGACCGGGTGGACCTGTAGATAGCAAAATGAAGATAATCATGAAACAAAGGCTGTGTTTACATTTAGTTCAGTGTAGTTTTGTTTAGCGATGCAGTGCCAAAGAGACCTTGTGCCAACCAGCGATCCCCATACACTAAGTGTGTGTGACCTACACACTAAAGTCAATTTACCAAAGCCAATTAACCTATAAACCTGCATGCCTTTGGAGTGTGGGAGGAAACCGGAGCACCCGGAGAAAACCCACATGGTCAACGGGGGAACGTACAATCTCTGTACAGGCAGCACCCGTAGTCAGGATCGAACCTGGGTCTCTGGCGCTGTAAGGCAGCAACTCTACCGCTGCACCTCCATGCAGCCCTGTGTTTCTGCTTCTTATGGATTAGAGATTTTGTTTGTCCCCTCGGATTTCAGAAACAAAAAACTGCACTCAAGCAGAATTTTCCGGAGTTCCCATGGCAGCATCAGGCCAGATGATCTACATCAACCATCCCAACTGCTCAACGTGTGGAATAAGGCAGCTTCAAGAGAGAGCTTGGATTTTTGCATTTTATCCTTGAACTCAATCTGGGGGATATGTTATTGAAACTCGTGAGGCATGATATCGACTTTGGGTATTAATGTAAATAATTGGTACTGATTCACTTACTTGTTGTGTAGCAATCCTCATTTTCCTTTCCATTAACTTAGGGCAAAACTTTAAAAAAAAATGTTCATCCCCAAATCAAATTTCTCACAAGCCGACTGCACACTGAAGCAGAGCTGAAACTATTGAACGACACATGGGGCGGGCATGAAGACAATCCAGCAGCATCAAGGACACCTGGAGTAGGTACTCCACGGATGACTAATGGGCCTGTCCCACAGGAGATTTTTTAAACAACTGCAGGCGACTAGATTGAGGCCCGGGGAGCCGTTGGAGACAGAGGGGGGAGCTACTTGCTGTGAGTATAAACCTAGCGCGGGGCTTGCTTTTCACAGAGGCCCGGGGAGCCGTGGGTCAGTGAGGGTGGAGCTACCTGCACTGTGAGTATAAAGCTAGCGCGGGGCTTGCTTTACACAGAGGCCCGGGGAGCCATGGGTCAGTGAGGGTGGAGCTACCTGCGCTGTGTGAGACCAGCAGCTGCAACGTTCCATCTTCCAGTGAGGGAATCTGGTGGGGAATCTGTGTAGCCTCTGATTGGTTGAAGAGGACCAGAGGAAGCAGCTGATTGGCTGCAACCCGGGGTTTACATTTCTACATTTCTGCCTTCAGGTTTAAGGATTCTGGGTGCTAAGGATTCTGGGAGCTAAGGACTCTGGGTGTTAGGGATTCGTTATTTATTAGTAAAGTTTAAAGAATAAAGTTTTGTGTTTAATAAAAATAAAAATAAATAAATAAATATATATATATATATATATATATATATATATATATATATATATATATATATATATATATATATATATATATTTAATAGAGTAATTTGGGAGTAAAATGTCAGTGGAGATTGGCCCCATGGTTTGCTCAGCCTGCAACATGTGGGAGATCAGGGATATGGTCGGTGTCCCTGATGACTACATTTGCAGGAAGTGTGTCCAGCTGCAGCTCCTGGCAGACCGCATTGAACGATTGGAGCTGCGGCTGGATTCATACTGGAGCATCCACGATGCAGAGAAAGTCGTGGACAGCACATACAGCGAGTTGGTCACGCCACAGGTAAAAGGTAAGAGGACAGAAAGGGAGCGGGTGGTCAATAGCCAGCAAAGCAGTAGGCAGATAGTGCAGGAGTCCCCTGCGGTCATCTCCCTACTCAACAGGTTTACCATTTTGGATACTGTTGAGGGAGATGGCTCATCAGGGGAATGCAGCAGCAGCCAAGTTCATGGCACCATGGGTGGCTCTGCAGCACATGATGGGGGAAAAAAGAGGGGAAGGGCTATTGTAATAGGGGATTCAATTGTCAGGGGAATAGATAGGCGTTTCTGCGGCCGCAAAAGAGACTCCAGGATGGTATGTTGCCTCCCTGCTGCAAAGGTCAGGGATGTTACTGAACGGCTGCAGAACATTCTGGAGGGGGAGGGTGAACAGCCAGTTGTCGTGGTGCATATTGGCACCAACGATATAGGGAAAAAAAGGGATGAGGTCCTACAAGGTGAATTTAGGGAGCTAGGAGATAAACTCAAAAGTAGGACCTCAAAGGTAATAATCTCTGGATTATTACCAGTACCACGGGCCAGTCAGAGTAGAAATAGGAGGATATTGCAGATGAATACGTGGCTTGAAAAATGGTGCAAGGGGGAGGGATTCAAATTTTTAGGGCACTGGAACCATTTCTGGGGGAGGTGGGACCAGTACAAACAGGACGGTCTGCACCTGGGCTGGAATGGAACCAATGTCCTTGGGGGAGTGTTTGCTAGTGCTGTTGGGGAGGATTTAAACTAATGTGGCAGGGGGATGGGTACAAGAGCAGAGAGGCAGGTGGGTGTAAAACGAGGGTGGAAGCAATAGGGAGCAAGGTGAAAAGTAAAAGTGGCAGGCAGACAAAATCAGGGCAAAAATCAAAAAGGGCCACTCCTCAGCAAAATTGTATAAGGGGTAAGAGTGTTGTAAAAACAAGCCTGAAGGCTTTGTGTCTCAATGCAAGGAGTATTCGTAATAAGGTGGATGAGTTGAACGTGCAGATAGCTATTAATGAGTATGATACAGTTGGGATCACGGAGACATGGCTCCAGGGTGACCAAGGCTGGGAGCTGAACATCCAGGGATATTCAATATTCAGGAGGGATAGAGAGAAAGGAAAAGGAGGTGGGGTAGCTTTGCTGGTTAGAGAGGAGATTAACGCAATGGAAAGGAAGGACATTAGCTTGGAGCATGTGGAATCGGTATGGGTAGAGCTGCGAAACACTAAGGGGCAGAAAACGCTAGTGGGAGTTGTGTACAGGCCACCTAACAGTAGTAGTGAAGTTGGGGATGGTATAAAACAGGAAATTAGAAATGCGTGCGACAAAGGCAAAACAGTTATAATGGGTGACTTCTATCTACATATAGATTGGGTGAATCAAATTGGCAGGGGCGCTGAGGAAGAGGATATTTTGGAAAGTATGAGGGATAGTTATCTAAATCAACATGTAGAGGAACCAACGAGAGAGCAGGCTATTTTAGACTAGGTATTGAGTAATGAGGAAGGGTTAGTTAGCAGTCTTATTGTGCGTGCCCCCTTGGGCAACAGTGACCATAATATGGTCGAGTTCTACATTAGGATGGAGAGTGACATTGTTAATTCAGAAACAATGGTTCTGAACTTAAGGAAAGGTAACTTTGAGGGTATGAGACGTGAATTGGCCAAGATTGACTGGCAATCAATTCTAAAAGGGTTGACGGTGGATACGCAATGGAAGACATTTAAAGACTGCATGGATGAACTACAAAAATTGGCAAAAGAATAGATCAGGGAAGGTAGTGCATCCGTGGATAACAAGGGAAATCAGGGATAGTATCAAAGCAAAGGATGATGCGTACAAAGTAGCCAGAAAAAGCAGCATACCAGAGGACTGGGAGAAATTCAGAGACCAGCAGAGAAGGACAAAGGGCTTGATCAGGAAAGGAAAAATAGATTATGAAAGAAAACTGGCAGGGAACATAAAAACTGACTGCAAAAGTTTTTATAGATATGTGAAGAGAAATAGATTAGTTAAAACAAATGTAGGTCCCTTGCAGTCAGAAACAGGTGAGTTGATCATGGGGAACAAGGATATGGCGGACCAATTGAATAACTACTTTGGTTCCGTCTTCACTAAGGAAGACATAAATAATCTGCCGGAAATAGCAGGGGACCGCAGGTCAAAGGAGTACTTGAGTGAAATCCAGGTTAGTCGGGAAGTGGTGTTGGGTAAATTGAATGGATTAAAGGCCGATAAATCCCCAGGGCCAGATAGGCTGCATCCCAGAGTACTTAAGGAAGTAGCTCCGGAAATAGTGGATGCATTAGTGATAATCTTTCAAAACTCTTTAGATTCTGGAGTAGTTCCTGAGGATTGGCGGGTAGCAAACGTAACCCCTCTTTTTAAGAAGGGGGGGAGAGAGAAAACGGGGAATTACAGACCAGTTAGTCTAACATCGGTAGTGGGGAAACTGCTAGAGTCAGTTATTAAAGATGGGATAGCAGCACATTTGGAAAGTGGTGAAATCATTGGACAAAGTCAGCATGGATTTATGAAAGGTAAATCATGTCTGACAAATCTTGTGGAATTTTTTGAGGATGTAACTAGTAGCGTGGATGGGGGAGAACCAGTGGATGTGGTGTATCTAGACTTCCAGAAGGCTTTCGACAAGGTCCCACATAAGCGATTAGTATATAAACTTAAAGCATATGGCATTGGGGGTTCAGTATTGATGTGGATAGAGAACTGGCTGGCAAACAGGAAGCAAAGAGTAGGAGTAAACGGGTCGTTTTCACAATGGCAGGCAGTGACTAGTGGGGTACCGCAAGGCTCAGTGCTGGGACCCCAGCTATTTACAATATACATAAATGATCTGGATGAGGGAATTGAAGGCAATATCTCCAAGTTTGCGGATGACACTAAGCTGGGGGGCACTGTTAGCTGTGAGGAGGATGCTAGGAGAATGCAAGGTGACTTGGATAGGCTGGGTGAGTGGGCAAATGTTTGGCAGATGCAGTATAATGTGGATAAATGTGAGGTTATCCACTTTGGTGGCAAAAATAGGAAAACCGACTACTATCTAAATGGTGGCCGATTAGGAAAAGGGGAGATGCAGCGCGACCTGGGTGTCGTGGTACACCAGTCATTGAAAGTAGGCATGCAGGTACAGCAGGCAGTGAAGAAAGCCAATGGTATGTTAGCTTTCATAGCAAAAGGATTTGAGTATAGGAGCAGGGAGGTTCTACTTCAGTTGTATAGGGTCTTGGTGAGGCCACACCTGGAGTATAGCGTACAGTTCTGGTCTCCAAATCTGAGGAAGGACATTATTGCCATAGAGGGAGTGCAGCGAAGGTTCACCAGACTGATTCCTGGGATGTCAGGACTGTCTTATGAACAAAGACTGCATAGACTCGGTTTATACTCTCTAGAATTTAGGAGATTGAGAGGGGATCTTATAGAAACTTACAAGATTCTTAAGGGGTTGAACAGGCTAGATGCAGGAAGATTGTTCCCGATGTTGGGGAGATCCAGGACAAGGGGTCACGGCTTAAGGATAAGGGGGAAATCCTTTAGGACCGAGATGAGAAGGAATTTTTTCACACAGAGAGTGGTGGGTCTCTGGAACTCTCTGCCACAGAGGGTAGTTGAGGCCAGTTCATTGGCTATATTTAAGAGGGAGTTAGATGTGGCCCTTGTGGCTAAGGGGATCAGAGGGTATGGAGAGAAGGCAGGTACGGGATACTGAGTTGGATGATCAGCCATGATCATATTGAATGGCGGTGCAGGCTCAAAGGGCAGAATGGCCTACTCCTGCACCTAATTTCTAGGATTCTATGATTGTTGCCACGTGTTGGCCGGGAGTAGTCTCCTCAGTTGCGCAAAACGTCGTAGCGTCGTTCTAGTCACCGCTAAATTTTCAACATTTTCGGCGACAGCAGGTTTGACACCAACGAGCGCTGCTTGACTTCTCCTGGCGTGGTTGAGGCCGTAGGTTGTGGCCAGGATGACGTAGGTTGTTGCCGGTTTTTCGGCGACCTGCTACGACTATAACAGTCGCCGGCAGTTGTCTAAAAAAGTCGCCGTGGGACAGGCCCGTAACGCACCTTCGCAGTCAAGGGGATCTTTGAGATTAAATTGACAAGTAGATCAATTGGATTGAAACCCAGATGAGTTTGTACCTGTGAATACCTATTTAAATATTTTTTACCTCGGTAAAAATGTAAACATATTGTAATCTATTATTGGTTTATTCACACTGCAATTGGAAAAGTCTGTTAGATATAAAATGTAAGGGCGTATTTAAAGGCTGGTATATCCCCTGTGGCATGTTTCTGATACATCAATGTGCCAACAGTTGTATATAAAATGTAAGGGTATATTTGAAGTATATCACTGAGTATGATTTTGATAAACTATAATACCATCAGCATTGTTAATAGAGAATTTGTAGCCTTCCATCAATTATGCTTCATTGTCCTCTCTTCCTTGCCTTTGTTGAACAGCAAGGTTGAAGAACCATTAGACAATTTATCCTCTCATGTCTGAAAACCACTTGTCACCTTCACTGTCTCCAGCTTGTTCCACATTATGTCGCACTCATTCCACACTAAGCTTTGCGGAGTAGAACAGTCCCTAATGCAACTAATTTACTATACCTGTTCGTAGTTTTCAATCAGTCCCTACCTTCCCAATCGGCAAACCCCTTCCCCCCATTTCCTTTGATCTTTCAACTCTGTCCTCGCATACATTTCCCAGTGTTTTGCTTCATCATGAACAGCAGGCGTCAGCACTGAAAATCAATGCTCGAGCTGCTCCACCTTTGTTTCTCTGTGCTTATAAAATTCTTCACAATCACTGAGTCCTGTGGTCTGTTCTGACCTGCATTCCTTCTCTCCCCATCCCTCCCCCGCCCAAGTTGCACCAGCTTCTCGTTCTCACCTAGCAAACAGCTAAAATGGCCCGTTTCCATTATCATCGTTGCTTTTCTACACGTCTTTCATTCATTTGTTCTATATCTCTCCACATCGCCGTCTATATCTCCCATTTCCTTTTCCCCCAACTCTAGTCTGTAATAGGGTCTCAACCCAAAACGTCGCCCATTCCTTCTCTCCAGAGATGCTGCCCGTCCCGCTGAGTTACTCCAGCATTTTGTGGCTATCGCCCATCTGACCTTCCTCTCATGGTCAAAGCCACCGTTGGGCTTATTTTTCTGCAGAGTGCTTTGGAATGTCTTGCATGATCTTTCTCTAAGTGTAAGGTACAAATTCTGTTTGAAGCATTGGATTTTGAGGAATTAAAGTAACCTGCATCTCCCTTCAGACCAGCTGGGCCAGGAATCCCATCACGGCCAGGTTGTCCTTTCTCTCCCGGTGGACCTGGAGGCCCAGGGCGACTTGCCTCACCTGTCAGCAAAATAATCCATTCAAACCTGTTATTGAGTTGGAACAATCCAAAGGAGAAATTAAACCAATACGCATATGTTATTCAAAACAGTGCCTCTCATTTCTAGTCTACCCTTTTGCTGTATACAATTGAGGGAAGATGTTTTTTTTTTATGTTGCATTGAGTCTAATCATCAGGACAGCTTGCAGTATTTTTTCTTTTCTATTCTTCGTCCACATGGGTTAAGGAAAACAAGTGTCCCTTTCCATTTAAGGAGCAGACTACTCTGGTCAATTAAAAGGATCTGTCTGAAGTCACTATTGAGCTAGTTGTCACTTGTTGCCAACACAAACAATGGAGCAGCTAGCATTAATTGGCGTAAGTACATTCACCTTTATAAATCAGAGCATTGAATATAGGAGTAGGGAAGTAATGTTAAAATTGTACAAGGCATTGGTGAGACCAATTCTGGAGTATGGTGTACAATTTTGGTCGCCTAATTATAGGAAGGATGTCAACAAAATAGAGAGAGTACAGAGGAGATTTACTAGAATGTTGCCTGGGTTCCAGCAACTAAGTTACAGAGAAAGGTTGAACAAGTTAGGTCTTTATTCTTTGGAGCGCAGAAGGTTAAGGGGGGACTTGATTGAGGTCTTTAAAATGATGAAAGGGATAGACAGAGTTGACGTGGATAAGCTTTTCCCAGTGAGGGTAGGGATGATTCAAACAAGAGGGCATGACATGAGAATTAAGGGACAGAAGTTTAGGGGTAACATGAGGGGGAACTTCTTTACTCAGAGAGTGGTGGCTGTGTGGAATGATCTTCCAGCAGAAGAGGTGGAGGCAGGATCGATTTTAACATTTAAAAGTAAAGTGGATAGGTATGTGGACGGGGAGGGAATGGAGGGGTATGGTCTGAGTGCAGGTAGATGGGACTAGGGGAAAATGAATGGTCGGCATGGACTGGAAGGGCCGAGAGGGCCTGTTTCCGTGCTGTAATTGTTATATGGTTATATGGTTATCTTATAGCATGTCGTTTTAGCTCCTATTTATAAGCCCACTTGTTATTTAGGATACATAAGTCAACAATAATTTGGCCGTGCACAAAAAGCTGGAGTAACTCAGTGGGCCAGACTGCATCTCTGGCGAAAAGGAATGGGTGACGTTTAGAATAGGAAAGTCACCTACTCCTTTTCTCCAGACATGCTGTCTGACCCACTGAGTTACTCCAGCTTTTTGCGTCTATCAACAATTTGGCTGTGATGGCCACCAATTCTGCTGAATGGACATTTCCAAGCTAAGTTTCAATCTAAATGGTTTACTCTATGCTATCTTTCATGTACCTGGAGCACCAGGAAGTCCAACAAGACCAGGAGGACCCGGAAAACCATCGACGCCCTTTGGACCAGGAATTCCAGGAGTACCTGCAAGACAAGGAACACAAAATGTGTTTAGCTCATGTTATCTAACCCTCTTCAGCAACAGTTGTGTACAGCTGTTATATACAGCAATACTGTTGCCCATTGTAATCAGTACACACATGATATAAGTTCATGTTCCACTCAAATCTTGGATTGAACTGCCAAGGTATTTGTGAACTTCAAACAATAACTGAATTATTGTCTGAAATTTAACCAAAAATACATATGCATCAAATTCAGCAATTCTGAGCTTTTTCTTGTTGTAGTCATGGATGTCGTTGTTTGAGCTGTTTAAGATGGAATTTGAAAGGAATTAACAAAATAACGAATAATTAATTGACAGAATATCAGGAATGTTGGCCTGTAGAATACATTTTCCATGTCCTTGAACTTTATAGCCAATTCACAGTGACGCGAACTAACATCTTCCCGCCTCTGCTCCATCTCAAGGACAAGAGGGATAACATCTTCATCCAGAGTCCGCACTGGAGTCAGTTCAGATTTTATGGACCAGATATTCAACCCATTATTCTTAATGGGTAAAACATGTTGATGGCTCAAAGAGGAACGACGACATTTGGGTGTGGGTGTGGTGGCACCTAACGGCAGCAGCTCGACTACAGTCGCCTGTTTTTTTTTTAATTTTTGACTTGTTAAATGTAGGTCTTGAGCCTAGCTTTTTAAAATTTTTTAGCTGTGTATATGTGGGGAGGTGGAGGGGGGGGATGTGGGGGAAACAGTTAATCTCTTCCCTGTACGGGGACCCGACTTTTTCCCTGTCGGGTCTCCGGTGTCGTTGGGCCTAACATTCGTGGAGCCGGCGTTAGCCTCCGGCCGGGACCAACCTGAGGGCTCCAGTCACGGAGCCTGCAGACCTGACATCGTGGAGCTGGCCGACTTCAGAGCGGGAAGAGCTGTGGTGGCGCTCGGCTGCGACCCGACTCTGGAGCTTCAAAGACTCCGGCCGCAGGCCCGGTGGACGGTAACATCGAGAGCTCGCAGGTCCCTGGTGGGAGACCGCTTTTCAGAGCTCTCCCAACGGCAACTTCTCTCGCTGGGATCACGGGGTTTAAAGGACATGGAGCGGGGCCTAACATCGCCCCGCGCGGGTTAGCGGCCACGGAACTTACCATCGTCCGCCGGGGGCTTTAACATCGGAGCCCCAGTCACCTCAACGCTGCAGTTGGACTGCTGGACCACGGGTGAAGAACAAAGGGAAGGGATAAGACTTTGCCTTCCATCACAGTGAGGAGGTGTTGGAGATTCACTGTGATGGATGTTTGTGTAAACTGTGTCAAGTGTGGGTCTTGGGTTTTTTTGTAATGTAAGACTATAGAAAATGCAATTTTGTTCAAACCAAGAATGCCAATAAAAGGCATTCTTCTTCTATTCTATTTGTACCAGAGGGTGAGGCAGCACATTTTTGTTAACTGTAGCTTGTATGAATAGGTTTGAAGATAATTCATTATTTCTTCGTTTTACTCATGGATGTAATATAGACACTGGTCTATGTT
Organism: Raja brachyura; assembly: GCA_963514005.1. Next base: position 63,346,248 of record OY740793.1, read on the forward strand.
AAACGGTGAGCCAGGTACATCCAGAGAACAGGTGACAAATTGGGAAAGAGCACTTAAGGTATTTAAATACTTATATTGACCTGAATATAATAGTCAACCAAGTGCAATAGACAATGTTCCTGCTGATGCTACGTAACAGGAGACAAGTAGGGAAAGCACCATCTAGTAATGAGACGGAGTACGTGAAGGGGATTGAGAAGCTCGTGACCTGGTGTCATGAAAACAACCTTTCTCTCTATGTCAGCCAGACTTCAGGAATCAAAGCGGCACACATACCCTGGTTTGCATCGACAGCGCTGAAGAGATGGTTGAAAGCTTAAAATTCCTAGGAGCCAATATCACCAGCAACTTGTCCTGCTCCACCCATATTGAAGCAATGGCCAAGAAGACAGACCAACGCCTCTACTTCCTTAGAAAGCTTTTCACTGTATCTTGGTACATGTGACCATAAACTAAACTCAGACTCAAACCCAAGAAGATCAAGGTTACCCTGATGTTAACATGGATGATTTATTTTGTCTGACTGAGCACCGTGATTCTGCCAAAACACAGGGTAGGCCATTCGGCCCTTCAAACTAGCAGCGCCATTCAATATGATCATGGCTGATCATGGCCAGTGTAAGGCCAGCCTCCAATGCACGACCCCAAATTGTCGTACAAATGAGCAGCCACTAGGCTAATTCGGATGACACTGCAGTCAACTGCATTACAGGCTGTATCTGAAATCACACTGGGGCCCGACTGCCTAAGGACATCCATTTTCTTTATGACACCAGTCATTTTCAATCCGCTATCATTAGTCGTTTTCCAGAATTTAAATACGCCAGTCATAGTGGTAGATCGTGAACTTGTGCTCCCCAATCAGCAGTTTGGGCTGATCTGCAAGTTTGCCGAACAAGTCTGCAAGTATCCCAATTCCAACTGATAGTCAAAGGACATCGCTGGACAGGCGGACATTGATCTGGTATAGGGCAAGGATGAGTAGAGTGGTGCAGCAAGATAAGGCACTCCCTCACAGCTCCAGTCATAGGTTCCATCCTGAAGACGGGTGCCGACTGAATGGATGTTACACGTTGTCCCTATAACCACGTGGGTTTGCCGTAGGTGTGCGAATTGCTAGGTTAGTTGGCCATTGTAAATTGCTCTGACATGAGCAATGGGTGGTAGAAACCTGGGTGGGGTTGATGAGAATGTGGGGAGCAAAATCAAAGGAAAAGGTGAGCGGTGTGACCAACATTGCAGCGGCCTCTGCAGTCCGTCCGTCTGTCTTTTTTTTTGTTGTCCGGTTGAGTGAGGTTTTTTGTGATTTTTTAAATTGTTTTTAACTGTGTATGTCTGGGGGGGCGGGGCAGGGGTGGGGGAAACTTTTTAATCTCTTCCCTGTACGGGGGACCCGACCTTTTCCCTGCCGGGTCTCCATTGTCGTTAGGGCCTAGCACCGTGGAGCGGCCTCCAACCGGCATGACCTGAGGGCTCCAGTCGCGGAGCCTGCGGATTCGCCATCGTGGAGCCGGCCGACTTTGGAGCGTGGAGAGCTGCGACCCGACTCCGGAGCTTCGGAGGCTCCAGCCGCAGGTCCCAGTGGACGGTGACATCGGGAGCTCGGGAGAAGAATGGAGAGCAGGGGAGAGACAAGATTTCGCCTTCCATCACAGTGAGGAGGAGATTCATTGTGATGAATGTTTGTGTCAATTGTGTTGGTGAGTGCCTTGGTTCTTTTCTTGTTGTACGACTGCGGAAACCAAATGTTGTTTGAACTTCATTTGAGCTTCAAATGACAATAAACGGTATTGTATTGTATTGTATTGTATTGAGAAGAAAAAAATGATTTAATTTAATACTTTAGGAGTTTTGAAGAATGAGGGGGACCTCATTGAAAAGTACAGAATAGTGAAAAAGTGAAAGGCTTGGAAAGAGTGGATGTGAAGAGGATGTTTTCACTAGTGGGAGAGTCTAGGACTAGAGATCATAGCCTCAAAATTAAAGGACGTTCTTTTAGAAAGATGAGGAAGAGTTTCTTTAGTCAGTGGATATATTTAATGCACAGATAGATAGATTCTTAATTAGTACGGCTGTCAGAGGTTATGGGGTTAGGCAGGAGAGATTGATCAGCCATGATTGAATGGCGAACTAGACTTGCTGGGCTGAAAGACCAAATTCCTATCACTTGATCTTGTGACCTGTGTCAATGGAAATTCGATGGTCAACGTTGACCAGATGGGCCAAAGGGGTTTGTTTCTGTGCTGTCCCACTCAAATGATCCTATGACAATAGACAATAGACAATAGGTGCAGGAGTAGGCCATACGGCCCTTCGAGCCAGCACCGCCATTCAATGTGATCATGGCTGATCATCCCCAATCAGTACCCCGTTCCCGCCTTCTCCCCATATCCCCCGACTCCGCTATCTTTAAGAGCCCTATCTAGCTCTCTCTTGAAAGTATCCAGAGAACCCGCCTCCACCGCCCTCTGAGGCAGAGAATTCCACAGACTCACCACTCGCTGTGAGAAAAAGTGTTTCCTCGTCTCCGTTCTAAATGGCTTACCGCTTATTCGCAAATCTAATTCTTTGACTAACGCTAATACCCAAGTCCATGCCATGAAATCGCGTGCAGTCTTCAGCTTGGTTGGCATTACTTGTGTTGACTATTTCAGAGGTTTATTCGTGTGCAATTATTTTAATTGCACACGAGGTTGCATTTGTTTAGGAAACAGTTTTTGTCTGGGAAAGGACTTACCTGGGAATCCTGGTTGACCGGGATCACCTTTATTACCAGCTGAACCAGGTAATCCAGGTAATCCAGGAGGACCTACAGGTCCCTTCATTCCGTGGGATCCTGGCAAACCAGGAGGACCGCTGTCACCCTGGATTTAAAACAAAAACAAGAAGCATGTGAATGCAGAGCTAGAGGATAGTTAATGTGCAGGAAGGAACTGCAGATGCTGGTTTAAACCGACGATAGACATAAAAAGCTGGAGTAACTCAGCGGGTCAGACAGCATCTCTGGAGAAAACAAATTTGTGAGGTTTTGGGTCGAGACACCTCCTCAGTCTGAAGAAGATTTTGCTTCTTCAAAAGATTTTTGTGTCTATCTAGAGGATAGTTAATGTATGCTTTGAAATCTACCAGGCTTCAGCGGAAATGGCCCAAACTGAAAATAGTTCAACTCAGTAATCAGGGTTTAAAAATCAAATGCAACAAAGACTATGAATCTTTCATAGTTTTTCATTTAGTTTAGAGACACAGCGCAGAAACAGGCCCTTCAGCCAGCAACTCTACCACTGCTCATTTGAATGGCTGAATTCATTAAAATATGAGCTGCATGCAATTAGCAGAAAAATGTAATAGTTCCCACAAAATATTAGAGGCACCTCATTAATTCTACCTTTGCAAACATTTGCTGGACATTTCCACCAGAGGAAGATCTTAACTTGCACCTAGCTGCCCTTATATTACAGAGGGAAGAAAACAGGCCCCCCTGCACACCCATCCCAGAAACTTCAACACATCAAAACTTTGGTGAATTTTCACCAGGAATTGCAGAATGCACGCGTTGGATACGCCCACACATATCATGTACAACATGAAAGACCAATTTTTGGTCAGAATGATGACAACCTTGCCGCAAAAGGTTCTCAATCTTCTACAACAGGTGCACATCTCGTGAAAACTGATTGCTTTCCGTCATTCCCCTTGCTGATATTATTCTTGTTGTAATTCTCCTGAAATGTTTTTGAGTAAATGCTCACTTTACTAGACAGCAAACAGAAGTGAACTACGCACTACTTTTGATTTTACGCTAAGTCGATCCTCCTGAAGGTAGTATTAATTTTCCGTTACAGTTCCATAACTAATGGCATCTTGTCCAAGATAGTATTTGCACTGTGGGATGCACAATAGCTAAGGTCACTTTACTGTTGTTAACAGCTTATAGATGACCAATAGGTCTTTATTCTTTGGAGCGCAGAAGGTTAAGGGGGGACTTGATTGAGGTCTTTAAAATGATGAAAGGGATAGACAGAGTTGATGTGGATAAGCTTTTCCCATTGAGGGTAGGGAAGATTCAAACAAGAGGGCATGACTTGAGAATTAAGGGACAGACGTTTAGGGGTAACATGAGGGGAAACTTCTTTACTCAGAGAGTGGTGGCTGTGTGGAATGATCTTCCTGCAGAAGTGGTGGAGGCAGGATCGATTTTAACATTTAAAAGTAAAGTGGATAGGTATATGGACGGGAAGGGAATGGAGGGGTTTGGTCTGAGTGCAGGTAGATGGGACATGGGGAAAATAAATGGTCGGCACGGACTGGAAGGGCCGAGAAGGCCTGTTTCCGTGCTGTAATTGTTATATGGTTATATGGTTATATGGGTTAATTGGACTTCCAATAGCCAGGGTTGGAGAGTCCAAATAAACTGCCAACCACTGCATCAGCTGATATCAGGGACCTGAGCAAATGATTGAACTATGAAAATCCATCATGAGTATGGGCCAGTATAATAGTAGACACAATGTTGGGGTAACTCAGTGGGACAGGCAGCAACTCTGGAGAGTAGGAATGGGTGAGGTTTCGTCTGAAGAAGAGTCTCGACCTGAAACGTTACCTATTCCTTCCCTCCAGAGATGCTGCCTGTCCTGCCGGGTTATTCCAGCATTTTCAAGTCGCAAGTCAAGAGAGTGTATTGTCATGTGTCCCAGGTAGGACAATGAAAGATTGGATAGGCTGGGTTTATTTTCCTTGGAGAGTAGGAGGTGGAAGGGTGACCTGAGATATGTTGAGGCTAAAAGACTACAAGGCCCAGTTAGGGAAGGTAATCAGAATCTATTCCCCATGGTTGGGGAATGAAAAACAAGAGGACATTGGTTTAAGTTGAGAGGGGGCAAATACAAGGGGAATCTGAGAGGGAAGTCTTTAGAGAGAGGTTGATATCTGAAACTTGCTGATAATTTGGTGATAGGGTTAGATAAAATCACCATGGTTGAGACATTCAGACAGGCCCTTCAATAGGCAAGGCATGGAAGAATATTGCCCTGACATGGGCAAATGAGATTAGTGTACATGGGTAAAGAGGTCTGTATGTGGATGTGCTGGACAAAAGGCTCATTTCTATTCAGTATCATTCTATGACTCAACGGAAAACTGAATCCCTTTTTACAAACGCTGAACCATTTTGCTATTTGCCTGAATTTGTCATTTCCAAGGTCATTTCCAAGCATGAAAAATACTGGCCTTTTCATTTCAGAGGAGGGGAAAGACGAACCTTTTGTCCGGGAGTGCCTGGAAATCCAGTGATTGGTCCACCTGAGTCGCCCTTCTCACCTCTGTATCCGGGCGGTCCGGAGGAGCCGGGCTGACCAGGGCGTCCAGGACCCCCTGGAGAACCTTTGCCACCCGCTGGACCTGCATTAAAAGAAACATGGTCGGATCACCCAGCACCAAACAAGAATCTTTATAGAAATACGTGTACATATTAATGATCATCACTCCAGTAGCACAAAGGAGCTCATAATCCCAATATTGTGTTTTATTTAAGACAGTGTTTCTTTTTATGTTACAATACTTACAATTGTTTTTTGTTTTAATGAGGGATATTCACACAAAGACGTCTGTCCCACTTGTTTACTTCAAAATGTGGGTGTCGAGTACAATGGACCGATGTCACTATGTTCAGTATTATTGGGAGGATGTGAACTTTTAGATGGACAACAAACTGCTGGAGTAACTCAGCGGGACAGGCAGTATCTCTGGATAGTGGGAGTGGGTAACATTTCGGGTTGAGACTGAGAGACTGAGAGTCAGGGGAGAGACAGAGATATGGAAGGTGTGAAAACTAGATATCAAAGGGGACAAAGTTCAAGGAAAAAGAGCGGGCACAGAGGCGAAGCGGTAGAGTTGCTGCCTTACAGCGAATGCAGCGCCGGAGACACGGGTTCGAACCCGGCTACGGGTGCTGTCTGTACGGAGTTTGTACGTTCTCCCCATGATCTGCGTGGGCTTTCTCCGAGAGCTTCGGTTTCCTCCCACACTCCAACGACGTAAATGTAAAAATTGTCCCTAGTGGGTGCAGGATAGTGTTAATGTGCGGGGATCGCTGGTCGGCACGGACTCGGTGGGCCGGGGGGCCAGTTTCCACGCTGTATCTTTAAAGTAAATTAAACTAATAGGGACTTGATTGAGGTCTTTAAAATGATGAAAGGGATAGACAGAGTTGACGTGGATAAGCTTTTTCCATTGAGGGTAGGGAAGATTCAAACAAGAGGACATGGCATGAGAATTAAGGGACAGAAGTTTAGGGGTAACATGAGGGGGAACTTTTTTACTCAGAGAGTGGTGGCTGTGTGGAATGATCTTCCAGCAGAAGTGGTGGAGGCCGGATCGATTTTAACATTTAAAAGTAAAGTGGATAGGTATATGGACAGGAAGGGAATGGAGGGGTATGGTCTGAGTGCAGGTAGATGGGACTAGGGGAAAATAAATGGTCGGCACGGACTGGAAGGGCCGAGAAGGCCTGTTTCCGTGCTGTAATTGTTATATGGTTATATGGTTATACTTCTAATGGGTCGCCCCTCAGCCTCTAAAACTCCAGAGAAAACAATCCAAACTTTCCCTTACAGCTAATATCCTTTAATCCAGACAGCATTCTGAGAAACCTCTTTAAACCTATTCCATAGCCTTCACATCATTTCTGTATAGGGACAACCAGAACTATGCTCAATACTTCAAATGCAGCTTAACATAAGTCCAATAAAGCTGCATCATGGCTTTATGACTTTTAAACTCAACGCCCAGCCTAGGAAGGCAAGCATACCATACGCCTTCTTTACCACTTTATCCATTTGTGTCAAAACTTACAGGGAGCTATGGACGGACGCCAATTAATGCTGTTAAAGGGGCCTGTCTCACTGTACAAGCTAATTCAAGAGCTCTCCCGAGTTTAAAACAAAATCCAACTCGTGGTAAGCACGTGGAATGTACGTGGCGGGTACGTCGGAGCTCGGGACGTCTCTTAGTGGCTCGTAACGCTAACGGCAGGTACTCGGGAAACGCGGTAAGCTTGTGAAGATTTTTCAACATGTTGAAAATGTCCAGGAGATCCCCCGAGTACCTACGAGCGGCTATTACCGTAATTCTCTGAGTTCGAATCAGGGGAAACTCGGGAGAAATCTTGAATTACCTCGTACAGTGGGACAGCCCCTTAAGGATCTTTCCATTCGACCACCCAAAGGACAGTGCCTCACACTTGCTCAGACTAAAGTCCATCTGCTATTTCTTCACCCTTTCTGTATCTGATCTACATCCTGCTGTATATTCAGGTCTTGAAAGCCAGTGGGGTAGAAATGAATTCAACAGAATTAAATTTCAGAAAAAAGTGCAATATACAGATGCTATTTTGTTCCAACGACAAACCAAGGCCAAATATCTCCCAATGTTTCTAAAACTACTTCCAGCTATTATGAGGCAGAAGGTCCATTATATAAATCATGATGAATCAGAAACTGGCACTCCATAAGTTGATTAGGAAAGGTGTTGTGTTAAATTAAAAACATAATTCCTTCCAAACGTACCTGGAAAACCCATTTCGCCCATTGGTCCTTTTGGTCCTGGTCTTCCTGGACCTCCAGGTTGTCCTGGGAGCCCAGGGTCTCCTTTGATGCCTGTACAAATATTTTAAATGATTTAATCATTAATAAGTGATGTAGTAAATTCTGATACCTGTTAGAAAGATGAATAGTTTGTAATATGTTCAAGCCAAGAGCTTATGGGAAAAAATGGCAACATAATGAAGGGAATATAAGGATGTTAGGAGAGGCAATAAATAGATTTATCAGCTGTAAATTCCACGTGTACCAGGAAATAAAGATATTCTTTATTGCACTCATTTGCTAAGTAAATAGAATTGTTTTCTACTAACAGGAAATTGAAGGTTAAACATTGATCAATGGTGAATAGTTTCAAAGGAGTAAAATGCACATGTAATGTAAATAGAGGTGTCCTTGATTGCACTAATTTGTTAGGGAATTGGAGGAGTTATTTTCTAATAACAGGAAACGGCAGGTTAAACACTGATCAATGATGAATTGTTTCAAAGATGTAAAATCCACATGTATACTGTGTCATGAGAATATTAAAACACTGTAGGTGCTGCCAATCTTTGAAACACTATGAAGGTAGATAAAAATGCTGGAGAAACTCAGCGGGTGTGACAGCATCTATGGAGCAAAGGAAAAGGTGACGTTTCGGGTCGAGGCCCTTCTCCAGACTGATATGGGGGGCGGGAAGAAGAAAGGAAGAGGCGGAGACAGTGGGCTGTGGGAGAGCTGGGAAGGGGAGGGGAAGGAGGGAGAAAGCGAGGACTACCTGAAATTGGAGAAGTCAATGTTCATGCCGCTGGGGTGTAAACTGCCCGAGCGAAATACGAGGTGCTGTTCCTCAAATTTACAGTGGGACTCACTCTGGCCATGGAGGAGGCCCAGGACAGAAAGGTCAGATTCGGAATGGGAGGGGGAGTTGAAGTGCTGAGCCACCGGGAGATCAGGTTGGTTATTGCGAACAGGTTGGTTAGAGACTGACATCAAGTGCTGCTGGAAGGTTATCAACTCGGTGAAAGACGCTCTCTGGTCTGCCCGAGCTTTGTTCACCACCCAGCAGAGCGAGATGTCCGTCGGGGAATGTTGCCGACTGGCCCACTGCAGACTGCAGGAGTACGTACTAAGGGACGCACTGAAGCTCGGTGCAGCCAACGCCAAGGCTCGGTGGGGGAGGGCCACAGTCTAAGGTCCTTCCGCTGCTGGACATGGGGGGCACTGTATGGTGGAGATGCCCCTCAAAATAAGGGAAGGTATCCCATGCCGGGGGGCCACATGAGTGGCACGGGTGGGGGATTAATTAGTAAAATTTGAAAAATGTATATAGACTGCATGGAAGAATTTGTATAGCCTCCGAAAATGTCGGATGGATTTTTCGCACGGTTGATGTATTGTAAATATTTATTACTTGAATAAAGTCTATTTTGAAATATAAAAAAAAAAGAACAGGTTGGTTATTGCGAAGCGATCGCCAAGCCTACGCTTGGTCTCACCGATGTAGAGCAGCTGACACCTGGAGAAGTGGATGCAATAGATGAGGTTGGAGGAGGTGCAGGCGATCCTCTGCTGCATCTGGAGAGACTGCTTGGGTCCTTGGATGGAGCCAAGGGGGAGGTAAAGCGACAAGTGTAGCATTTCCTGCGGTTGCAAGGGAAAGTACCAGGGGAGGGGTGGTTTGGGTGGGAAGAGGCAAATTGACCAGGGAGTTACGGAGGGAGTGGTCTCTGTGGACAGCCAAAAGTGAAGGAGATGGGAAGATGTGGCCGGAGGTGGGATCCCATTGGAGATGGCGAAAATGTTGGAGGATTATTTGTTATATGTGACGGCTGGTCGGGTGGAAGGTGTTGACAAGGGGGACTCTGCCCTTGTTACGAGCGGGGTGATGGGGAGTGAGAGCAGAGTTGCAGGGAATAGAAGAGACCCTGGTGAGAGCCTCATCTATAGTAGAAGAGGGGAACCTTTGAAACACTTTAGGTCACATTAATTTCATGTTTCATGTATTTTGTGTTTTTTATGACTGCTGGCTGATCAATCTCCCTCGTGGGGTAAAGAAAGTTCTACCGTATCGTTCTCTCAGAGTGTTTCTCAGTGTGCACTGTTAAGACCTTGAATAAACTGACTCGTTTGAGAAACTCACCAGTGCTCTGCAAGGTGTTCTTTGTGTCTGTTTCCATTTGAGCCGTAATTAAAAGGGTAACCGAGCCCCACGTGAAATTCAGGCTCATGGTACAGGTTAGACACAAAATTCCTTCCAGCAATGAGCAATGCCATTAACCTCCCAGGCTATACAAACTTTCATCCTCAATGCAGTAAGAATCGCACACGCTTGGCAACCGTAAACAACTAATGCCCCTGTCCCACTTAGGAGACCTGAACGGAAACCTCTGGAGACTTTGCTCCCCACCCAAGGTTTCCGTGCGGTTCCCGGAGGTTTTTGTCAGTCTCCGTAATGGTCGAAAGTGGTTTCCGCTACTATGTTCCGGCCATTATTTCAAAAAATTCAAAACCGGCCACGACTAAAAATAGGTTAAAAATCGGTAATTTTTCAGTCGAAGCCGGTTGTGATGCTGGTTGAAGGTGGTTGCCAGAGGTTGTAGGTAGGTGGAAGGTAAGACCTCCCTGATGGAATAAAACTGGGTGAAAAAAACCTCCGGGAACCGCATGGAAACCTTGGGTGGGGCGCAAAGTCTCCAGAGGTTTCCGTTCAGGTTTCCTAAGTGGGACAGGGGCATAATGATCTAGCACCACAATATCTATGTCATAATATACTGTGGGAACAAAATAAAATCAATCAGATCGAGGCAGATAACACTGAACACAATTCCATGACAATAATCTCAACAACTTCAGCCTTTGGTAGACCTGAGAGTGGTCTTAAGCCACTCCCACTCAATGGTACAGAGTTGGATGTCCTTACCTGAACCTCCTGGTAAACCTGGCAAGCCATTTTGTCCTGGTCCTCCTGGATTGCCTGGTAAGCCCGAGAAACCCTTTGGACCTGGAAGTCCAGGTGATCCTGAGAAAAAATAAAACATGTTTCACATGTACACCCTTCCTCGTAAGTGTTTATCTGAACGGACATTTTCACCGTTTATCAAAATTAGCCACATACTCCAGTAAAAATATGGCAAGGTGTATGAAAATTGTACTCTGCTGTAAAAAGCACAATCTATTCACAAATACCATAAGTGCCTTTGTAATCATGTGAACTCAGATGGGATTGGTGCGTTTATATCCTTATATTAATATTCAGAGTAAAATAAATTAGAAGAACTGGAAACTGACAATGAAAGCTCCTCCATGCTTCTAGATCTCTCTTCCGTCAATTCCCTAGTGTTTGCTGCTAAACACTGGTTAACATTAACTATCAAAGATATTGAATCCCATTTCCAATAGAGTCATAGAGCTGCACAGCACAAAAACAGGCCTATCGGCCCACCTTGTCCATGCCGACCCAGTTGGCACATTGGTTTATTTGTATGCATTTGGCCCCTCCTTCCTATCCATATATCTGTCCAAATGTATTTTAAAGATGGTCATTGTATAGGCATCTATAGCTTCCATTGGCAGCTCTATCCAGATATGGACCATCTGAGTGCCAAAGTTGCCCCTGAGATCGTTCTGAAATCTCTCCCCTTTTACCTTATGCCCTCTGGTGTTAGAATCCTCCACTGCGGGATAAAGACTGCGAGTGTCCATCTCATCCATGCCTTTCATGATTTTATTCAGATGATAAACCTTAGCATCATACACTCCAAAGAAAAAAGTCCTGCCTATCTAAACCACTCCCAAATAACTCAAGGCCTCAAGTCCAGGTAACATCCTGGTCAATCTCTTCCAAGTTGCAACCTTCTTTACAGTCATTCATCTAAGGATGCTTAAATGTTGGATATCAAATTGATGCACGAATGGACACAAATCTGGTGCATCCAGTTGTCAGATCCTCGCTCTGATCTGGATATAATAAACCCACTTCAAGGATACAACGTCAATGCTTTGGTTTATTCAACTTCCATTCCTTTATATCCTGGCAACGTGTGCACTCTGACCTTTCTGACATAGTAACACGTGATACATTTAAAAACATCACCAGTTACCATGACGCCAGTGTTATAGGCTTTCTGATGGCAGAAGATCCTCAAATTATGTTTGCAATCTTAATAAGCATAGGAATAAGACAGAGGAGATTTTATTTCTCCACCATTACCTGTTGCCTTCTTACTCCTTCCATCTGCCTGCAGCTACACTGAAGTCACCATGAATCATGTGTGACAACATCATGGAGACTTGTTAAGTTCACATAGTTTCTCCACAAGAATTGTTGACATACCTGGAAATCCGGGCTCTCCTTTCGGTCCTGGTTGAAATTCTCCTGGAAGACCTGGCAATCCAGGATCACCTTTACCGCCTTTAGCTCCACTGCCACCTGGGCCTCCAGGACCACCTGGGAATCCTTCATTACCTGGGGTAGGTAGAAATTTAAAAAAAGCCAAAGTAAAATGACTCGGAAATGGTGACATTCATTTTCTGCACATTAGCCACTGATCATTTTCAACCCTAACCTCTAGAACCGTGCAGTAAATTTGCCAACGTGTACTGAGCCAAAGTGAATGGAAAAATTAGTGAAAATCTAAAGGGAGATTGAAACTTTATCCACTGTCCATTCTAAATGGAGGGTGGATCTTATAGAAACATATACAATTATAAAAGGACTGGACAAGCTAGATGCAGGAGAAATGTTCCCAATGTTGGGGCGAGTCCAGAACCAGGGGCCACAGTCTTAGAAAAAAGGGGAGGTCATTTAAGACTGAGGTGAGAAAAAAACTTTTTCACCCAGAGAGTTGTGAATTTGTGGAATTCCCTGCCACTAAGGGCAGTGGAGGCCAAATCACTGGATGGATTTAAGAGAGAGTTAGATAGAGCTCTAGGGGCTAGTCAAATCAAGGGATATGGGGAGAAGGCAGGCATGTGTTATTGATTGGGGACCCTCCGTCATGATCACAATGAATGGCGGTGCTGGCTCAAAGGGCCGAATGGCCTCCTCCTGCACCTATTTTATATGTAAATTTCCACCAATATTGCCAGGATCTATCTATTGCAGTGTCTAGATTCCACTTAATATACATTACCATCGAGTGAATAGATTTGAGGCTGAGAACAGTGTAGTCATAAGAGTATACACCTAGCATAGTTGGTGTTACACATTGGAGTTGATTTTCTAGGCACGTCTATTGTTTCCATAGTTTTAATAACCAATCACAATTCAACAATTGGGAATAACAGTGGCAAAAACATGCCGGATCTCAACTGAAGCCAGGTAGTCAGCTGTTCAACAGTTCAATGATCTCATTCACAAGCCATCCATAAATTGACGTGATGAAGGGGACTGGCAGTGATCTGGGAAGCGGGGACAGGATGGACACAAAAAGCTGGAGTAACTCAGCGGGGACAGGCAGCATCTCTGGAGAGAAGGAATGGGTGACGTTTTGGGTCCAGACCCTTCTTCAGACCAGGAGAATGTTGTTGGCAGCAGAATGTTGGGCCGTGCAAAACTAAAATGGGGGATGAGGGAGTGTGGAACTGTAATAGCCCTGCAGCTGCCAAACACAGGACAAGAGTGGAAATTGAATGAGTTTTAGTTTTACGTGTCCACCACCAAATTTCTGGTACCTCCTGTAATTTGGGGAAAATTACAAGAGCGCACCTGAAATCTCCACCGGAAGTTCCCCTGAATTTGTGGCGCCGAGTCCGGGTGAGGGTTTAGTTACACTTACCTTTTGAACCTTGAAAGCCAGGGCCTCCAGGAGATCCACGGCCTCCAGGAGGACCAGGTGTTCCCATCACACCCATATCACCCTTTGGACCTGTGGAGAAAGTACAGATTGGGAATGAAACTTCTGAACACTGTCCTCTAATCTGCCAAGTTGCAACTCGACATATAAACAATCTCCACTAATGTACCTATTTTCAACTTTCATCCTTTTGTGTTTATGCTCTTTCTCCTTGTCAAACGTTAAATGGAACCATTTTTGTATTGAGTTGGGAATAATATTTTATGAAAGTTTCTCAGGAATTAGAAAATCACCTTTTTTTAACTCATGTGAAAGCTTCATCAATACTCATAGAAACATAGACAATAGGTGCAGGAGTAGGCCATTCGGCCCTTCGAGCCTGCACCGCCATTCAATATGATCATGGCTGATCATCCAACTCAGTATCCTGTACCTGCTTTCTCTCCATACCCCCTGATCCCTTTAGCCACAAGGGCCACATCTAACGCCCTCTTAAATATAGCCAATGAACTGGCCTCAACTACCCTCTGTGGCAGAGAGTTCCAGAGACTCACCACTCTGTGTGAAAAATGTTTTTCTCATCTTGGTCCTAAAAGACTTCCCCCTTATCCTTAAACTGTGACCCCTTGCTCTGGACTTCCCCAACATCAGGAACAATCTTCCTGCATCTAGCTTGTCCAACCCCTTAAGTATTTTTTTAAGTTTCTATAAGATCCCACCTCAATCTTCTAAATTCTAGCAAGTACAAGCCGAGTCTATCCAGTCTTTCCTCAAATGAAAGTCCTGCCATTCCAGGAATTAGTCTGGTGAACCTTCTCTGTACTCCCTCTATGGCAAAAATGTCTTTCCTCAGATTAGGAGACCAAAACTGTACGCAATATTCCAGGTGTGGTCTCACCAAAACCCTGTACAACTGCAGTAGAACCTCCCTGCTCCTATACTCAAATCCTTTTGCTATGAATGCTAACATACCATTCACTTTCTTCACAGCCTGCTGCACCTGCATGCCTACTTTCAATGACTGGTGTACCATGACACCCAGGTCTCCTTGCATCTCCCCTTTTCCTAATCGGCCACCGTTCAGATAATAGTCTACCCTCCTGTTTTTGCCACCAAAGTGGATAACCTCACTTTTATCCACATTATACTGCATCTGCCATGCATTTGCCCACTCACCCAACCTATCCAAGTCACCTTGCAGCCTCCTAGCATCCCCCTCACAGCTAACACTGCCCCCCAGCTTAGTGTCATCTGCAAACTTGGAGATGTTGCATTCAATTCCCTCGTCCAAATCATTAATATATATTGTAAATAGCTGGGGTCCCAGCACTGAGCCTTGCGGAACCCCACTAGTCACTGCCTGCCATTGTGAAAACGACCTGCTTACTCCTACCCTTTGCTTCCTGTCTGCCAGCCAGTTCTCTATCCACATCAATACTGAAGATACTCCTTGGAGATAAATCAATAGGCCTCCAATATTTGTGCTTCATACAATTTCTCCAGGTAACGAACATTTCAACACAAGGAAAGTGCCTGCAATTTATATGCAGATTTGCTTCCAACTTCCAGATGCTCTTGATATTAATGAACAGTCATTATTTTTCATACAATTTACATTTTAGGGTTTGTTCCCATCTTGCGAATCCATGGTGAACGTACTGAGAGATAATTTACACAACCTGTGGCTCAGTGGTTAGCACTGATTTAGAAGGTCATGGAACTCAGAGCCACACCAAAGACCTGAGCTCAATCATCTTGGCTAATGCTTGCTGAATGTGCCGTCTTTTCTTTGAAATGTTAGACCAGGTCCTCATTTGTTCTAACGTTGACGTGAAAGATCTGGCGATATTATTTTAAAAAATAAAGAATTATTCTTCGATCGAGGTGTATAGATTACCTAGTCAACACAATGTTCTGAAGCTCCAGTTGCCCAAGTTTGTTGCTGTGTTTCTTACCTTATGTGAATGACCACATAATACTGTAAAAGCTTACTTAAGGTACTGTGGGACACACAGTGTTTATCTTAAAAGGAGTCAGAAATGATGTACCACAGATTACTGGGTCTGGTTAAAAGTTCCATGTTATGCTATGTTATAGTTATGTGATATATGTTATACAACATAATACTATGTTATGTTATGTTATAGGGTCTATGTTACAAAGGACTGGAAAGTTCATAGTAAATTGAAAAGCTATTCTAATCCTTGTCAGTAAGTGTCTTCATTCTAATGTGTTGCTTGATGTAGGTATGTTACAATACCAACTTTTAGCAGCGCTGCAGTTCTG
The DNA here is from genome assembly GCA_963514005.1 of Raja brachyura. Next base: position 63,361,909 of record OY740793.1, read on the forward strand.
CCGCTCCCCGTGTGCGCGACTTTGGCGCTGTTCATAGGGGGGGCGGGTTTAAAATGCCCATTTTTCTCTAGACAGTCCAAGTCGATCCATGTCGGGCGATTTCGTCGCTAAAGAGAAATCGCTCCGACATTTCATTCATAAAGGTATTTTTAAACTACGCTAGATTATTTATTAACTAGAGTAGTTTAAAAATCATCTTCTAAAGCTCTGAACGCTGACAGCAGAACGGGCCTAACGTAGACGATAAAAGAAGCTACACAGTTTACTTTTACATAAAAACCTGGTTTTTAGGAAGGCTTTAATCATATTTTCATGTTGCAAAAAGGGGAAAAAAAAATGTATGAACCGGCTGTATTTTTCATACTGACTTCACCGCAAACCGCAACGTTCCAATCCACCGCATTCCACTAAAACCCACTCGCTAGTTGATTTAAATGGCCATTAATTTACAGGCAGTAAACACTAAATTCCTTCCATTTGGCCTATAAATTCATGAAAATGAGATTTAAAAATTATGTTATAGTGTGGATTATTGTGTGAATGTTATTTGGACACTTAGGCAATATAAAAAAAGTTTATCTTTTCTTAAGAAATGGATAGATGTTTAGATCTACTCATTGAATTTTGTAATTAGCTACAATTAGATAACTAACTAATTATATGCTTTAATTTCAGGTCATCCAAGTAAGATTGTTTCATATTTGTTTCAGAATGCTTCAATCTATAGTAACTGAAAATTTCATTGAGCTCTTAATTTTTAAGAAAGTTATGGGCTTTTGACTGCTCTAGATCACAGCTTTTGAGTTAAGTCAATTGAAAGGCAATGGGGAACAAGATGCTAATTTCCGAGTATGAAAATGGTCATAACTTTCTTAATACTGAAGATATGAAAGTGAATTAGGTGTCAAATTAAACTTCTTTTTATGCTTTATCTGATGGGATAAATTGCAGACTTGATTTTTTAAATCTCAATATGTTGTAACATTGCTACTTGATGTGTCTATCTTCCAATCCCTTTAACCCTCCTCAACAGTCCCTCCCTCCTGCTCAGCCTACCCATTCATGAGATCATAAGATCATTAGTGATAGGAGTAGAATTAGGCCATTCGGCCCATCAAGTCCACTCCGCCATTCAATCATGGCTGACCCATCTCTCCCTCCTAACCCCATTCTCCTGCCTTCTGCCCGTAACCTCGGACACCACACACAACCCGAGACAGCAAATAATTCATACAAACGTCAATTAGGAGCAGGAGGAGGCCATTCAGCCCATCAAACCTTACCCGCTATTCAACAAAGTCATGCAGATCTGATTGTAATCTCAAATCTGCATTCTTAACCATCCTCAGAAACGTTTCATTCTTTTTGTAATGTTTCTACACTTCTGCCTTGAAAATGTTCGAAGATTCCACTTCCACTCTACTTTGAGGAAGGCTTCCAAACACTGAATTTACTCTGAGTGCAGAATCTTCCCCATGCCTCTCTTTTAAGTGCGCCCTTTGTTTTTACATTGCAATCTCCAGGTTCGAGATTGTCACAGGAAGAAACCCCTCCACATCCAGACTGCCATGACTGTTCAGATATTTTATAAACACCAGGCTTAACCTGTACAACCCTTCTCTGCTCGTTAACCTGCTCATACCAGGTATTATATAGGTTATACCAGGCCAGCAAACCTTCTCTGAATTATTTTCCAAAATATTAGCATCCTTCCTTAAATAAGAAGACTACAGTTGTCATTATACTCCGGAGGTGTTTCAATGTAATTTAAGTACATACCTCCCTTTAGATAAATGCTAGATAATAGGCTTTGCTTTATATTTTTCTTGCAGAAATTGAGAACTTCATACGGTATTTTCCCCCATTACACTTAATTTGCCACTCACTTAACCTATCTCTATCCTATTATAGCCTCATGATGTCCTCCTCATAACTTTCCTACCTATCTCTGCACCATCAGTTTAGCAAACATGCACTCCAAACGTTTTTTTACTGTAAAGGTGTGGAGGATGTCGTGAGTGAGATGAGGAAGGAAATATTTGTTCAGCCCCTTCTCTCGTGATGGCAATGGCGCACCCCTCCCTAATTAATGAATGGACACCCGCAGCGGCAACTGCGGAGGGTTGAGGTCCCGACCACGGGGAAAAATGGAGGAGGACTGGCCAAATGTTGTGCCTTCCACCACAGTGATGAAGGCTGTGTACATTTTTTTTGTGTATTGTGTGTTCTCTTTTTATCGTACTGGCTGCTGGCAAATTCATTTCACTTGCACTCATGTGTCAGTGACCAATAAAACGTGATTGATTGATTGATTGATCAGGCAGTGGAACAATAAAACAAAATGAATGATTTCAGTAACATACATTCTTCCTGGTCTTCTTAGTGGCAAGACTGCTTGGAATTTATTTGCAAAGTCCTATATTAAACCATATAACCATATAACAATTACAGCACGGAAACAGCCCTTCTCGGCCCTTCCAGTCCGTGCCGATCATTTATTTTCCCCTAGTCCCATCTACCTGCACTCAGACCATACCCCTCCATTCCCTTCCCGTCCATATACCTATCCACTTTACTTTTAAATGTTAAAATCGATCCGGCCTCCACCACTTCTGCTGGAAGATCATTCCACACAGCCACCACTCTCTGAGTAAAGAAGTTCCCCTTCATGTTACCCCTAAACTTCTGTCCCTTAATTCTCATGTCATGCCCTCTTGTTTGAATCTTCCCAACCCTCAATGGGAAAATCTTATCCACGTCAACTCTGTCTATCCCTTTCATCATTTTAAAGACCTCAATCAAGTCCCCCCTTAACCTTCTGCGCTCCAAAGAATAAAGACCTAACTTGTTCAACCTTTCTCTGTAACTTAGTTGCTGGAACCCAGGCAACATTCTAGTAAATCTCCTCTGTACTCTCTCTATTTCACAGATTCCATGTGGGTCTTACCTGGTGGACCTGGTTGGCCATCTCTTGCCGGTTGCCCTGGAGGACCTCGGGGACCTGGTTGCCCTGGACCGCCTGGTAACCCTGGATGTCCTTTATCTCCAGCAGGGCCAGGAATATCCAAGCCTGGAGGACCAGGGTCTCCCTTATCACCAAACTGGCCTGGTGATCCTAGTTTACATCAAGCAAACAGATTGTCAACAACAAATTCAGGAAATAGTACTTGCGGATTCAAAATGTCAAACCAACAATATTTTTCAAAGCATTTTCTTTGCTAACTGGTTCTTTCTTATGTACGTTGATCTCATCTTCATCCTCGTTTATTGCTGTTTGTCTGGAGGTGGCAGCTCCTGGATTTTTGCATTGATGTTCTATGCAACTAACTCAGGACTGCAATAATTTTGCCTTTATATAATGTTTGAATAATGGTGTTAAACAGTAAAAGTGGTGTTAATAAAGACTCAATTTCACACATAAAGTAGGGAAACAGAAGTTGAAGCAAACCAACAATGCTGCAGTGTTAATAACACTTTTCGACCTGTGTTCAGACCTTCCTTTAGATATTAACAGGACCACCAAATTTACCAAAGCAAATCATAAAATCAATTAGCATCTTTAAGATTTTGACAGTTTCTATGCACGCGTGTGAAAATATGTAATGAAATAACTTTCTTTCATTTAGTTTGATATGGAAAAATGCCTACATATGTTTATTACTTTCCATTTCCATCAGACAGTAATAAAAATAGTGAACCCCCTTCCCCACACAGAAATTTGATTTAAATGAAGAGGCAAACCTGACCAATATTTGTGTGATAATAACCTGTGCTTCCACTCGAGTGTTGTTGATCAAGCATTACTATTGCAGTATTGATCAAACAACCCACACATTGATCACATTGCCCTATCATTATTGATCACATTGCCCCATCATTATTCGTTGAGCGATCAGACTGGAAAGAAGGACTCGAACCGAAACGTCGCCTATTCCTTTTCGCCAGAGATGCTGCCTGGCCTGCTGAGTTACTCCAGCATTTTGTATCTATTTTGTGGTAATATCATATGGTTAAGGGCACTATAACTTTGCAAATTCCACACTTAGTGTGTTCTGTACGAAATACCAGGTGTATTAAATTCCTTGAGCATGTATCCTTTGAGTAGTTTTAGAAAGAAAATAAATCCTGAAATATTTAGACTGAAGAAGGGCCCGGACCCTAAACATTGCCTGTCCTTTCCTATTTATTTCAAGAGGACTAGAGTACAATAAAAGGATGTAATGCTAAGGCTGTATAAGATGCTGGCTCGTGTTTTTGTCAGGCTGCATTTGGAGTATTGTGAGCATTTTTGGGTCCCATATCTGAGGAAGGATCTGGAGAGGGTCCAGCGGAGGTTTACCTGAATGGTCCCAGGAATAAGTGGGTTATCATATGATGAGCGTTTGATGGCACTGGGCCTGTGCTCGCTGGAGTTTAGAAGGATTCTAGGGCACCTCACTGAAACTTACCGAACTGTGAAAGTTTTGGATAGAGTGATGTCGACATGATGTTTCCACTAGTGGAAGAGTTTAGGACCAGAGGTCACAGCCTCAGAATTAAAGTACGTTTCTTTAGGAAGGAGATGATGAGCAAGTTCTTTAGTCATAGGGTGGGGGATCTGTGGAATTCTTCACCAATGAAAGCGGTGGAGGCCAAGTCAGTAACCACCAGGTTTGCCAGACGAGAGGTAGAACTGAAAGATAAGGCTTCCAGTTACTTTTCACTGCCTCTGGTGCTTGTCCATTGCCATGATGAAGGAGCCTCCATTACTGGATCAGGTTACTGCATGGATATTGGTGTTCAGATAAATGAAACAATCCTGAGCTTAAGTGGTTGGCATTGGAGTAATGTGATGGTCTGGAGATATCTAACTCGTTTGACGACACTGGGTCTGTGCTCGCAGGAGTTTAGAAGGATGAGAGGGTACCTTCTTGAAACTTACCGAATAGGGAAAGGGTGGATAGGGTGGATGTGGAGAAGATGTTTCTACTAGTGGGAGAGTCTAAGACCAGAGGTTATAGCCTCAGAATTAAAGGGCGTTCCATTAGGACGGAGATGAGGAGGAATTTTTGTTAATCTGTGGAATTCATTGCCACAGAAGGCTGTGAAGGTAATGAATGAATAATTTTAAGGGAGGGATAGATAGATTCTTGATTAGCACGGGTGTCAGGGGTTGTGGGGAGATGGTAGGAGGATGGGTTTAGGAGGGAGAGATAGACCAGGCATGATTGAATGGTGGAGTAGACTGTTGGGCCAAATGGCCTAATTCTGCTCCTAACTCTTCTGACCTCTCCCTCCATAGATGCTGCCTGACCCTTGGAGTTACCCCTACCATGTATTTCACTCATCCTGCCATTATTTAGTAAAGAAAGAACAGCTAACATTTGGTGTGAAGTAAATCCAATTTTTGATATTCCTTTCGAACCCCGGAAGAATGATGAACATGTTTAGAGTCACAGAGCTCCATAGAGCATGGAAACTGGCTCTTCAGCCCAAATTGTCCATGCTGACCAAGATGAGTAACCAAGCTAGTCCTAACTGGCAGCGCCTGATCCATATCCCTCCAACCATTCCTATCCGTGCTTCAGTCCAAATGGCTGCTTAACTGTTGCATTGTACCTGCCTCTGCAGCTTCCTTTAGCAGCTCGTTCTCTATGCCACTCGGATTCCCTTAAAATCTTTCCCCTCTCACCTACGGCTTCTAGTGTTCCTGGCGGTCATTCACCTTATTTATGCCCCTCATTACTTGATATGCCTTCATGAGGCCACCACTTAGCCTCCTACTGCTCCAGGTGAAAGCCACCTAGCCTATCTAGCCTCTCTTAAAGCTGTTCAGACCCGAGAACATTCTTGTATATCGTTTTGGCCCCATTTTAGTTTAAAAACAAATTTTGTTTGTTTGTCATAATGCAAGTTATCAGTGTTAAACCCCTGTCCCGCTGTACGAGTTCATTCCAAGAGCTCTCCCGAGTTTGCCCTGATTCGAACTCGGAGATATACGGTAATGGCATTCAACATGTTGAACAATTTCAACATGTTGAAAAATCTTCACGAGTCTCCCCGTGCTTACTTGCCGTTAGCGAGTCTTCCCGAGTACCTGCCGTTAGCGGTAAGAGACGTCCCCGAGCCCCGACGTACCCGCTACGTTCATTCTCCGTGCTTACCACGAGTTTGGATTTTTTTTTAAAACTCGGGAGAGCTCTTGGAATGAACTCGCACTGTGGGACAGGGCTTTTATTCATTGTATTTTTTGTCACATCTTTGAGGCTGGGACAGGAGAGGTATTTCCTGGTTGTGGGGTATGGTTTGCTCTAGAACAACCCAACAATATGCATTAGCTCCAATGTTGTACAAGCATAATCGTGACTAGTTATTCATGCAGAGAAGTGTAGTCCAGAAGTGTCGTTTCTTGGAACTCAAGGGACCCAGCTGAGAGGAAGAAAAGTTGTTCAAAGGATTACAGAACAAGATGCCTACGACGATAGGTCAATGTTCCCACAAAACGTTCAAAAGCAACCCATTAAACCACAGCCAAGCGATTAATGCAAGTACCTTTTGGACCTGAAGGGGATCAAGGTTCACCACATTGAAGTCGTCAGGGAGAGGTGAGTCACCAAGCAGTTACAAGTTGCATATGAGAGGAATGCCAGTCATTGGTTAGACAAATAAACCATGAACAATGTCCAACATTGTAAAATACAGGTTAATCAAACATTTTATGCTTCTGCAATTGATTAAAGAAAATTAAATAAATCCCAAGGTTCAATATTGGTGTTGTCGTTTGGAATAACCTTGACCATAGAATGGTTGGATGCCCTTGAATTTCAAAACCACTTTGATGGCAACACTTTACCGTTCGTTGTCACAAACATATTTCTCAAACACTGACAGTGGCCAAATTCATTATTTTTGTAAAATACCCTGTTGCATTTGGAAAGTTGGCTGCCAAATTCTTTACGTTAAAGTATTTACAAAATAACAAATGACTGGAAGGACTGTTAATACATGGTGACCATGACACAAGGAGGAGCACCCAATCTGTCTTTGGGAAATTCCATGGGAACCTTTAACATCTACCCAGAAAAGCAGATGAGGTTCAAATTAATGTCAAATTCAAAAGATAGCCAATGCATTACTGAGGAACGGTCTCAACTCAAAATGTCGCCTATTCCTTCGCTCCGCAGATGCTGCCTCACCCGCTGAGTTTCACAGCTTTTTTGTCCACCACTGATTAAGTGATGTTAGGCAGTTTCACGAATGCACACTTCTGGTGAGGAGTTGCATCCCGTGGGAAAGTGTTTCAGGAAAAGAATAATCTAATTTATTGGTCTTTCAAAGTCAAATGCAAGTGATGTCAAGGAATCATCCACAGAAATGTACCTCAAAAAAAAGATCCATTAAATTTGGAAGTCTAGCTTAATGGCCAAGCATATTGTGCAGAGTATCATTTAGACCAAACAGAATTTGGAAGGAAAATGAAATAAAAAATAAGGTGGTGAATGGGTGATAACAAGATGGAGGCTTTACAAAGTAATTAATAGCACAGCAAGGGACTGCTTCCAAAGTTTGGAGATCCCAGGAAAGGATAAGAAAGGCAGGTGGGACTAGTGTAGCTGGGACATGTTGGTTGGGGTGGGCAAGTTGGGCCGGAGGGCCTGTTTCCACGCCATATCACTCCTATGACTATGATTGAGTTGGTGTGAGAATATAATTGGAGTAAGAGTGTGTGGTATAGAGATCTGGATGATAGAAGAAAACAAGGAGGCACATCAGTGACAAGGGCAGTGAAGAAGACACGTGTTGGAGACTAGAACCAACAAAATGACCAACTCCAATGTATAAACGTCACCATCTTTTCATTCTTTCGTCACTTCCCTTTCTCCCAGCTCACATCAAGTGGTGAAAGAAAGGAAGCACGAAGAGACTCTCTGGTGTAGTTCTGTTTTATAAATGTGGATGGCTCGAGAAAAATGGCATCAACACCCATTACCTTTCCAAGTTACCGCCAGGCCCCTAATTCCCTTACAAACACCACTGTCTTGCCAAGAACAACAATTCCAATAATGGATGTCCTGGACATCTCTAATTCTACTAGAAGCTAGACACAAAAAGCTGGAGTAACTCAGAGGGACAGGCAGCATCTCTGGAGAGAAGGGATGGGTGACGTTTTGGGTCGAGACCCTTTTTCAGACCCGAAACGTCACCCATTCCTTCTCTCCAGAGATGCTGTCTGCCCGGCTGAGTTACTCCAACTTATCGTGTCTATCTTTGGTTTAAGCCAGCATCTGCAGTTCCTTCCGACACATCCAATTCTACTGGCTTTCAGTTGATGAATATTTCTGGGAGTAGGAAGGGAGAAGAGTGGACGGGTGGGCGGAATTTCACTCCACAGAGAAACTGCTGAGAGATCCTACCATCTTCAGTCATCAACTGGTGAACAACAACACCAATGCAATTCAACAACCTCTGGGTACAAAAGGCCATCCACCAACATACACCAGTATTGGTACTTGACATTTTTTCCACCAGTGAGGAGGTATGCGACAAATCAACAGGGAAAAAGAAAAGCAACTGGTCATGCACTACAGGCGTATAATATTTAAACTGGTTAGTAGTGCTTTAAACATTCAAATGAAAACTTGCGTCCATTATTCTTGCAGTGTAAAGAGCATTCAGGATTATAAGGAAAGGTCCATTCTTTCTTCAATTTGGAAGAGAAAGAAACTACTTGCACAGAACCTGAGTGGGCAGTTGATTGGCAGTTCTTGCTCTCATTGCAGATTCTACAGCCGTGAGTCAATCATGTCATTGCAACAAATGAAGTGAACATTCGCTCCACATTCTAAGAACATCTCCCTACCGTGTCTATGAGCCACAGCTGATTGTGTGTGTGAATTTCTAGCATGCACAAACCTTTTGGCACAACTGATTGTAATCATGCAGACACAAGCAAATATCGGTGATTACAAATGACATGGAAATTGGCACTGACTTTCCTGCTTGGCAAATCCTCCTTGTGTACTAGTACTCGACAAATGCAATGATACGCGTGAATCCCATGCATTGTTTTGTGATGCTAAAAGCCCCTCCAACACAGACAGAGGGTTGGCCAAACAAGTTTGTATGTCAGAGCCAACTTCATACAACTTACCTGAAACATTTTAACTCTTAAAAGCTGGAAGCACATTCTCAGCAGAGTGTGAAAATGAAACGAACAAATTAAATGACCCCATATAAATAACCAGGGTAATCCCAAAGTAAAAAGTCAGATTCCTCACAGTTTTGGACAAGAGTGCTGGTTCAGTCCCCATGTTTGGTATTCATTCAGTTGTGGTCACAGACTTTCCCTCTCTATGGACATTTTGTGTTTTATGACTGTTGGCTGATCAATAACCCTCCTGGGATAAATAAAGCTCTATCGTATCGTATCGTGTCAGCGTGGTAGCGTGGTATCACTGGCAGTGGGAGGTCAATTAACGGGAATGAGTGTGAGAAGGCGTGAGATATAAACCTCAGCTACTAGTGTACGAGTGGAAGACAGGGTGGCACGGTGGCACAGAGGGTAGAGTTACGGCCTTACAGCTCCGGACACCCGAGTTCGATCCTGACTCTGGGCGCTGTCTGTACGGAGTTTGTACGTTCTCCCCGTGACCTTGTTGGTTTTCTCCGACATCTTTGGTTTCCTCCTCACATTCCAAAGATGCACAGGATTGTAGATTAATTGGCTCGGTGTAAATGCAAATTGCCCCCAGTGTGTGTAAGATAGTGTTAATGTGCAGGGATCGCTGGTCGGTGCGGACACGGTGGGTTTCCACGCTGTATCTCTAAACTAAACTAAACAACTAAAATGGGGATGATCACACCAAAAGGAACCGTTTTACTCATTCCTCTTTTCGTTAACTTTTACGTTTCTTTGGGGTTTTCCAACAGAAGGGAAATAACTAATTTTAATTTGCTGCTCAGCAGGAGAATGGCATTATTGAACTTCCCTTGATGTTGGCTGGGCTAAGTAGATCCCAAGGCCGACAAGTAACGCCACAGTCACTAACTTGTCCCATGTGAATGGACTGTCCGTACATGGACATTACAAATGGTAGGGATCAAAGGTGGTATATGATCACAACGGAGATTCTTGGGTGATAGCCTGTGGATTCATGGGTCTACTTTCCTTGTGGGAAAATGTCCAAACAGTAGTATATGATGTGGTGAGCTAATGCTGGGCAAGTTGAGCAGAAAGACAACTTAAATTGATTAAATAAAAATAGATGCTACTGGAAATACACAGTGACTTTGAAACATCCTGCCTACTTTGAACACTGCGAAATCTCCTCAAGGAATGCCTGCTTTGAAGAGGTTCTCACTCCATGGCCAGACTGAGGCCCACCGTAAATTGGAGGAGCAGCACCTCATATTTTGCTTGGGCAGCGGTACGAACATTGACTTCTCCAATTTCAGTTAGCCCCTGCTTTCTCCTCCCTCAGCCCACTGTCTCTGCCTCTTCCTTTCTTCTTCCCGCCCCCCCCTATCCCCCACCCTCACATCAGTCCGAAGAAGGGTCTCGACCCGAAACATCGCCTATTTCCTTCGCTCCATAGATGCTGCCTCACCCGCTGAGTTTCCCCAGCATTTTTGTCCACCTTCAAACAACCTGATGTAGTTTATGCAATTCATGGTCCTGCATCATTCAGAAACGTTTGTTTGGTTGTACAACCTTTCTGTGAAAAGTTATTTAAAACAGTACGAAAATGTTTTCTTCTTACTGTTACCAGTCTAGCTTTGATGTTTTCAGTGCAGAGCAGCTATATTTCCTTTCATTTGCCATTAACTAAACAGGACTTTGAAATAACCTGTTGCAAACAACTTAAGTTTATATAATTCATGGTCCTGAATCATTCGGATATTTTTTTTATTTGGTTGTACAACCTTAGCAGGAAAGATTGTTGCAAACCTATGGACAAGTGTCTTACTTACTGCAAACAGTCTGATGTTTTGGGCCAGTGATTTGTCATCAGAACTGCCAAGCATGTTTTAAGTTGTGGGTAAGAGGGAGGTGCGGCAAGGACAAATATCTGCGATAGGGTGGAAACCAAGAGAAAATGAATGAGAGCAAGTTAAGGGGTTGAAACAGGATGAGGGACGATGGGAATGGCTTGTTAAATGCTGATGATTTGTGACGAGGAGGGGTGAATGGAAGAGAGAATGAAAGCAAAGAGAGAGAAAGATTGTTGTGAGATGCAGAACACTGCAAATTCTGAAAAAGTTCACACAGTATGGTTGAAATACTTACCAATGTCTGGCAGCATTTGGAAAGAGAAAAGCAGAGTAAATGTCACAGCATGGTAACCTCTCATCGGTACTAACCAGTTCTACTGCGAACTGGATCGGCTGGGTATCTGAAATTGTTGCCTGTGCCTGCTCAGATGATGGGATGCTGCTTCTCAGTTACACTGGGCTTGATTGGAATACATCAAGACAGGGGGAGAGTGGTATGGAGAATTGAAGTGTCTCTGTATTGTACACTGCACAATGACAATTAAAGATTGAATTGAATTGAAAATGGTGAATTGAAGTCTAGAATGGAAGATCCTGTTGGAAGGGAGTAAGCGTAGGCAGAGATTGCTGAGTTAACCATGGATTTGCAAGTGAATTGTTCCTTTGACATGCTGGAAGGGGAGTGGTGAATCTGGTACAGGCATCTCCATAAAGGATGTGGCAATTATGGAGGGCTATCTATTGCATGTGGAGACCCATGGATTAGAAGATGAGGACAAGGAACTTCCATCATTTAATTCTCTCTCAACCATGCCAGAGGGAAATCGAAAATGTTGGGGAAAAGAAGGACATTTGGAAGCGCTGTTGCAGAAGGTGTTGTTGTGAGATTGGATATTACGGAGACAGAACGGAGTGCATAGGGAAACCAGGGTGACGGGTGGAGCAGTCTATGGGCTTACAATAGATAGTTTTCATATAGCTATTCCCTGAGATGGAGATAGAGAGTTGACAAAGAGATGGGTTAGAAATGGCTGAGGAAAGTAATTCTGGGGGCAGTAGAAGGAAGATCTCCACAAGAAATGTCATCTGTGACAGCTTGGGAGACAATGGCCTGGTGTTCTGGGTGGAGACCAGACATCATGTGCCGTTCAGTTCTCTAGTTTCATAGAAACATAGAAACATAGAAATTAGGTGCAGGAGTAGGCCATTCGGCCCTTCGAGCCTGCACCGCCATTCAATATGATCATGGCTGATCATCCAACTCAGTATCCCGTACCTGCCTTCTCTCCATACCCTCTGATCCCCTTAGCCACAAGGGCCACTTCTAACTCCCTCTTAAACATAGCCAATGAACTGGCCTCAACTACCTTCTGTGGCAGAGAGTTCCAGAGACCCACCACTCTCTGTGTGAAAAAATTCCTTCTCATCTCGGTCCTAAAGGATTTCCCCCTTATCCTTAAGCTGTGACCCCTTGTCCTGGACCTCCCCAACATCGGGAACAATCTTCCTGCATCTAGCCTGTCCAACCCGTTAAGAATCTTGTAAGTTTCTATAAGATCCCCTCTCAATCTCCTAAATTCTAGAATATAAACTGAGTCTATGCAGTCTTTGTTCATAAGACAGTCCTGACATCCCAGGAATCAGTCTGGTGAACCTTCGCTGCACTCCCTCTATGGCAATAATGTCCTTCCTCAGTGTAATGTGTTTCCACTCATGTTCACACATTTCTTCTGTTCTTTCAACCCCTTCCCTTTCTCAATAACTTAAAATATGTTTGAGTCCGAACTATTGTTTAGATCTGTGCAAAGGTCATTGAGTTGAAATGCAAACTCCATTGATGCTGCCTGATTTGCAGTGTATTTCCAGCATTCTCTATTTTTATTTAAGATTTCCAATGTCTGCACATTTTATTGCATTTTCTGCCTTGAAGAATTCTCCACTGCAGTAATCGAGTTCTCCATTATTCATGTTTCCATTGAATATTGTACATTTACATGGGACTTTTGAGTGGTATATGTCAGGAAATGGCTGGTGACACCCAAGGAAATCATTGCAACGTTGGCTAGCAGTCAACTAATTGAACCGATGATGGTAACGTCAGGTATTCAGACCAGGCTGAGCCCACCCCCACTCGATGGTAATCTTACCTGGTTGCCCCGGCAACCCAGGGGGCCCTTGTGGACCTGGGCGGCCTTGACCATTCCTTCCAGGTGTGCCTGGTGGCCCAGGAGGACCCGGAGGGCCGCTGAAACCCGGATCGCCTGAGGAGGAAAGGTAAAGGTTACAGAGCATTATCTTACTCATGCAAACAGCCCTGTGTCCTTATACTTTGGTATTATGCATTCTCCCACTGATCCAAGTCGCCTTAAGGGCCTGTCCTACCAGCATCTGACTCCATGCGATGAGCGCGACCAAACCGGCAGCGAGGACCGCGCGGAGGTCGGTGAGTGGCGCAACGCGGTGCAAAGCGAGGCGAACTTGGAGCGAAGTCTTAAGGTAAGTTCGCCAGGACAGAGAGGGGCACAGAGAGAGGGGCACAGAGGCACACACACAGAGGGCCACGGAGCCACACACATAGAGGGTCCACACACACGGAGGCACCTACAGATAGGTTCACGGAGGCACGATGTCGAGGCGATGTGTCACGAGGCGACTGCGAGCCGACAAGCCGTTGCCGCGCGGAATTTTTGAACATAGTCAGTTTTTCGGAGCCCCGCGCGATGTCGGGACGAACTCCGCACAATTCCGCACGGCTCCGGCGATCGAAGTGGGACCTGCCCCGCGACGCCGGACGGCTCAAGCGACCACGTTAGGTCGCGCTCATCGTATAGAGTTGCATGCTGGTGGGACAGGCCCTTTACAACTTCATTAGCTCCCGCTCACCTAAGCAGACAACAATTGACAATTTTCTCTTTGAATAAGGTGATTTCTTTGAAGTTCGGATAAGCACAGCTGAAACATCTAGTGCAAAGTGTGACGGCATTTACTTGTGGCGATAGATTATCGACCACCATATCTTTGCCCAGGGTGATATTTTAGGCAATAGACAATAGACAACAGACAATAGGTGCAGGAGTAGGCCATTTGGCCCTTCGAGCCAGCACCACCATTCAATGTGATCATGGCTGATCATCCCCTATCAGTACCCCGTTCCTGCCTTCTCCCCATATCCCCTGACTCCGCTATTTTTAAGAGCCCTATTCAGCTCTCTCTTGAAAGCATCCAGAGAACCGGCCTCCACTGCCCTCTGAGGCAGAGAATTCCACATTTTTGATCTCCTTTGGCAAATGATTTTGATTCATATGTGTGATTTGGATATATATACATGGTACATGTACACACATTCACAAAGTGCTGGAGTAATTCTGCGGCACGGTGGCGCAGCGGTAGAGTTGCTGCCTTACAGCGCCATTGACCTGGAATCGATCCCGACTACGGGTACTGTCTGTAAGCCTGTGTAGGTTTTCTCCGGGTGCTCCAGTATCCTCCCACACTCCAAATAGGTTAATTGGCTTGGATAAATCACTAATTGGCCCTAGTGTGTGTAGAATAGTGTTAATGTGTGGGGATGGCAGGTCAGCATGGACTCAGTGGGCCGATGGGCCTGTTTCTGGGCTGTATCTCCAAACTAAACTACTTCAATGGGACAGATAGTATCTCGCACAAAAAAGGCACAAGATTCCACCTGAGTTACTCCAGCACTTTGTGGGCTGGATATATCTGGTTAGGCCAATGTTCACTCCCCGTTGTAAATTGCCAAATTTAAACGGTTGCATTTTATAGAGAAGATAATCCCAGAGCACGGTAGATAAAGTGAGATTCATGGTGGCAAAGGGGCAGCAATAAAAGCTGAAGATAGCACAAACTTAGTGGGTCAGACAGCATTGCTGGAGAAAAGGAATAGGTGATGTTTGGGGTTGAGACCCTTCTTCAGTGAGATTCAGGGGAAAGGGAAACGTGAGACCATATAACCATATAACAATTACAGCACGGAAACAGGCCTTCTCGGCCCTTCCAGTCCGTGCCAACCATTTATTTTCCCCTAGTCCCATCTACCTGCACTCAGACCATACCCCTCCATTCCCTTCCCGTCCATATACCTATCCACTTTACTTTTAAATGTTAAAATCGATCCTGCCTCCACCACTTCTGCAGGAAGCTCATTCCACACAGCCACCACTCTCTGAGTAAAGAAGTTCCCCCTCATGTTACCCCTAAACTTCTCTCCCTTAATTCTCATGTCATGCCCTCTTGTTTGAATCTTCCCTACCCTTAATGGGAAAAGCTTATCCACGTCAACTCTGTCTATCCCTTTCATCATTTTAAAGACCTCAATCAAGTCCCCCCTTAACCATCTGCGCTCCAAAGAATAAAGACCTAACTTGTTCAACCTTTCTCTGTAATTTAGTTGCTGGAGCCCAGGCAACATTCTAGTAAATACATAGAACGGAACAAAAGACTCTTTGAGTCTGAAGAAGGGTCTCAACCCGAAACGTCATCTATTCCTTTTCTCCAGAGATGCTGCCTGACCCGCTGAATTACTCCAGCTTTTTGAGACTATCTTCGGTTTAAACCAGCGTCTCACATGATAAAAGCTGAGTTGTGACCTTGCATCTTGCTGATGGTGCAGTGTGCCGTGTTACTGAGAGAGGGTGTGGATGTTCAGGGTGGTGAATGGGATGCCATTCGAGCAGCTGGCTTATCCAGGATGGTGTCCAGTCTATGAGGTGGTGCTGCTCGTGTAGGTGAGGAGTCCTCCAGCACACTCCTGGCAAGCAGCACGGGCCACAGTCGGACCATGCAGGTGACAGAGAAGCTTCGAGGGCATCAGCAGGTGAGCCCTTCAGCAGAGTCTCTGGATTGGCTCTTGGATCCGGTGTTGATGGGTCCGAACAACTTGGATTGTGGAAGAATAAAGCAATCATGGATCCTGGATCCACAAATCTCATGTGCTTTCACCAGGCCAGTCCTTTAATAGGCTACTTTTGGAAAGGATGGCAAGCACGAGAAACAATGGCCGTGGCCCCTGGACTCACGGCATTAAGGTCGTCACGGGTACCACTTGGATCGTGATATTCTGTGCATCCAGCAGGAGACTCTGAGCCATGTAGAGAGAGGTTTGTACAAATGGTCAGAGAGTCAGTAATGCCGGCTGCAACCCAACCCTCTTCTTCAGCTGGTTCTGGCAGAATACACTTGGGAGAGGCAGAGCAATGCTCTGAAGAGCCAAAATTACCATCGGTGTCAGGGAATCTAGACCTCCATCTCACGGAACGTGTCCCAATTAAAATTGAAATAGCTGGGATACGGAAAAACCGTTGTACTAGTTTCATAGTGGTCTTGTTGAATCTCATTGTCTGTGACCCGTTTTCACCTAGCCCACAGCTAACACTTTGTCTATTCTCTTTATCATGTTACTTTTTTGCATATCTTTCATTCATTTGTTCTACATCACCGTCTATATCTCTCGTTTCCCTTTCCCCTGACCCTCAGTCTGAAGAAGGGTCTCAACCCAAAATGTCACCTATTCCTTCTCTCCAAAGATGCTGTCTGACCCGCTGAGTTACTCCAGCTTTTTGAGTCTCTCTATGATTTCACACACATGGCCATTGACACCTCACAGAGAAGACTGAAAGGTTTTGGGTTGCAGCTCGAGTCAGTGCTGGGCTCTTTGTTTCTCCTGTTTTCCAGTTGAGAGATAATATAGAAACATAGAAAATAGGTGCAGGAGGAGGCCATTCGGCCCTTCGAGCCAGCACCACCATTCATTGTGATCATGGCTGATCGTCCACAATCAATAACCCGTGCCTGCCTTCTCCCCATATCCCTTGACTCCACTAGCCCCTAGAGCTCTATCTAACTCTTAAATCCATCCAGTGACTTGGCCTCCACTGCCCTCTGTGGCAGGGAATTCCATAAATTCACAACTCTCTGGGTGAAAACGTTTTTTCTCACCTCAGTCTTAAATGACCTTCCCTTTATTCTAAGACTGTGGCCCCTGGTTCTGGACTCGCCCAACATTGGGAACATTTTTCCTGCATCTAGCTTGTCCAGTCCTTTTATAATTTTATATTTTATAATGAAATTTCATAATGTAATTGTCATTTTATAATTTTACAATTTTATATGTTTCTATAAGGTCCCCCCCCCCCCTCATCCTCCTAATAATGAATGTTGAGTGAAAAAGAAACTGGGGAAGGGCAAGGTCCTTTTGGCTAGTGATTTGGAATTAAAATCACAATATAAAAATTCATGAGTTAGTCTCACATCCCTTCAGTGTGGGACGTTGGAACGCACAAGACCTGCTATGAGGCAAGCCACCACTTCAGCCACCAAATGTAAAGTTAGTGTGTAAGCTTGTTCCAATTGATCAGAGAAAGACCAACTATATATCTTTGTATAGTCTTCATGTTCCCTTTACTAATATCCACAATACCAAATGAGGTTCCTGCCGCACTTTAGACATACCTTTAGATCCTAATGTGCCATCTGCTCCTGGGCGACCTGATTGACCTGGTAATCCAGGGAATCCCAGATCACCTTTAGGTCCCGGCAGCCCATTACTGCCTGGAGAACCAGGAGTACCTGGTGTTCCTGGAACTCCAAAGCCTGGATCACCCTGTGTGCAATAGGAATTAGTCACGTGGTTGCTCATAACAGTCACTTGTTATGTTTGATTAGAACATTGTCAAAACATAAGCAATTATCTGCCAACACAATACACCAATATTGCTCAATATTGCTCAATACACCAGCACCGCTCAATGTTCAGGACTGTGAATGGGGATAGAATTAGAGAGAGGGCCATGGATGGGGCCTTGTCAATCGGACTAAGATCTGCCCATTGTAATTTTCCACATACGTATAATAAAAGATAATCGAATTGCTGCCGCACAGTATGACCCAGGATCCCCTGTACACTGCGTCCACTTGGGCATTGCCAACAATAGCTCTGGAACCAATCCCCTAACTCAAGTCATGAGAAGTAGTGTGGAGCGGTGAGTGGGCTGCGGGTGCTCTGAATGTGAGAGAGCGCGTTCTATATCAATGAATTCAGAAATTATTTTGTGTGGGTCCTCAACTTTTCTGTCGTGGATCTGGAAGAAGTGACCATTCTAAAACTCGCAGCACTGCTACTGCAGACCATTTGCAGTAACACATTTGTTTTGGTGGAATCATTGCTTAACACCAGCACTGCCTGGTGAGGAGACTACATTGCCTTCAGCAAGCCAGATCTTATCTGAAGCAGTCAACACTCACCTTTGGCCCTGGGAAACCTGGTTGGCCCGGTGTGCCATCGCGGCCTGGTCTTCCTGAACTTCCCGGAGAACCTGGTAAACCCGGCGTTCCTGGCAATCCTGTGAGAGGTTAAATGGACAATATCAGCTGGTCAAAGAAGTTCAACATGGCGGTCGATGTTTTAGAGAGCCAGTTCCATCCAAACTGCACACCTTAGCACCCTGCATCGGAACAGTTATAACGTCAACTTCAATTTATATACTGCCTTTAAAATTATTATTTTTTAAACTTCCCAAGGTTCTTCACAAAGTCAAATTGACACTGAATACGACAGAGTAGGACACCAGTAAACCAGAGGATTTAAATGACAATGCAACAGTATTTGTGGTCATCATTGCTTACGGATGAATTCTTTAGCCCAGGGAGGTGGAAAGGTCACTTCATTGAATATGTTCAAGGCTGAAAGACTTTAACTTTATTGCGAATTCAACTGTAATTTTAAAAATAAGATAAGGCCAAATAAGACCAATAAGACCAAAATAAGATGAGCCAAGGTCATATTAAATGAGGGAGCACTGGACACTGTGCCCGAGTTCCAATCTAATTTGTTGTGATCATTACAATGGGCATGCGTCAGATGAAGACTACGTACAACCAGGTTGCCTAACATTTTCTGTGGTTATTTCATGTTTAGTTTAGAAACATAGAAACATAGAAAAATAGGTGCAGGAGTAGGCCATTCGGCCCTTTGAGCTTGCACCGCCATTCAATATGATCATGGCTGATCATCCAACTCGGTATCCTGTACCTGCCTTCTCTCCATACCCCCTGATCCCTTTAGCCACAAGTGCCACATCTAACGCCCTCTTAAATATAGCCAATGAACTGGCCTCAACTACCTTCTGTGGCAGAGAGTTCCAGAGACTCACCACTCTCTGTGTAAAGAATGTTTTCCTCATCTCGGTCCTAAAGGAATTCCCCTTTATCCTTAGACTGTGACCCCTTGTTCTGGACTCCCCCAACATCGGGAACAATCTTCCAGCATCTAGCTTGTCCAACCCCTTCAGAATTTTGTAAGTTTATATAAGATCCCCCCTCAATCTTCTAAATTCCAGTTTAGAGGTACAGCACGGAAACAGACCCTTTGACCCACCAAGCCCGTGCCGACCATCGATCCCTGTACACTGACTCTATCCTGCATGTACTAGGGGACACTTTACAATTGGACCAAAGCCAATTAACCTACAAATCTGTACATCTTTGGAGTATGGGTGGATAATGGAGATCCTGGCGAAAACCCACGCAGGTCACGGGGAGAACATACAGACTCTGTACAGGCAACATGCGTGGTCAGGATCGAACCCGGGTCTCTGGCGCTGTGAGGCAGCAGCTCTACCCCTGCTCCACCCTACCATGGCTATAAACCAAGTGAGCCATCAATTAATTCTATAGTCAATGAATTTAAAACTCATTATGCCTATTTGTATGTTCACTCAGATGTTCACTATCCCTAACTAGTCACAAACTTAATATTTCTCCTTCAACCAATTCGAAACAATTACCTATCACTTATCTGATAATCCAATGATCTCAGATACATACACAAAGTAGTTGTATGCATTTATCATGCAGAAACAAATGTCCAGGGGTGCTGGAGCTTCACAAGATGGAAACGAAGGTGGACAAAAGTGCTGGAGAAACTCAGCGGGTCAGGCAGCGTCAATGGAGCGAAGGAAATAGGTGACGTTTCGGGTTCAGACCCTTCTTCAGACTCTGCAGTTCCTTCTTAAACAAAACTTAACGGAAACAAACGTACCTTTTGCACCTGATGCACCAGGAAATCCAATCCCCGGTGCTCCTGGGTCACCTTTTGGACCCTGCAGACCTGGTAAACCGGGTTGTCCAGGTTGACCCAGGCCACCTAGGGAACAAAGGCAAAATGAAGATGTTATTTCAAACAGTAGGATGCCAGCAGGGGCTATTTCAGCCTCCTCACCTCTCTTTGAGAGTGTATTTAATGGGCACAGCTATAAACCATATCTTCAAGGATGCAGGTGTCCAACCGTTTAGTTTAGAGATCCAGCGCGGAAATAGGCCCTTCAGCCCACCGACTAGTGATATCCTACACACATTAGGGACAATTTGCACACCCATAGTCAAATAACCTACAAACCTGTACGTCTTTGGAGTGTGGGAGGAAACCGAAGATCTCGGAGAAAACCCAAGTGGTCACGGGGAGAACGTACAACTCTATACGGACAGCAACCTGGGTCTCTGGCGCTGCAAGCGCTGTAAGGCAGCAACACTACCGTTGTGCCACTGTGCCGTACTGGTAAATTCATCTACTCCACTGGACATACTCCAAAAAAGCCCCATTAAACCCTCAATGATTCTTCTATCTTCTCAAGACAGTGGGTGTTACTGGAAAGCTCCCATTTTCTCACCATGAACAAGCCATTCAACCTTTGCATTTAAGCTTGAGCAGTGAGTGGTTTAAACAAGGCAAAGAACACAGATGATGGGCACAGGTATATGGATAGGTATATGGACGGGAAGGGAATGGAGGGGTATGGTCTGAGTGCAGGTAGATGGGACTAGGGGAAAATAAATGGTCGGCACGGACTGGAAGGGCCGAGAGGGCCTGTTTCCGTGCTGTATGGTTATATGGTTATATGATCACAGCTCCACATAGTGGTATAAGCGGGCATGCTGTATATGTTTACAGTCCTTCCAGTGGCATCCAATTATCCATTTGTGGTACTGCCTTATTCATCTCCAAATAAACATTCACCCAGAATGTTTCAATTTATGAGGAGAGACTGGATAGGCTAGGTTTTCATTCCATTGTGGTGAGAGGCTGAAGGTGATCTGTTAGAGGCGTACAAAATTGTGAGAAGAACAGGTAGGATAGATAATACACAACTCTCTCCCATATCAGGGGTATCTGAGACTAGTCCGCTTAAGGTGCCGGTTAGTTTAGAGAGGATCTCAGGATGATTTGTTTCCATCCAAAATGTGGTTGCAATCTGGATCCCTCTAGCTGTGACTGTAGTGTAGTCAGGTATTCTCACTGCACTTAAGAAGCATTTTGAAACACACTTGGATTGTAGGCTATGGACCAAGTGATGGTAAATGGGATTAGTGTAAGTAAGTAAGTAAGTAAGTTTATTGGCCAAGTATTCACATACAAGGAATTTGCCTTGGTGCTCCGCCCACAAGTAACAACATGACATACAGTGACAGTGACGAATGACTCAGAAAACACTAAACATTAATAATAATAAAACATTAATGATAAAACACCTTTGATCAAGCAGCTGAACCAACAAAATACCAGATCAAAGGGAGGCTACAGATTTTTGGCTGTTGAGTAGAGCAACTACTCGTGGATAAAAACTGTTTTTATGTCTGGCTGTGGCAGCTTTGACAGTCCGGAGTCGCCTTCCAGAGGGAAGTGATTCAAAGAGTTTGTGGCCAGGGTGAGAGGGGTCAGAGATGATCTTACCCGCTCGTATAGACCGGTATTTGATTGTGGGTACAGGCTCATGTGGGATCAAGGGCCAGTTTCCTGCGGTATAAAGGGCCGATTGTTTTGCCGACTGTCGGCATCATTGACTGACGTATCAGGTCACCTAAAAAGTCACAGCGTGATTTGGTGGTGACGACGTACCGACGCGCGCTGTTTCCTCAAGTGTCGCAACATTTTTCTTCGTCGCCGCTGGATTTTGAAATGTTCAAAATCTTTCGGCGACGCTGATACGTCAGTCATTGATGCCGGCAGTCGCTGAAAATATCGCCAAGTGGGACAGGCCCTTAACTCTCTGATTCTATGAGAAGTCCCCAAACAGAAAACACATTTGGTGATTACTGCTATTACATTTCCATAAGAGATCTTTGGTTCTCAAATCTCAGGTGAACCATGAAACTAAAGGTAGCTTTAGATCCTGAGATCTAACATTAGAAGGAATTGTTAATCTCTGCTGGCTTTATGAGGCAGAACTCATTCCATCATAGATGCCTTGTGAAGAATAATACCGAGCTGGAGAGGTCAAGTTCTGGGTTTAGCCTCTTCCTCTCGATCACCTCTCTGGATCTTGGTAACCGGTAAATTCTGCAGAAACTAGGTGACGCTTCCAGTTCTATGATGTCCAATGGGGTTCAGATATTTAGAACGGACTGCAAGAGGCTGCCACAGAAATCTGCCTCAATATACCCACAGCGGGAGTTGAATGACGGAGTACTGGAACGCTCCGTGGAAGTCTGACAAAGTTTATTCCGGCTTGTATTCACGCCAAGCTGCCAAGTTTAGACGAATTGCTGCAGAAGCATTTCCTTGACCATGGGCTAATGCACCTGAAGCCACCTCTGTTCAAAGTTGGTATCTTGTCCCCTCCTTTTCAGACAGCCGAGGATTCTTTATGCAAAGCATTCCAGAAGTAGATAGTTTGCAGACCAGGAGAAGAAAACATGGTCCAGCAAAGCAGGAAGATTAGA
The DNA here is from genome assembly GCA_963514005.1 of Raja brachyura. The sequence continues at coordinate 63,384,613 of OY740793.1, forward strand.
TTCTGTTGACTGGCCACCAAGTCCTTGTAAAAGGATTTAGATCGAAGAGCTGATTCTATATTTTATAACTGTCAATCAGAGTAAGAACATGTGAAGTGTATTGTACTCATGTTTTAACGAGGTCACGATTCCTTAACACAGCACAATTCCAGCTCATGCATCTAGCAAAAGCACTCGCTTGTAGCCACATCACAGAAAATGCACGTCAGTGATGTAAGCACCTCACCTGTAAGACCCAGTGGGCCAGGATCACCTGGGGACCCTGGAGGACCAGGTGGACCAGGTTCAGATACTGTTTGACCCGGTGTGCCTTTAGCACCTGGAAAGAAAAGGAGAGAGTTAATGAATGGTGATGGTAAAAAATTATACATTTAAAATGAAAGCAATTTCATCAGAACATCTATAATATAACCTCAAATGTTAAGCTCTTAATGGCGCACCTCAATATTGTTGAAGTGAATATATTGGTTTGGTTTTTTGCAATTAATTTTAACTTCAAACTTCTTCATTTCTCTCAGCGATCATTCATGCTGGGGTTTCTGTGAGATCTCACACTGGGATTTATCAGCCATTTTTCATATCTAATGTCAGATTGTGAGTCCAATCAGTTCACATTGACGGAATCCTGCTCTAACCTAGGGAGGGCCTGTACTATAAAACTAACATAAATCCCACCGGATTCAGGGATAGATTCTTCCCAGCTGTTATCGGGCAACTGAATCATCCTACACAAGCAGAGAGCAGTCCTGAACTACTATCTACCTCTTTGGGATGTTTTAGGAGGGCAGTGAGAATGGTTTTGCAGAGTTGGCTGAGACATAGCAAACATAGAAACATAGACATTAGGTGCAGGAGTAGGCCATTCGGCCCTTCGAGCTTGCATCGCCATTCAATGTGATCATGGCTGATCATCCAACTCAGTATCCCGTACCTGCCTTCTCTCCATACCCTCTGATCCCCTTAGCCACAAGGGCCACTTCTAACTCCCTCTTAAATATAGCCAATGAACTGGCCTCAACTACCTTCTGTGGCAGAGAGTTCCAGAGACCCACCACTCTCTGTGTGAAAAAGGTCCTTCTCATCTCGGTCCTAAAGGATTTCCCCCTTATCCTTAAGCTGTGACCCCTTGTCCTGGACCTCCCCAACATCGGGAACAATCTTCCTGCATCTAGCCTGTCCAACCCCTTAAGAATTGTGTAAGTTTCTATAAGATCGCCTCTCAATCTCCTAAATTCTAGAGAGTATAAACCAAGTCTATCCAGTCTTTCTTCATAAGACAGTCCTGACATCCCAGGAATCAATCTGGTGAACCTTCTTTGCACTCCCTCTATGGCAATAATGTCCTTCCTCAGATTTGGAGACCAGAACTGTACGCAAATGGAATTTAGTCCTGTAAAATGTGACCTGATGGGGAAGTGATAATAAGTCAAGGATACACACACCTCCAGGAAGGATTATGGACCAAAGGGCCCTTAGTGTACATGAAGGCAGCAGCAGAGTTAGATACGATGGATTAGTTGCCTTGCTGGAGCATAGAATATGAGCAGGAAAGTTATGTACAACTGCATAAATCGCAAAAGATGGACACAAAATGCTGGAGTAGCTCAGCAGCACAGGCAGCATCCCTGGAGAGAAGGTGACGTTTCGGGATGAGGCCCTTCTTCAGATGTAGGTCACAGCTAGAGTGCTTTGTGCAGTTCTGGTCACCACATTATGTGCCTGCACTGGAGAGGGATCAAAGGAGATGCACCAGTATGTTGGGATGGATCAGTTTAGATATGAGGAGAGACAGGATAAGCTGGGTTTATTTGCCTTTGAGCCGAGAAGACCAAGCTACACTAATTAAGGTCCATACAATTAGGAGGGGCATGGTAAGGATAAATAGTGGAAAATGTGACCCCTTCGTTGAGCAGAGGGCATGCACTCATGGGAAATGGGCAGTAGATTTACATGGAATTTGAGGAAGACTTTTGTAGCTGAAATGTGGGATATATTGCCTGAGATTGTGGCAGAGAGAGTCGATCTCAGAATGCTACTTTGATGGGCACTTGCAACAACATGGTATAAACTCAGCAGGTCAGGCAGCATCTCTGGAAAAAAGGAATAGGTGACGTTTCAGGTCGAGTCCCTTCTTCACACTGAGAATCAGGGGAGAGGGAAACGAGATGTATCAAGTACAAAGGATAAATGAATGAATGGATGAAAAGAACAAATCAAAGCCAGCCAGATAATCAAGGAAAGGCGGAGCCCACAATGATCCATTGTTGGCGATGGAGAAGATGATAACGAGTGGATACAACACTGTGCAAGTATGCAGGACGATGGTGAAACTAATAGGGCGACTAGGATGGGGGAGAGACAGAGAGAGAGGGAATGCAATTGTTACTTGAAGTTAGAGAAATGTGACCTGTTGGGGGTAGAGTGGTATTGGGGGTAGATAGAAAATTGGTTGGCAGACAGGAAACAAAGAGTAGGGATTAACGGGTCCCTTTCAGATTGTCAGGCAGTGACTAGTGGGGTCCCGCAAGGCTCAGTGCTGGGACCACAGCTATTTACCATGCACATCAATGATTTAGATGAAGGGATTCAAAGTAACATTCTATGTTTCATACTTTGGTAGCAAAAACAGGAAGGCAGATTATTATCTAAATGGTGTCAAGTTGGGAAAAAAGGGAAGTGCCATGGGATCTGGGGGTCCTTGTTCATCAGTCACTGAAAGTAAGCATGCAGGTACAGCAGGCAGTGAAGAAAGCGAATGGCTTGTTGACCTTCCTAACAAGAGGAGTTGAGTATAGGAGTAAAGAGGTCCTTCTGCAGTTGTACAGGGCCCTAGTCAGACCACACCTGGAGTATTGTGTGCAGTTTTGGTCCCATAATTTGAGGAAGGACATTCTTGCTATTGAGGGAGTGCAGCGTAGGTTTACAAGGTTAATTCCTGGGATGTCATATATCATATGACTGTCATATGCTGAGAGAATGGAGCTGCTGGACTTGTACACTCTGGAATTTAGAAGATTGAGAGGGGATCATATTGAAACATATAAGATTATTAAGGGTTTGGACAGGCTAGAGGCAGGAAACATGTTCCCGATGTTGGGGGAGTCCAGAACAAGGGGCCACAGTTTAAGAATAAGGGGTAAGCCATTTAGAACGGAGACGAGGAAACAGTTTTTCACACAGAGGGTTGTGAATCTGTGGAATTCTCTGCCTCGGAGGGCGGTGGTGGCCGGTTCTCTGGATACTTTCAAGACAGAGATAGATAGGGCTCTTAAAGGTAGTGGAGTCAGGGGATAAGGGGAGAAGGCAGGAACGGGGTACTGATTGGGGATGATCAGCCATGATCACAGTGAATGGTGGTGCTGGCTCGAAGAGCCGAATGGCCTCCTCCTGCACCTATTGTCTATTGTCTATTTATCCAAAACACATTCTCTCAGATGCAGCCTAATGCAAAGAATATACAAGTTGTAGAAGTGTACGGGAATAGAAGGAGCTCTAAATGCACTGTCACACAGCACAGTAGGGCAAGTATATAAAATGGTTTACAAGGAGTATGGAATATTTTGATGTATCGGCTAAGACATTGAATATAAAATCGGTGAGAGATTACTGGAATTAGACCTTTGTAAGAACACTGCATACATTTCTCATCACATTACACGAAGAGCATCATACAAATGATCAAAGGCCTGGATAGAGTGGATGTGGAGAGCATGTTTCCACTAGTGGGAGAGTCTAGGACCAGAGGCCACAGCCTCAGAATAGAAGAACGTAACCTTAGATAGGAGATGAGGAGGAATTTATTTAGTCAGAGGGTGGTGAATCTGTGGAAGTCATTGCCACAGAAGGCTGTGGAGGCCGTTAATGGACATTTTTAAGGTGGAGATTGATAGTCTTAATTAGTAAGGGTGTTGAGAATTATGGGGAGAAGGCAGAAGAATGGGGCTGAGAGGGAAAGACCGATCAGCCATGATTGAATAGCGGAGTAAAGTGGATAGGTATATGGACGGAAAGGGAATGGAGGGGTATGGTCTGAGTGCAGGTAGATGGGACTAGGGGAAAATAAATGGTCGGCACGGACTGGAAGGGCCGAGAAGGCCTGTTTCCGTGCTGTAATTGTTATATGGTTATATGGTTTTATGGAGTAGACTTGATGGGTCGAATGGCCTAATTCTGACGCAACAACTTATGAACTTATGAATGCCACAAACAGGTTCTCAGAGAAGGTTCATGAGATATTGCCATCAATGGGAAAGTTTAATAATCGAGTAGGCATGTGTCATCCTTTATCAGAATGGCAAACTACGAGGAATTTAATAAAAAAAGTGTGAGGGACTTCACTGGGGTGAAAAATAAGTACCAACAGTGGTCAACACATGGGAACAAATATTTAAGGCAAAGTATCAGGGGGAAGACTGGGGATTGGGTTAATGATGATACAGAACACTGTCTGAGAGAGTGGAGGGTGATAGTTACTCAATCTGTAATCGGTAGTTGAGGCAGGGACTATCCCAATGTTTAAGAAACAGTTGGACAGGTACACGGGCAGGACAGGTTTGGAGAGATATGGACCAGCTGCAGCCTGAGAGCAGGGAATCAAAAATCATCATGGAGGGAGGATTGGCTTCATGGAAGGAAGCATGGGGTGATGGTTGAAGGTTGCTTCTTGGACTGGTGGCTAGTGGTGGGCCTCAGTGTTCGGTGCTGGGCCCGTTACTGTTTGTCATCTACATCAATGATTTGGATGAGAACACACACAGCAAGATTAGCAAGTTTGCTGGTGATACACAAGTGAGTGGTTTTGCAGATAGTGAAGATGGTTGTGAACGATTGCAGCAGGATCTGGATCGATTGGCCAGGTGGGCGGAGGAATGGTTGATGGAATTTAATACAGAGAAATGTGAGGTGTTGCATTTTGGGACATCAAACAAGGGCAGGACGTACACAGTGAATGGTGGGCCTCTGGGTAGTGTTGTAAAGCAGAGGGATCTGGGAGTGCTGGTGCATGGTTCCTTGAAGGTCAAGTCGCAGGTAGATAAGATGGTCAATAAGGCTTTTGGCACTTTGGCCTTCATCAGTTAGAGTAATGAGTATAGAAGTTGGGAGGTCATGTTGCAGATGTATAAGACACATTTAGATTATTTAGTTCAGCTTTGGGCACCATGTTATAAGAAATATGTTGTCAAGCTGGAAAGGGTACAGAGAAGATTTGCGAGGATGTTGCCAGGACTAGAGGGTCTGAGCTACAGGGAGAAGTTGAGTAGGCTGGGATTCTATTCCTTCGAGTGCAGAAGGGTGAGGGGTGATCTTATAGAGGTGTATAAAATCATGAGAGGAATAGATCAAGTAGATGCACAGAGTCTCTTGCCCAGAGCAGGTGAATCGAGGACATGGGTTTAAGGAGAAGGGGAAAAGATTTAATAGGAATCTGAGGGGTGACTTTTTCACACAAAGGGTGGTGGGTGTTTGGAACAACCTGCCAGAGGAGATAGTTGAGGCTGGGACTATCCCTACGTTTAAGAAGCAGTTCGACAGGTACATGGACAAGACAGGTTTGGAGGGACATGGGCCAAATGCAGGCAGGTGGGATGAGTGTGGCTGGGATATGTTGACCGTTGTGGGCAAGTTGGGCTGAAGGGCTTGTTTTCATGCTATATGACTCTTTTGCGCTATAAATAACTTGTTTTACATCTGGCATGAACTAGATGGGCCGAATTGCTTCTGATTTTATAATTCTATGAGTTCAGCCAAAATTATAAAATTGTCACATGGGTCCCATCATGCACCAATTTAATAGAAAATAAAACAATTTAATCAACAAAATAGAGAGAGTACAGAGGAGATTTACTAGAATGTTGCCTGGGTTCCAGCAACTAAGTTACAGAGAAAGTTTGAACAAGCTAGGTCTTTATTCTTTGGAGCACAGAAGGTTAAGGGGGGACATGAATGAGGTCTTTATAATGATGAAAGGGATAGACAGAGTTGACGTGGATAAGCTTTTCCCATTGAGGGTAGGGAAGATTCAAACAGAGGGCATGACATGAGAATTAAGGGACAGAAGTTTAGGGGTAACATGAGGGGGAACTTCTTTACTCAGAGAGTGGTGGCTGTGTGGAATGATCTTCCAGCAGAAGTGGTGGAGGCAGGATCGATTTTAACATTTAAAAGTAAAGTGGATAGGTATATGGACGGGAAGGGAATGGAGGGGTATGGTCTGAATACAGGTAGATGGGGTTAGGGGAAAATAAATGGTCGGCACGGACTGGAAGGGCTGAGAAGGCCTGTTTCCGTGCTGTAATTGTTATATGGTTATATGGTTATATGGTTAATCAGCCAGAGAAAACGGACAAACCATAACTAGTGCATGGACATACCTGGAGCTCCAGGTGCTCCTGGACGACCTGAAACACCTTGCCCGCCTTTTGGACCTGGATACCCAGGTGAGCCAAAGCCCGGTGGTCCTGGTGGCCCCCTGTCTCCTGGGAATCCCAATGGACCTGGATCACCTGGTGGACCTCTTCCTCCTTTGAAGGTTACAATTCCCTGAAAATAAATTCCAATGGCCCTGGAGTTAATATGCGGCACAAAGATGACTTTGCTCAATGCATGCAATGCTTGAATGTTTCGAATACAAAGGCACAAAAACGAAACGTTTTCCTTCATATATTTCTCCCCAATCCAGTTGATGACATACTTTCTTTGTTCAACACAGGAGCAAAGGCCATTCTAATCCAGGCACAGCTAATCATTTGTACAAATTAAATCAATCAAAAATTCTGATTGGTGCATCCACAAGTGTGCAGACAGGTCTTCAACTCTGCTTCTGTAATTCTCTTGAAAATGTATGTATTCACTACAATGTCACAATAAGCAACATCCCTGGGTTCATCGCTGACCAGAAACTTAACCCGACCAGCCACATAGAAGGAAGTCCGAGCTTGGTTATCCTCCACATTCTCCTTTCCAACATCTTCAAGTTTGGAGGGTACCACAGCTATGCCTGCCTCATTGTAGGGTACATTGAACAGTCCCTGTTCCAGGCGTACACTGGCCGTATCCCTGAACTCTCTCTCCGCTACATTGATGACTGCATTAGTGCTGCCTCCTGCACCCATGCAGAACTCACTGACTTCATCAACTTCACCACCAATTTCCATCCTGCACTTAAATTTACTTGGACCATCTCCGACAACTCCCTCCCCTTTCTTGGTCTCACAGTCTCCATCACAGGAAATAGACTATCGATTGACGTCTATTACAAACCCACTGACTCCCACACCTATCTCGACTACACTTCTTCCCACCATGCAAAGACTCTTATACATCGGCGAAAGACCCTCTACTCCCAATTCCTCTGTCTACGCCGCATCTGCCCCAAGATGAGGTGTTCCATACCAGAACATTGAGATGTCCTCATTCTTTATGTCCTCTCCCATCATAGATGAGGCCCTCACTAGTGTTTCCTCGGTACCCCACAGCTCCACACTTGCTCCCCTTCCCCCTAGTCGCAAGACCCCCTAGTCCTTACCTTTCACCCCATCAGCCATTGCATACAGCACAAAATCCTCCGAAATTTCCGCCACCTCCAATGGGATCCCACCACGAGCCACATTATCCCATCTCCACCCTTTTCCGCCTTCCGCCGCGCGTTCTCTCCACAACTCCCTGGTTAAGTCATCCCTTCCCACCCAAACCACCCCCTCCCCAGGTACTTTCCCTTGCACAGAAGATGCAACACCTGTCCCTATACCTCCTCCCTCGACTCTGTCCAGGGAGCCCGACAGTCCTTTCAGGTTAGGCAGAGGTTCACCTGCACCTCCTCCAACCTCATCTATTGTATCCGTTGTTTAAGATGTGAACTCTTATAATATAACCATATATAACCATATAACAATTACAGCACGGAAACAGGCCTTCTCGGCCCTTCCAGTCCGTGCCGACCATTTATTTTCCCCTAGTCCCATCTGCCTGCACTCAGACCATACCCCTCCATTCCCTTCCCGTCCATATACCTATCCACTATACTTTTAAATGTTAAAATTGATCCTGCCTCCACTTATACATCGACGAATCCAACGTAGACCGGGCGATCGTTTCACGGAACACCTTCACTCGGTCCGCCTGAACCAACCTGATCTCCCAGTTGCTTAACACTTAAATTCTTCTTCCCATTCCCACACTGACTTTCTGTCCTCGGTCTCCTCCATTGTCAACGTGAGACTAAACACAAATTGGAGGAGCAGCATCTCTTATTTCGCTTGGGCAGCTTACATCACAGTGGTATGAATATTGACTTCAAGTAACCCAGGCGTTCCATCTCCCTCCCTCACACCAGCCTCTCCAGCAGCATCAGCTTCTCATTTTCACCCAACAAACAGCTGCCAATGGCCTGTTTCCTTTATCATCGATACTTTTTTGTATACCTTTCGTTCATTGTTCTTTATCTCTCTACATCATCTTCTATATCTCTAACGGCTAGAGTGAGCAACACCGCAAGTTGGAGGAACAGCACCTCATATTCCGCTTGGGGAGTTTGCATCCTCTGGGCTTAAACTTTGAATTTTCTCAATTCTGTTAACCCTGGCTGTCTCCTCCCCTTCCCACCTCTCCCTCAGCCCTCGGGCCCTGTCATTCCTTCTATCTCTATCTCTCCCCCACCCAAGTCACACTAGCTTCTCATTTTCACACCACAAACAGCTTACAATGGCCTGTTTCCTTTATCATCGATACTTTTTTGCATATCTTTCATTCATTGTTCTTTATCTCTCCACATCACCATCTATATCTCTCGTTTCCCTGATCCCTGACCAGTCTGAAAAAGGGTCTCGACCCGAAACGTCACCAGTCCCTCCTCTCCAGAGAGGCTGCCTGTCCTGCTGAATTACTCCAACTTTTTGTGTCTATCTGCAGTTTAAACCAGCATCTGCAGTTCCCTTCTGTCACATTTTGTCTACAAGGACAAGTTATGATAAGATGGAATATTCTCCCATCTACCTGGATGAGTGCAGTTTCAAAAACACTTAAGAAGTTCCACAGCTCCAGGATAAAGCAGACCACTCCAAAAACCCTTCTGCCAAGGAAGAAATTGCGTTTGCAGTGAGTACCAGCTACAAAATACCCTGTAGATCCCACAGCATCTACCCAGCCTGTGAACTCCACTGCCCAGAGTAGGCAAGTCAAACACTAGCGAGCATAGGTTTAAGGTGAGAGGGGGAAAAGATCCAAGGACAGCATTCACACAGAGGTTGGTGCTTGTATTAATTTAGAGACACAGCACGGAAACAGACCCTTCGGCCCACTGAATCTGTGCCGACCAGCAACTCACGTACACTAGCACTATCCGACACACACTAGGGACAATTTACAATTTACAAAAGACAATTCACCTACAAACCTGTACGTCTTTGGGGAGTGGGAGGAAACCGGAGCACCCAGAGAAAACCCATGCATGTCACAGGGAGAACGTACAAACTCCTTAAAGGCAGCACCCGTGGTCAGGATCGAACCTAGGTCTGTGTGGTCATGAGCTGCCAGAGGGAGTGGTAGAGGTGAGTAAAATTATGGCCTTTAAGGCACGTGGACAGGTATATGGGTAGGACATATTTAGGGATATGGATCAGGCCAGGCAAGTAGGACTAGCTTGATTTCACAACTGGGTCAGCATGGATGAATTGGGCCAAAGGGTCTTTTTCTGTGCTGCATAATTCTGTGCCTCAATGATTCTCTGCAAAGGCAGCAGCTGCAGGAGAATGTAATGGCCTCCAAGTCAGACATAACTTGGAATATGTCATGGTCCCTTCGTCATTACTGGGTGTTGAATGACAATGCTACCTCCACAGTAGCACTGTGTGAGTACCTGCACAAAAATGACTGTCACTGGACAAGAAGATGAGGCATCCTCACCATCACCGTGGCAGCTAGAGCTGGCCAATAAATGCTGGCTGATCCAGCAACACCCAGATCCTAATAAATGCCCAAATAATAATAAATGCTCCAAATAAAATGGAATGTTCATGTAAGAAAGAACTGCAGATAGAAACATAGAAACATAGAAATTAGGTGCAGGAGTAGGCCATTCTGCCCTTCGAGCCTGCACCGCCATTCAATATGATCATGGCTGATCATCCAACTCAGTATCCCGTACCTGCCTTCTCTCCATACCCTCTGATCCCCTTAGCCACAAGGGCCACATCTAACTCCCTCTTAAATATAGCCAATGAACTGGCCTCAACTACTCTCTGTGGCAGAGAGTTCCAAAGACCCACCACTCTCTGTGTGAAAAAAGTACTTCTCATCTCGGTCCTAAAGGATTTCCCCCTTATCCTTAAGCTGTGACCCCTTGTCCTGGACCTCCCCAACATCGGGAACAATCTTCCTGCATCTAGCCTGTCCAACCCCTCAAGAATGTTGTAAGTTTCTATAAGATCCCCTCTCAATCTTCTAAATTCTAGAGAGTATAAACCGAGTCTATGCAGTCTTTGTTCATAAGACAGTTCTGACATCCCAGGAATCAGTCTGGTGAACCTTCTCTGCATTCTCTCTCTGGCAATAATGTCCTTCCTCAGATTTGGAGACCAGAACTGTATGCAATACTCCAGGTGTGGTCTCACCAAGACCCTATACAACTGAAGTAGAACCTCCCTGCTCCTATACTCAACTCAGATGCTGGTTTAAACCGAAGACAGACACAAAAAGCTGGAGTAACTCAGTGCGACACGCAGCCTCTCTGGAGAAAAGGAATAGGTGACGTTTGGGGTCGAGACCCTTCTTCAGTTAATTTTAGTTTCGGTTTAGTTTTTTGTTTAGTTTATTGTCACTTGTACCGAGGTTGGGTAATAAGCTCTTGTGTGCTAACCAGTCAGCGGAAAGACTATGAATGATTGCAATCGAACCAGTCACAGTGTACAGATACATGATGACGGAATAATATTTAGTGCCAGGTAAAGTCCTATTAAAGATAGTCCGAGGGTTCCCAGTGCGGTCGATAGTAGTTCAGCACTGCTCTCTGGTTGTTGATAAGATGATTCAGTTGCCTGATAACAGCTGGGAGGAAACTGTCCCCGAATGTGGAGGTGTGCGTTTTCACACTTGCCTGATGGGAGAGGGGAAAAGAGGGAGTGACCATGGTGAGGCTCGTCCTTCCGTGATTATGCTTGGGCTTCAACAGCTTTGATGAGGTGGGGACTCAATCAAAGCACGAGAGTGTTAGCACCGTACACTGTTGGAGTAGCAAGATGGATTCAACAGTGGCTGAATGGGAGATGCCAGAGAGTAATGGTGGATGGCTGTTTGTCAGGTTGGAAGCCGATGACCAGTGGGGTGCCTCAGGGATCTGTGTTGGGTCCACTGTTGTTTGTCATGTACATCAATGATCGAGATGATGGGGTGGAAAATTGGATAAGTAAGTATGCAGATGATACTAAGATAGGGGGTGCTGTGGATAATGAGGTAGATTTTCAAAGTCTACAGAGAGATTTGGGCCATTTGGAAGAGTGGGCTGAAAGATGGCAGATGGAGTTTAATGCTGATAAGTGTGAGGTGCTACATCTTGGCAGGATAAATCAAAATAGGACGTACATGGTAAATGGTAGGGAATTGAGGCATGCTGTGGAACAGAGGGATCTAGGAATAACTGTGCATAGTTCCCTGAAGGTGGAATCGCATGTAGATAGGGTGGTAAAGAAAGCTTTTGGTGTGCTGGCCTTTATAAATCAGAGCATTGAATATAGGAGTCGGGAAGTAATGTTAAAATTGTACAAGGCATTGGTGAGACCAATTCTGGAGTATGGTGTACAATTTTGGTCGCCTAATTATAGGAAGGATGTCAACAAAATAGAGAGAGTACAGAGGAGATTTACTAGAATGTTGCCTGGGTTCCAGCAACTAAGTTACAGAGAAAGGTTGAACAAGTTAGGTCTTTATTCTTTGGAGCGCAGAAGGTTGAGGGGGGACTTGATTGAGGTCTTTAAAATGATGAAAGGGATAGACAGAGTTGACGTGGATAAGCTTTTCCCACTGAAGGTAGGGAAGATTTAAACAAGAGGGCATGACATGAGAATTAAAGGACAGAAGTTTAGGGGTAACATGAGGGGGAACTTCTTTACTCAGAGAGTGGTGGCTGTGTGGAATGAGCTTCCAGCAGAAGTGGTGGAGGCAGGATTGATTTTAACATTTAAAAGTAAAGTGGATAGGTATATGGACGGGAAGGGAATGGAGGGGTATGGTCTGAGTGCAGGTAGATGGGACTAGGGGAAAATAAATGGTCGGCACGGACTGGAAGGGCCGAGAAGGCCTGTTTCCATGCTGTAATTGTTCATTGTTATATGGTTATATTAATGGAGGCAGGGCTCAGGAGGCTGTTTATAGGCCCATCACATCTGTGGCTGGGTGCTACAGGCATCTCAGATTTTGGTGCAAGGGAGGGTGGTGGGATGTGCTGAGGAATCTGACAGCAGCTGTGTTGGAAAGAACTGCAGATGCTGGTTTCTGAAGAAGGGTCCCGACACAAAATGTCACCCATTCCTTCTCTCCAGAGATGCTGCCTGTCCCGCTGAGTTACTCCAGCTTTTTGTGCCTGACAGCAGATTATACTGACTGGGGTGAGTGGGAGGGAACATAGTTTGCTGTGGTGCCCATTGTTAGAGGGTGGGTTCTGGGATGAGTAGGAACTACAATTGGAAGCTGATGGTCAGGAAAAGAGCGTGAGATTGGAAACATGGAAATTGTCTTGAGCTGAGGGAAATTACGGGGTCCATGTTGAATTATTTGTTTAGTTTAGTTTATAGATACAGCGCAGAAACAGACCCTTCTGCCCGCTGAATCTGCGCCAACTACCAATCCCCGTATACTATCCTACCCTTCGGCCCATCGAGTCCGTGCCCACCAGCGATCCACGCACATTAACACTATCCTACACACACTAGGGACAATTTACATTTATACCAAGCCAATTAGCCTACAAACCTGCACGTCATTGGAGTGTGGGAGGCAACTGAAGGTCTCGGAGAAAACCCACGCAGATCACAGGGAGAACGTACAAACTCATTACAGACACCGCCCGTAGGCAGGATCGAACCCTGGACACCCTGCATAAACCCCGAACACCATGCATAAACCCCACCACCGTCCCACCCCAAATTGTGGGGTCCAACAGAAAGAAACGACAGGGTGTGGAAAGGCTGGAGATGGCAGGGAGGTGGGGGGTGAGGGGTGGAGGAAGCCTTTGGCTGTGGATAACAAGAGGTAGATGTAGCTGAGGACATGCAGGTCTCCCAGAACGGTGCCTTGGAAATAAGGCTACATTGTCTAGGAAGTACTCTGTGGGTAGCAGCTCAGGACAATATGGCCCAAGATACAGAATAACGTGTGCAGGACCTGACTCATCATAAACATCTATTCAGCATTCCACGAGTGACACATCACAGTAATTTTCCAAATGGTATGAAATGAGCCAATTGACCATAATCTGATTTTAACAACTATATGAAAAAATTACTTTCAATTACACAATGTTGAAAAAACAGAATTACTCAAATTAATTTCTGCGCACATGTTTCTAATCATTGGATTCTTGTGACTTCCTGAAATTACAATTTATCAGTAACTGCTACAAAATTTTATGTAGTACAAAATCTGTGTAACTCCTCAAATTAATAAGCTATCAGTCTCCTGTTTTTGCTTCTCCTTGTTCCGTGTGCTGTGCCCAGGCAAGGCAGAGATCAGGCAACTAGATCTGAAGCATTCACTGATGCTCCGAGGGGCTATGATGTGTTTGACAACTGTGTGAGTGTTGAGTTAATTGACCAGAGATCACTCACCAATGCAAATCTGTTTCCTATGATAAGTTGTGTTAACTATTTAAAGTAACGCCGTTTTGTTAATGTGTTCCAAAGTGTATAGGTTGCTGTAGCTTTTGACATGGAGGTGGTGGAGCCTTTGCCTCACAGTGCCTGTGATCCGGGTATGATCCTGGCCTGTTTCCGTGCTGTAATTGTTATATAGTTATATGGTTATATGTACGTCTTTCGAATGTGGGAAGAAATCCGAGGATCTCGGAGAAAACCCACGCGGTCGCGGGGAGAACGTACAAACTCCGTACAGACAGCACCCGTAGTCAGGATCGAACCTGGGTCTCTGGCGCTGCAAGTGCTTTAAAGCAGCAACTCTAGCACTGTAACCATATAACCATATAACAATTACAATAGGTGCGGGAGTAGGCCATTCGGCCCTTTGAGCCATATAACCATATAACAATTACAGCACGGAAACAGACCTTCTCGGCCCTTCCAGTCCGTGCCGACCATTTATTTTCCCCTAGTCCCATCTACCTGCACTCAGACCATACCCCTCCATTCCCTTCCCGTCCATATACCTATCCACTTTACTTTTAAATGTTAAAATCGATCCTGCCTCCACCACTTCTGCTGGAAGCTCATTCCACACAGCCACCACTCTCTGAGTAAAGAAGTTCCCCCTCATGTTACCCCTAAACTTCTGTCCCTTCTGTGCCAACATGCTGCCCAGCCTCTGCAAATTCCCCTAGTATGCAGGGAGTAGTTGATTATGTGGAATTACGTAGAATTAGTGTGATAGGGTGACTCCCCTCTCCCATCAGGCAAAAGATATGGAAGTGTGAAAAGATTCAGGGAGAGTTCGTTCCCAGCTGTTATCAGGCAGCTGAACCATCCCACCACAACCAGAGAGCAGTGCTGACCAACTATCTACCTCATTGGAGACCCTCTTTGATTAGACTATCTTTGATCAGACTTTACTGGCTTTATCTTGCACTAAAGGTAATTCACGTTTTTCCCTTCATCAGGTATGTGTTCAGTGTGGACGGCTCGATTGTAATCATGTATTGTCTTTCCGCTGACTGGTTAGCACACGACAAAAGCTTTTCACTGTACCTCGGTACACGTGACAATAAACTAAACTGAACTAATCCAACATTCCAACCTATTCCTTCGCTCCATAGATGCTGCCTCACCCGTTGAGTTTCTCCAGCATTTTTATCTACCTTCGATTTTTCCAGCATCTGTAGTTCCTTCTTAAACAAATAATCCGACAATTAACCAGCACCACAGTGGCAATAACATCATGTATAAAAAACCCTCTGCTGCCTCTGCTGGAACCCCACACACTCCTGTCCCGGCAAAGCCAAATGAAAAAAAAACAGACTATTAAAACTGCAGGATAACCCGGGCTAATTATACAAGATGCAACAACGCATTTTCCAACCATGCACAGGGAAAGACAGCATGCAACACATTCGCTGCATGTTTGCAACCCATTCCAGAGGCTCACTACCCTCTGGGAAAACATTCGTCTTAGTTCTAATCTTTTCTTGCTGACACATAATTTAAAGGTATGCTTTTCTTTTTTTTTAAGGTATGTGGTTGAATTACAAATGGAACCAGAGTCAAACACTTAAATTATGTTCAGATGTCAATCAGGCCTCATCTAAGTCTTTCGACCTATCTAAGAAAAATTGAAGGAATGATTGAAAGATACAGCTTGAAAACAGGCCCTTCGGCCCAGCAAGCCCACGCCGACCATTGTTCTCACTAGTTCCATGCTATCCCACTTTTGCATCCGCTCCCTGCACACTAGGGGCAATTTACAGAGGCCAATTACCCTACAAACCTGCTCATCTTGCGGATGTGGGAGGAAACTGGAGCAGCTGAAAGAAACCCACGTGGTCACTAACTAACTAACTAACTCCACATTGGCAGCACCTGCATTCAGGAGCAAACCTAGGTCCCTGGCGCTGTGAGGCACCAGCTCTAACAGCTGTGCCACTGAGCTGCCTACCATTGAGATAATATAATCCAGGAATCATTCTTACAACTCTCCTCTAGACCGAGGGAATGAACTAAAACAGGCATGGGAAAACGTCTCTGATTATCCTGTCCCAACATAACTTGTCCATTGCTACCTGCTTTTGATATCAATTCACAACATTAGAATGGATATTACTTACAGGTTCACCCTTTAAACCCGGTGCTCCTCTCGACCCATCTCTTCCTGGAGCGCCATCTAATCCTGGAAGACCTGCAGGCCCTGGGAAACCAGGGCCACCTCGATCACCTTTAGTCCCAGGGAAACCAAAGCCACCTCCTCGATCACCTTTGGGGCCAGGGGCCCCTGGACTTCCCGGGGTGCCCGGAGTTCCCTGGAAATGATGGGAACAGGAATGATCTCAGTGCTGACAATCAGGCAATGTTCAGCAGAAACCAAATATCAATCCTTCCAAAAGGCTGGTTCCTAATCCCGAATAATTGCATGAACAAAACAGGAAGCATATGTCAAAGGCTAAACCTTAAGGGCCTGTCCCACTTGGCTGTCTCTCATGAGCCATTTACGCGACCTGCTAGCGTGTGGGTAGCGTGTGGGTAGCGCGGGTCGGGCGCATGGAGCGGTGTGGACTTCGTCCTGCACGAAATCTTCACGCGCCACCGGCCTGTCGCGTAACTGACGGCCAAAGTGTGACAGGCCCAAGACCCTGGCGTGACGCAACATCTCACCTCCAACAGCAGCAGAAGCAGGCAAACGATCGCCGAGCTCGGCATGGGGTTCACGGCCGTTGCGGATCCGGATCCGCCCCCACTCCTACTCCCAGAGCTGGGCCAAGACGATTGAAGATAGACACAAAATGCTGGAGTAACTCAGCGGGACCGGCAGCATCTCTGGAGAGAAGGAATGAGTGACGTTTCGGGGCGAGACCCTTCTTTCAGACTGAAGAAGAGTCTCGACCCGAAACATTACCCATTGCTTCTCTCCAGAGATGCTGCCGGTCCCGCTGAGTTACTCCAGCATGTTGTGTCCATCTTCAAATGATGTCACACGCTCCAGACGGCTGTGCGGGAGCATGAAGACGTGCGCGACTCTCGCGGGAACGTCGTGGGACCATCACTACCCGCCTGTTGCGTAACTGACGGCCCAAGTGGGACAGGCCCTTAAGGAACTAAAAGCAAAACAACTAAGTACATACAGGCTAAGTACAATTGTGTGGACTTTTCTTACTTGAGGTCACATTTATTTTATTTACCTCTTTATTTACTACCTTTTATGGGCCCATTTCAGCAAAGGAATTAGCTTCTTAACTTATAACCCTTTTTGATACGTTGTGATCAGTGAAGTTACTATTTAAACTCCCGTTTAGGTAGATCCACTCATAAATACTCACAGGTGGTCCGAAAGTTCCCATTGTACCTGGCTGCCCAGTATCTCCTTTCTGTCCAGGCGTTCCTGGTCGACCTAAAACCCATTAAAGAACCGATGAAAAGCTCCCTTCCATAAACAAATGTCAAAGGGCAAATTATAACACAGTGGCATGGCTAGTAATTGGTAAATCTACTGCCTCAAGGCTCCAAAGGCCCAGGTTCATCCCCGACCTTCAATGCTGAGTGTGCATCTTCTTCTCCCTCTGACCATGGGGGTCTCCTGCCTGTCTACTCCTACATCCCACAAATGTGTGGGCTTCTCGCTTAACTGGTCATTGTGAAGTTGCCCCAATTAGAAACACTTGATCGAGCGAGGGCAGGGGGTGGGGGTGCAAAGGGCAATTGATGGGAATGTGAGAATAAAAAGGAAATGGATCGGTACGGGTGAGTGCCTGCTGGCCACCATGAAGTTCTCTGCTCTTTGGAGCGCAGATGGTTAATGGGGGACTTGATTGAGGTCTTTAAAATGATGAAAGGGATAGACAGAGTTGACGTGGATAAGCTTTTCCCATTGAGGGTAGGGAAGATTCAAACAAGAGGGCATGACATGAGAATTAAGGGACAGACGTTTAGGGGTAACATGAGGGGGAACTTCTTTACTCAGAGAGTGGTGGCTGTGTGGAATGAGCTTCCAGCAGAAGTGGTGGAGGCAGGATCGATTTTAACATTTAAAAGTAAAGTGGATAGGTATATGGACGGGAAGGGAATGGAGGGGTATGGTCTGAGTGCAGGTAGCTGGGACTAGGGGAAAATAAATGGTCAGCACGGACTGGAAGGGCCGGGACGGCCTGTTTCCGTGCTGTAATTGTTATATGGTTATATGGTTATAAGAAACATTTCAAGCTGATATATCGTGAAATTTGTAAGCAGTACACAAATATCCTATTTAAGGACTATTTAGGCAGATAGGTAGGTGGAATGGGAGAGGGGACAGGCAGTGACAGTTGAATGGTGAAGCAGATTCAAGGTTGCTGCTCGTAACCAGAGGTTTGGATTCTCTTCCATGTCACCTCATCCTGAGTCCACTGTAAAACTATACATTCCCTAAGTCAAAGTCAAAAGTCAAAAGAGTTTATTGTCATGTGTCCCTGACAGGACAATGAAAATCTTTCTTTGCATAGCACAACAGAACATAGAAGGCATTGACTACAATTATATACGTAAATACACCCATGAATTAATAAATTAATAAAGTGCAAATAACAGATGGAGGGATATTAATGTTCAGAGTTCCGAGCCAGGTTTAATAGCCTGATGGCTGTGGGGAAGTAGCTATTCCTAAACCGGGTTGTTGCAGTCTTCAGGCTCCTGTACCTTCTACCCGACGGTAGCAGGGAGATGAGTGTGTGGCCAGGGTGGTGTGGATCCTTGATGACGCTGCCAGCCTTTTTGAGGCAGCGACTGCGATAAATCCCCTCGATGGAAGGAAGGTCAGAGCCAATGATGGACTGGGCAGTGTTTACTACTTTCTGTAGTCTTTTCCTCTCCAGGGCACTCAAATTGCCGAACCAAGCCACGATGCAACCGGTCAGCAAGCTCTCTACTGTGCACCTGTAGAAGTTAGAGAGAGTCCTCCTTGACAGACCAACTCTCCGTAATCTTCTCAGGAAGTAGAGTACATAAGTGGGCCTCTACCAGCCCTCCCTCTTCTTTCCCACGTATATTTGTAAAAAATCATGATATACAAAATGAGACAAAACAATATCCCACCTGGTGTCTCAATAAAAGGCCGCCTTTACTGATGTACATGCAATGCCAGAATATAGAGAAAGACTATTGTCCATTTGAGCTGCTCTTGCATTAATTCCGTGCTTAGCTGCTGCCATCAGTTCTTGATGTGCACGTCCCCTAAAGCCATCAAACTGAACAGATGTGCCGGGGTAAACCGCTGAGAAAAATTATCTTGAACCCAAGATGATGGACTATGTTTCTTAGCACTGAGGAGACGTCAGATATCAGGGCAGATCAAGAAGAGACTACAGTATAATAGTACACTTGGTGTTTAAATGGCCAAAGACTGGAGAATAAAAAAATAATAAGAACTGAATGACAAGACCAGTTAATTTTAACACAGGAGAATCCTGGGAAGAAAATGAGCATTTGTACCCATGTATCTGAAGTGAACACAGATGAATAGTGGTTGAGATTTTGACCGACTACATGACACACAGTTGGTATCATGGTAGCATCAGTATTTTGTACAAAATCTATCCAGAGTACGCCTCAGTTTTATGAAGTTTCCCATCTTGGAGAGTTACCTGGAATTCCGTGAGGTCCTGGAGGTCCCGGCAAGCCTGGAAAGCCGGAGCCCGTGCCGAAGCAGTTGGTGCAAGTGTCTCCCTTGTTACCTACACAATTCAAAGGGGCAGGGAAGCAAATGATTAGTATTATGAAACCGCTGCAAAGATTATTACCTTGAAAGACTCATTCCTCTGGCCTCAAAGAGTGAACATCTTTAGACTTTCGAGGTACAGCGCAGAAACAGGCACTTCAGCCCGCCAAGTCCGCGACGACTAGCGATTCCCGCACATTAACACTACCCTACGCACACTAGGGACAACTTGCAATGACACCAAGCCAATTAACCTACAAGCCTGTACGTCTTCGCATTGTGGGAGGAAACTGGAGCTCCTGGAGGAAACCCACGCAGGTCACGGGGAGAACGTACAAACTTCGTACAGACAGCACTTGTAGTCAGGATCGAACCCGGGTCTCTGGCGCTGTGAGGCAGCAACTCTACCGCTGCGCCACCGTGCCGCCCACTCTCAAAAATGGTTTCAGTAAATTAGCAATACTGGGCGTTGATATATTTCACATCCAGTGGGAAACGTGTCTGTGGGTACGACAGTAAAACTATTCAATTATGTGCAATGTTGGCCATTTTGTTTCTGAAATGATACTCTATACATGTTATGGGGGTGTTAGAGCAACATGCAGATGTAATTATGGTTTTACATTTAACCTGAACTATCTGAGGCTGTGTGCCTATTCTTTCATCTTCCTAAAACTTGGGTAGAACTATTAAATTACAACGTTATTCAGTTAATCTCTGTGGACGAGGTTGAAGTAGGATTTTGCAAGTTGTCTGCCCCCAACTGCTTGGCAGTCCCAGTGATAACATGTGGATAAAACGGTAAAATACGCACAGTGCGAGTACAACAGTGTTGTAATGCTGTGGATAGACATAAAAAGCGGGAGCAACTCAGCGGGTCAGACGGCATCTCTGAAGAAAAGGAATAGGTGACGTTTCGGGTCGAGACCCTACTTCAGACTCGTCACCCATTCCATTTGCCCAGAGATGCTGCCTGACCCGTTGAGTTACTCCAGCATTTTGTGTCTATCTTCAGTTTAAACCAGCATCAGCAGTTCCTTCCTCCACATTTCTAATGTTGTGGGTTTGAGCCATCCTTACTTACAATATAACAAAATAACAATATAATATAATATAACAAATAAAACATCGGCACAGTATCAGCAATAATTGCCCTTGCATTTGATGAAGAGGGGGCAGCGTTTCTACACTTTCCACTCTCTCCAGTTTCTTCGTTTGCATTTCTCCACGATTGGCAGAAGGAATGAAAGATTTTTAGTGCAACATATCCAAGTTGTGTTTCTTTTTGGCATCATTCAACGATCTCAACATCACTGTTCATTGATTATACAGTGCATTATTATGTCTGGGAAGGTTCATGTCATAAGTGAGAGGAGCAGGTTTAGGCCATTTGGCCCCTCAAGTCTACTCCACCATTCAATCACGGCTGATCTATCTTTCCCTCTCAACCACATTCTCCTGCCTTCTCCCTATTAATCCGACACCCATACAAATCGAGAACCTATCTGTCTTTACCTTAAACATGTCAATTTCCTTAGCCTCCATAGCCTTCTGTGGCAATGAATTCCACAGATTCACCACCCACTGACTAAAGAGATTCCTCCTCATCTCCTTCCAAAGGAACTCTCCTTTTATTCTGAGGCTGTGCCCTCTGGTCCTAGACTCTCCTGTTAGTAGAAACATCCTCTTCACATCCACCCTATCCAGGCCTTTCACTATTTGGTAAACATAGAAACATAGAAACATGGAAATTAGGTGCAGGAGTAGGCCATTCGGCCCTTCGAGCCTGCACCACCATTCAATATGATCATGGCTGATCATCCAACTCAGTATCCCGTACCTGCCTTCTCTCCATACCCTCTGATCCCCTTAGCCACAAGGGTCACATCTAACTCCCTCTTAAATATAGCCAATGAACTGGCCTCAACTACCCTCTGTGGCAGAGAGTTCCAGAGACCCACCACTCTCCGTGTGAAAAAAGTCCTTCTCATCTCGGTCCTAAAGGATTTCCCTCTTATCCTTAAGCTGTGACCCCTTGTCTTGGACCTCCCCAACATCGGGAACAATCTTCCAGCATCTAGCCTGCCCAATCCCTTAAGAATTTTGTACGTTTCTATAAGATCCCCTCTCAATCTCCTAAATTCTAGAGAGTATAAACCGAGTCTATCCAGTCTTTCTTCATAAGACAGTCCTGACATCCCAGGAATCAGTCTGGAGAACCGTCTCTGCACTCCCTCTATGGCAATAATGTCCTTCCACAGATGTGGAGACCAGAACTGTACGCAATACTCCAGGTGTGGTCTCACCAAGACCCTGTACAACTGAAGTAGAACCTCCCTGCTCCTATACTCAAATCCTTTTGCTAAAATGTAAATTTTAATGAGGTCACCCCTCATCCTTCCACACTCCAGCGAGTGCAGGTCCAGTGCCGTCAAACAAGTTAGTCACCCAAAATAAATATCAACATATAGCGGGAGCTCCGAGTTCCACTGATGTGGCATTGCTTCCAGTGCCTTTGCTATGTTGCTAGCTGGTATAGACGTTAGCCTGTCCATTATATCCACAAATAACCCACAGCAATGGTGTAGTATCATTAATACAAGTTGTACATCACAAAAATGTTAAGGTGCAATTATTTAGAAATTCATAAATTGCATGTGGAAATTGTGCTTTCCACAATGCAAGATGCAATACGGTGGAGGCTGTATGTTGCCGTCCACTTCCAAAACCCAATTCCATTGCAGTCAACACAACTGAATCTCAGGAGCAGAACACAATATACACCTGCGCCTGTTTCCCATATTCAACCACAGATCCCAAGGATTAATTTGTGGAATTCCCTGCCACAGAGGGCAGTGGAGGCCAAGTTACTGGATGGATTTAAGAGAGAGTTAGATAGAGCTCTAGGGGCTAGTAGAATCAAGGGATATGGGGAGAAGGGTTATTGATTGGGGACGATCAGCCATGATCGCTATGACTGGCGATGCTGGCTCGAAGGGCCAAATGGCCTCCTCCTGCACTTATTTTCCATGTTTCTACATTTCTATGCCATTCCAGTGACCGGTTGCAGCTAAAAATGAATTGAATTAGATTAGAGATTAACCATTGCCTTTATAAAATTGTGATCTACATGAGATATCCTCCAAGGTTTAGATGTCTCCAGACCATCACATGACTCCAATGCCAGCCACTTAAACTCAGGATTGCTTTATTTATCTGAACACCAATATCCATGCAGTAACCTGACCCAGCAATGGAGGCTCCTTCATCGTGGCAATGGACAAGCACCAGAGGCAGTGAGAAACTAACTTAGAAAGCCTTACCTTTCAGTCCACTCTCGCCTGGAAAGCCTGGTGGTCCTGGTATCCCTGGTGACCCCTGCTGACCCGGTCGGCATTGTGAGCCGAGAGGAACTAAGGAGATGAACAGATCAATTCAGATTCACTGCACACTCAACAATAATCAAAGAAATAATATATTTGACATCTAAACATGTAGGCACTTGCTCTACGATTTGTAACTCAGTAATTACCATATTCATTACGAGTAGAGTCCTTAACGACAGAGTTTGCCCAACTCTTCTGCTCAAATACTGTTATGAATCATATGACTAAAAGGATATCAGAGTTAGGGGTACAAATTTGATTTGCTCATGATGGGTAAACAGCATTTGGTCCTTTTTCAAGAGAAAGGAGAGTCAGGGATGGGGCTAAATTTATATTTTTGGACGTTTTGTGGAGATTCTTTCCACTTGAGGGGAAGTGCAAACGCCAACTGGGACGAAGAAATCAACCTGGTGACACAAAGGTCACTGCACACTAAATGTAGTGGGGATATGGAACCTAAAATCACAGGGCAAGGTTGAGGTGAATAGTACTGGTGTATTTAAGGGGAAGCTAGATAAGATACGATACAGAAAGTGGAGAGGGAGATACTGAGAGATTTATATAAAGAGGGGCGCATGGTTACAGGAGCAGTAAATACCATAACGATTAATCAGCTGAATGACCAGTGTTTGTGTGGTATGTTCCATGCATTTCTATGCAATTTATTTATATTTCACACCTCTTTTAAAAGTAAAGAGGTGTGAAATATAACCATATAACCATTTAACAATTACAGCACGGAAACAGGCCTTCTCGGCCCTTCCAGTCCGTGCCGACCATTTATTTTCCCCTAGTCCCATCTACCTGCACTCAGACCATACCCCTCCATTCCCTTCCTGTCCATATACCTAGCCACTTTACTTTTAAATATATGGTATGTCACCATTGTCCTTTAATCGGTGATGTTACACAATAGACAATAGACAATAGGCGCAGGAGTAGGCCATTCGGCCCTTCGAGCCAGCACCGCCATTCAATGTGATCACGGCTGATCATCCCCAATCAGTACCCCGTTCCTGCCTTCTCCCCATATCCCCTGATATTTTTAAGAGCCCTATCTAGCTCTCTCTTGAAAGCATCCAGAGAACTGGCCTCCACCGCCCTCTGAGGCAGAGAATTCCATAGACTCACAACTCTCTGTGAGAAAAAGTGTTTCCTCATCTTCGTTCTAAATGGCTTACTCCTTATTCTTAAACTGTGGCCCCTGGTTCTGGACTCCCCCAACATCGGGAACATGTTTCCTGCCCCTAACCTGTCCAAACCCTTAATAATCTTATACGTTTCAATAAGATTCCCTCTCATCCTTCTAAACTCCAGAGTGTACAAGCCCAGCTGCTCCATTCTCTCAGCATATGACGGTCCCGCCATCCCGGGAATTAAACTTGTGAACCTACATTGCACTCACTAAATAGCAAGAATGCCCTTCCTCAAATTAGGGGACCAAGACTGCATGCAATGGAGTGCAATGGCCTTGAAGGAGGCTCCCCACACAAGTATTGCAGAGAAATGACAATTTTCTCAGTTGCTTTACATGCAAAGTCCAACACTGTTTTATTTATTTTAGTTTTGATTACAGACACAGTGCAGAAACAGGCCCTTTCTCCCACCGAGTTCCCACCGACCAGCGATCCCTGCACACACTAACACTATCCTACAATTTACAATTATACCAAGCCACTTAACCTGCAAACCTTTGGATAGTGGGAGGAAACCGGAGATCCGGAGAAAACCCACACAGGTCATGGGGAGAGCGTACAATCTCAGTACAGACAAGCACCCGTACTCAGGAAACAATCACAGAGCCCTTGCACACGAAGGCGGCAACTCTACCGCTGCACCACCGTGCCGCCCGCTATCACAGACTACACTTCTCGCTTTCAGCCGTCTAAATTTTGGCTGCCCCTTGTATTGTGGAATGTTGTCCATTTGACCATCCTATCTCCAGCCCGTTGAGATGTAATGTTTCAGCTTGGCTCAGCACCCTCACCATTGAATCGGACGGTTTATGCTCAAGTCCAGTTGTACGTCTAATAATCTAAGGAGATGCTTCAATGTACATAATAATAACGGAGGCTGCACTGTTAAAGGAGGCAGGAATCTCACGGGGAGGTGCATCTGGGATGTCAACAGCCCGAGACAGACACGGAATGCTGGAGTAACTCAGTGGGACAGGCAGCATCTCTGGAGGGAACCCGCCCTGAAACTTCACCCATTCCTTCTCTCCCGAGATGCTGCCTGTCCCGCTGAGTTACTCCTGCTTTTTATGTCTATCTTTGGATTAAACAAGCACCTGCAGTTCCTTCCTACACATGTCGACAGCCAGCATTGTTTGGTTTAGTTGAGTTCAGAGATACAACATAGAAACAGGCCCTTCAGCCCACTGAGTCCATGCCGATCATCGATCACCTGTTCACACTCGTTCTAAGTGTCGTACTCTCTCATCCACTCCGTACACTCTAGGGGCAATTTACAGAGGCCCAATTAACCTACAAACAACCTGCATGCCTTTGAGATGTGGCCGGAAACAGGAGCACCTGTAGGAAACCCCACATGATCACAGGGACAACGTGCAAACTCCACACAGACAACACCCGAGTCTCTGGCTCTGAGAAGCAGCAACTCTACCAGCTGAGCCACTGTGCATAGAAGAACATGTAAAGCCCCACTGCATTGTCCATTCAGCATCAAGAAAAACAGTTCCCCCAGTCATTCCTTCATTCATTTGCCATTTTGTTTAGTATCACACCACCACTGTTTTTTTAGGACAACAAAATATAACTGATTGTTTGTCAGCCTCTTGGCTGATCCTCAAGACCGAGTTACTCCTAGAAATGTGATAGAAACACAGTTCTTTTTCCCCTGTGTGAAATGCTCCTTTGTCTTGAATTGAGATATCTACATGTGAATTTCAGAATCTATTGAAACAAGATATGACTCAGACTGATTTAAAGAAGATATTTACATTTCAATGCTATGATGATTTATGACCACACGGCAGTGACACAAATGCACGACAAGTTTACCTCTGGGGTCAGTTATATAACCCGGATTTCCTGGAGGACCACGAGGACCTGGAGGACCAGGCTGCCCTGGAGGACCAGGAAGTGAAAATCCAGGTTGGCCTTCATCCCCTTTCTGACCTCTTTCACCCGGGAAACCTGGAGTTCCTGGTGAACCCAAACCAGATTGACCTGCGGAAAATGCCCGAGGGACAGGAAACAAATTTTAAAAAGGAAACATTAGCATTTTTGAAGACCAAGAATAACCATATAATAACCATATAACAATTACAGTACGGAAACAGGCCATCTCGGCCCTTCTAGTCCGTGCCGAACACTTACTCTCACCTAGTCCCATCTACCTGCACTCAGACCATAACCCTCCATTCCTTTCCCGTCCATATACCTATCCAATTTGTTTTTAAATGATAAAATCGAACCTGCCTCCACCACTTCCACTGGAAGCTCATTCCACTCAGCTACCACTCTCTGGGTAAAGAAGTTCCCCTTCATGTTACCCCTAAACTTCTGTCCCTTAATTCTCAAATCATGCCCTCTTGTTTGAATCTTCCCTACTCGCAATGGAAAAAGCTTATCCACGTCAACTCTGTCTATCCCTCTCATAATTTTAAAGATCTCTATCAAGTCCCCCCTCAACCTTCTGCACTCCAAAGAATAAAGACCTAACTTGTTCAACCTTTCTCTGTAACTTAGTTGCTGGAACCCAGGCAACATTCCAGTAAATCTCCTCTGTACTCTCTCTATTTTGTTGACGAAATATTGTTGAACGTAGATTTTTTGGAAATAAAGCAACCTGTGGCTGGAATAATCCCAATTGCCCAATGTCATTTTGAATCGTGATACGTGCCGATAAATATTTTGCTAGGGCTAGAAATCTTCCACTGATGACTCAGCTAAATAGTGAGGTGAAGGGCAATTGGGTGCTAAGCATAGAAATGGGCAAAGGTAAGACATGTAGCAAAAGCACTCGTTCATTCCTTGAAGACCAAAGCGGCAGATGCATCCATACTTCCTCATATGTTTTCCTAGCTCAGAATGCAGAACAAAGATGGGCAGGGGAAAAAAAAAAGACTCTGAGAACTCTTTTTAGGCAGTGTGGAAATGAGTTTGAACAGTATCGGTTTGGCAAACAAACCATCAAACTGAAGGACTTAGCTCACCCGTACAAAATCCCACGCTATCTGGGAAGGAATCGTTGGAAGAGGCTCAATATTCAGGGACAGAAGTTTAGGGGTAATATGAGGGGGAACTTCTTTACTGAGAGAGTGGTGGCTGTGTGGAATGATCTTCCAGCAGAAGTGGTGGAGGCAGGATCAATTTTAACATTTAAAAGTAAAGTGGATAGGTATATGGATGGGAAGGGAATGGAGGGGTATGGTCTGAGTGCAGGTAGATGGGACTAGGGGAAAATAAATGGTCGGCACGGACTGGAAGGGCCGAGAAGGCCTGTTTCCGTGCTGTAATTGTTATATGGTTGTTATAAGTTAGGTCTTTATTCTTTGGAGCGCAGAAGGTTAAGGGGGGACTTGATTGAGGTCTTTAAAATGATGAAAGGGATAGACAGAGTTGACGTGGATAAGCTTTTCCCATTGAGGGTAGGGAAGATTCAAAAAAGAGGGCATGACATGAGAATTAAGGGACAGAAGTTTAGGGGTAACATGAGGGGGAACTTCTTTACTCAGAGAGTGGTGGCTGTGTGGAATGATCTTCCAGCAGAAGTGGTGGAGGCAGGATCGATTTTAACTTTTAAAAGTAAAGTGGATAGGTATATGGACGGGAAGGGAATGGAGGGGTATGGTCTGAGTGCAGGTAGATGGGACTAGGGGAAAATAAATGGTCGGCACGGACTGGAAGGGCCGAGAAGGCCTGTTTCTGTGCTGTAATTATTATATGGTTATATGGTTATTCAACCTGTATTCCAGGTTGAAATTAGACAAGGTAGGAAGAAAAAAGAGGATGGTGCCTGTGTGATGGTGCAATGAGTTGACTGTTCATGTAATGGAAAGTCGAGATCTGTAGTAAAATTTAGTAACAGCAGATTACCTGCAAATTTGACCTGTTGTAACATAACTATGTTACTTTCCAGATTTTAATGGCAATGACAAAAGTTTAAAGTCAGAGTCGATACGATACGATAGAGCTTTATTTATCCCAGAAGGGAAATTATCTGAATGGTGTCAGATTAACAGAAGGGGAAGTGTAACGAGACCTGGGTGTGCTTGTACATCAGTCACTGAAAGTAAGCATGCAGGTACAGCAGGTGTGAAGGAAGCCAAAGGCATGTTGGCCTTCATTGCAAGAGGATTTGAGTTTTGGAGCAAGGAGGTCCTACTGCAGTTGTACAGGGCCCTGGAGAGACCACACCTGGAGTATTGTGTGCAATTTTGGTCTCCTAATTTGTGGAAGGACATTATTGTTATTGAAGGAGTGCAGCATAGGTTCACCAGGTTCCCAGGATAGCGGGATTGACATATGATGAAAGAACGGGTCGACTGGGCTTGTATTCACTGGAATTTAGAAGGATGAGAGGGAATCTGATAGAAACACATAATATTATTGGAGGATTGGACAGGTTAGATGCAGGAAACATGTTCCCGATGTTGGGGAAGTCCAGAACCAGGGGTCACAGTTTAAGAATAAGGGGTGGGCCATTTAGGACTGAGGTGAGGAAAAACGTTTTCACCCAGAGAGTTGTGAATCTGTGGAATTCTCTGCCACAGAAGACGGTGGAGGCCAATTCACTGGATGATTTCAAGAGAAAGTTAGATTTAACTCTGAGGGCTAAGGGAATCAAGGGGTATGGGGAAAAATCCAGAACTGAGTACTGATTTTGGATACTCAGCTATGATCATATTGAATGGTGGCGCTGGCTCAAAGGGCCGAATGACCTACTCCTGCAACTATTTTCTATGTTCAATCTATCTTCATATTCAATATTCAGGAGGGATAGACGAAAAGGAAAAGGAGGTGGGGTAGCGTTGCTGGTGAGAGAGGAGATTAATGCAATAGAAAGGAAGGACATTAGCGTGGAGGATGTGGAATCGATATGGGTAGAGCTGCGAAACTCTAAGGGGCAGAAAACGCTAGTGGGAACTGTGTACAGGCCACCTAACAGTAGTATTGGAGTTGGGGATGGCATCAAACAGGAAATTAGAAATGCGTGCAACAAGGGTAACACGGTTATAATGGGTGACTTCAATCTGCATGTAGATTGGGTGAATCAAATTGGCAGGGGTGCTGAGGAAGAGGATTTCCTGGAATGTATGCGGGATAGTTTTCTCAACCAACATGTGGAGGAACCAACGAGAGAGCAGGCTATTCTAGACTGGGTATTGAGTAATGAGGAAGGGTTAGTTAGCAGTCTTGTTGTGCGTGGCCCCTTGGGCAAGAGTGACCATAATATGGTTGAGTTCTTCATTAGGATGGAGAGTGACAAAATTAAGTCAGAAACAAGGGTTCTGAACTTGAACAAAGGTAACTTTGAAGGTATGAGATGTGAATTGGCCAAGATAGACTGGCAGGTGATTCTTAAAGGGTTGACAGTGGATGTGCAATGGAAGGTATTTAAAGACTGCATGGATGAAGTACAAAAGTTGTTCATACCAGTTTGGCAAAATAATAAATCGGGGAAGGTGGTGCATCCATGGATAACAAGGGAAATCAGGGCTAGTATAAAAACAAAAGATGAGGCATACAAATTTGCCAGAAAAAGCAGCCTACCGGAGGACTGGGAGAAATTCAGAATCCAGCAGAGGAGGACAAAGGGCTTAATTAGGAAAGGGAAAATAGATTATGAAAGGAAACTGGCAGGGAACATAAAAACTGACTGCAAAAGTTTTTATAGATATGTAAAGAGAAAGAGACTAGTTAAAACAAATGTTGGTCCCTTGCAGTCAGAAACAGGTGAATTGATCATGGGGAACAAGGACATGGCAGACCAATTGAATAACTACTTTGGTTCTGTCTTCACTAAGGAAGACATAAATAATCTGCCGGAAATAGCAGTGGAACGGGGGTCAAATAAGATGGAGGAACTGAGTGAAATCCAGGTTAGCCGGGAGGTGGTGTTGGGTAAATTGAACGGATTGAAGGCCGATAAATCCCCAGGGCTAGATAGTCTGCATCCCAGAGTACTCAAGGAGGTAGCCACAGAAATAGTGGATGCATTAGTGATAATTTTTCAAAATTCCTTAGATTCTGGAGTAGTTCCTGAGGATTGGAGGGTAGCTAATGTAACCCCACTTTTTAAAAAAGGAGGGAGAGAGAAAGCGGGGAATTACAGACCAGTTAGTCTAACATCGGTAGTGGGGAAACTGCTAGAGTCAGTTATTAAAGGTGGGATAGCAGCGCATTTGGAAAGTGGTGAAATCATTGGACAAAGTCAGCATGGATTTACGAAAGGTAAATCATGTCTGACAAATCTGATAGAATTTTTCGAGGATGTAACTAGCAGAGTGGATAAGGGAGAACCAGTGGATGTGTTATATCTAGACT
Source organism: Raja brachyura (assembly GCA_963514005.1). Next base: position 63,415,064 of record OY740793.1, read on the forward strand.
TTCAGAAGGCTTTCGACAAGGTCCCGCATAAGAGATTAGCATACAAACTTAAAGCACACGGTATTGGGGGTTCAGTATTGATGTGGATAGAGAACTGGCTAGCAGACAGGAGGCAAAGGGTAGGAGTAAACGGGTCCTTTTCAGAATGGCAGGCAGTGACTAGTGGGGTGCCGCAAGGCTCAGTGCTGGGACCCCAGCTATTTACAATATATATTAATGATTTGGACGAGGGAATTCAATGCAACATCTCCAAATTTGCAGATGATACCAAGCTGGGGGGTATAGTTAGGTGTGAGGAGGATGCTTGGAGGCTGCAGGGTGATTTGGATAGGCTGAGTGAATGGGCAGATGCATGGCAGATGCAGTACAATGTGGATAAATGTGAGGTTATCCACTTTGGTGGCAAAAACATGAGGGTAGACTATTATCTGAATGGTGGCAGATTAGGTAAGGGGGAGATGCAACGAGACCTGGGTGTCATGGTACACCAGTCATTGAAAGTAGGCATGCAGGTGCAGCAGGCAGTGAAGAAAGCAAATGGTATGTTAGCATTCATAGCGAAAGGATTTGAGTATAGGAGCAGGGAGGTTCTACTGCAGTTGTACAGGGTTTTGGTGAGGCCACACCTGGAGTACTGCGTACAGTTTTGGTCTCCAAATCTGAGGAAAGACATCCTTGCCATAGAGGGGGTACAGAGAAGTTTCACCAGACTTATTCCTGGGATGTCAGGACTTTCATATGAGGAAAGATTGGATAGACTCGGTTTGTACTCGATGGAATTTAGAAGATTGAGGGGGGATCTTATAGAAACCTACAAAATTCTTAAGGGGTTGGACAAGCTAGATGCTGGAAGATTGTTCCCGATGTTGGGGGAGTCCAGAACAAGGGGTCACAGTCTAAGGATAAGGGGGAATTCCTTTAGGACCGAAATGAGGAAAACATTCTTTACACAGAGAGTGGTGAGTCTCTGGAATTCTCTGCCACATAAGGTAGTTGAGGCCAGTTCATTGGCTATATTTAAGAGGGCGTTAGATGTGGCACTTGTGGCTAAAGGGATCAGGGGGTATGGAGAGAAGGCAGGTACGGGATACTGAGTTGGATGATCAGCCATGATCACATTGAATGGCGGTGCAGGCTCGAAGGGCCGAATGGCCTACTCCTGCACCTATTTTCTATGTTTCTATGTTTCTATGTTTCTACAACAAGATACATGAACCATGAAATTAAAGTGACGATGAGGAAAGTCCGGGATTGGGGATGTGCAAAGATTGGGGAGCGGAGGGTGAGGGGAGTCAGCCTATCCCACGGCAGAATGGGGAGGAGTTGTACAGTTTGATAGCCACAGGGAAGAAGGATCTCCTGCGGCGTTCTGTGCTGCATCTTGGTGGAACCAGTCTGTTGCTGAAGGTGCTCCTCAGGTTGACCAGTGTGTCATGGAGGGGGTGAGCTGTATTGCCCAAGATGCTCCACAGTTTGAGGGGCATCCTCCCCTCCAAGACCATCTCCAATGAATCCAACTCCGCCTCCAAGATGGAGCCAGCCTTCATGATGAGCTTGTTGATCCTGGTGGCATCCGCGGTCTTTGCCCGTTGGCCTTTGCCGAGTCGAGAATGGGATTAGACCAGCTACGGGATGGGGCAGACAAGGAATGGGAAGAAGTGCCCGCTCCCCCCACACCTCGCCCCTCCCCCCACACCTCGCCCCTCCCGCAACCTTGCTGCACATGTCTTTGGTTTGGGTACAACTAAGGTCTGACGGGGGAAACCCAGTCTTCCAAGTAGTTTAGTTTAGTTTATTTTCACGTGTACCGAGGTACAAGGAAAAGCTTTTGTTGCGTGCTAACCAGCCAGCAGAAAGACAACACATGATGACGTAATCAAAGCTGCCAAGATTTTTCAAAGGCATGCAAAGCTCAGTATGTTTTCTTAACACTGGCCATGTTTTTGACAGGCATATAAACTTCAGGCAACACCCTTTTGTGACTGTAACGAACGATATGACCCATTGCAATGCAGGATGGCGGTGTTCTGAGAAGATTAAATGGAGTATTTTGCTGTTCTTTCTGTTAGGTTTTTACGGAGAAATGTCAGGTGCTGCATTTTGGGAAGTCTAACATGAGTGGGACCTACACTGCGAATGGTTGGGCTAAGGGGAGCGTTGTAGAGCAGAGTATCTAGGAGTGCACGTGCATGGTTCCTTGAAGGTTGAGTGCCGGTAGATAAGGTGGTGAAAAGGGCTTTTGCCTTCATCAGCCAGAGTATTGAGTATAGAAGTTGGGAGGTCATGTTGCAGTTGTATAAGACGTTGGTGAGGCCACGTTTAGAGTATCGTGTTCAGTTCTGGGCACCATGTTATGGGAAAGATGTTGTCAAGCTGGAAAGGGTGCAGAGAAGATTTATGAGGATGTTGCCAGGGCCAGAGGGTGTGAGCTATAGGGACAGGTTGAGAAGGCTGGGACTCTATTCCTTGGAGCGCAGAAGAATGAAGGGTAACCTTATAGAAGTGTATAAAATCATGAGAGGAATATATCGGGTAGATGCACAGAGTCTCTTGCCCAGAGTAGGGGAATCGAGGACTAGAGGACATAGGTTTAATGTGAAGGGGAAAAGATTTAATAGGAATCTGAGGGGTAACATTTTCTACACCAAGGGTGGTAGGGGTATGGAACAAACTGCCAGAAGAGGTAGTTGAGGCTGGGACCATCCCGACATTTAAGAAACAGTTAGACAGGCACATGGATAGGGCAGGTTTGGAGGGATATGGACCAAACGCGGGAAGGCGGGTCTGGTGTAGCTGGGACATGTTGGCTGGTGTGGGCAAGTTAGGTCGAAGGGCCTTTTTCCAAGCTGTATCATTCTCTGACTATAACCAGTGAGGAATCATCTGGTCTTTATCTTAACAGAAAATAATGGCCATTGCAGATGGTTCTGTACAGTTTCTATACGATCTTGCATTTCAATGCGTTAAAACATTGCGTATGATTCTTCGATGGAGCATACGATGTTTAGGCGTGACCTTATTGAAATGTACAAGATTATAAGGGACATGGATAAAGTGAATGCATAGTCTTTTTCCTAGGGTAGAGGATTCTAATCCTAGAGAGCATATGCTTAATGTGAGAGGAGAGAGATTTGAGAGCGACTTCAGGGCCAACTTTCCGAGGTATTCCTATCTGTAATGAGCTGTCAGTGGAAGCTACAGAAGCAGATACAATTGTGTTAAAAGACATTTGGACAAATATATGGATCAGGGGGACATGGGCTAAATGCAAGCAAATGGGAGCAGCCTAAAAGGCCAACTTGGTTGCCATGGGCAAGGTGGGCCGAAGGGCCTGTCGTTGTGCTGCATTACTATAAACCTCGTGTAAATTGGAGGCTTGGTGGGTGGTGTGGGTTCTGTAGGCCAAATGGGCCTGTTTCGGCGATGTGTGACTCCATGCCCTTGACTAGCCATGTCAGGATGAAAAAGGGTAGTGAGATAATTAGATTTGACATCCATACAATCAATATGCCTCACCTGGAGGGCCAACGGGACCTGGTGGGCCTGGAAATCCTGAAAGATAAACAGCAACAGGCTAGAACACAGTCAAACTTTTCTTTCAGAAAAGGTTCTCAAATGGGAAGGATTGGCTTTAAATTCACAAACCTATCGGGCCCCGTTGTCCAGGTGAACCAGGGGTGCCAGGATAACCCGAATCACCTTTTTGTCCCACGCTGATTCCCGGTCTTGGAAAAACCTGTGGGGAAATTCTTACTTTGATTAATGGCAGCAAAATTCCCTGAAGCTTATCTAGCGCAGCGGTAGAGTTACTGCCTTACAGCACCAGAGACCTGACCACAGTGCTTGTCTACACACAGTTTGTACGTTCTCCCTGTAACCTGCGTGGGTTTTCTCTGAGATCTTCGGTTTCCTCCCACACTTCAGAGACGCACAAGTTTGTAAGTTAATTGGCTTGGTATAAATGTACAGTTGTCCCTCGTGTGTGTAGGATAGTGTGCGGGTCACTGGTTGGTGCGGAATCGGTGGACGAAGGGCCTGTTTCTGTAAACTAAACTTTAAATTTCTCAAGATTGACACAAAAAGCTGGAGTAACTCAGCGTGTCAGACAGAATCTCTGGAGAAAAGGAATAGGTGATATTTCGGGTCGCATAGAAACATAGAACATAGAAAAATAGTTGCATCAATTGGCCTTCACTGACTTCTGTGTGGAGTCTTTTAAGTTCCTGGGAACATTCATCTCCAAGGACCTTAAGTGGGGGGCTACCATCGACTCCACAGTCAAAAAGGCACAACGAAGGATGTACTTCCTGCGGCAGCTGAGGAAGCACAATCTGCCACAGGCAATGATGGTCCAATTCTACACGGCCATCGTAGTCTGTCCTCACCTTCTCCATCATGGTCTGGTTTGGCTCAGCCACCAAGCACAACACCTGGGGCTGCAGCGAATCGTCCGATCAGCAGAGAAGATTATTGGCTGCAACCTTCCCTCCATTGATGAGCTGTACACTGCAAGGGCCAGGAAGCGAGCGGGCAAGATCATCTCTGACCCCTCTCACCCTGGCCACAAACTCTTTGAATCACTTCCCTCTGGAAGGCGGCTCCGGACTGTCAATGCTGCCACAGCCAGACATAAAAACAGCTTTTATCCACGAGTAGTTGCTCTAGTCAACAGCCAAAAATCTGTAGCCTCCCTTTGATCTGGTATTTTGTTGGTTCACGTGCTTGATTCATCATTAATGTTTTATTATTATTAATGTTTAGTGTTTTCTGAGTCATTCGTAACTGTCACTGTATGTCATGTTGTTACTTGTGGATGGAGCACCAAGGCAAATTCCTTGTATGTGAATACTTGGCCAATAAACGTACTTACTTACTTACAAATAACCACACAATTCTGCTAACACTTGCATTGTGAAAAATTGATCCTGCCTCCACCACTTCTGCTGGAAGCTCATTCCAACAGCCACCATTCTCAACCTTTCTCTATAACTTAGTTGCTGGAACCCAGGCAACATTCTAGTGAATCTCCTCTGTACTCTCTCTATTTTGTTGACATCCATCCTATAATTAGGCGACCAAAATTGTACACCATACTCCAGAATTGGTCTTAACAATGCGTTGTACAATTTTAACATTACTTCCCTACTCCTATATTCAATGCTCTGATTTATAAAGGCCAGCACACCAAAAGCTTTCTTTACCACCCTATCTACATGCGATTCCACCTTCAGGGAACCATGCACAGTTATTCCTAGATCCCTCTGTTCCACAGCATTCCTCAATTCCCTACCATTTACCATGTACATCCTATTTTGATTTGTCCTGCCAAGATGTAGCACCTCACACTTATCAGCAGTAAACTCCATCTGCCATCTTTCAGCCCACTCTTCCAAATGGCCCAAATCTCTCTGTAGACTTTGAAAATCTACTTCATTATCCACAGCATCACCTATCTTATTATCATCTGCATACTTACTTATCCAATTTTCCACCCCATCATGCAGATCATTGATGTACATGACAAACAACAGTGGACCCAACACAGATCCCTGAGGCACCCCACTGGTCACTGGCTTCCAACCTGACAAACAGCCATCCACCATTACTCTCTGGCATCTCCCATTCAGCCACTGTTGAATCCATCTTGCTACTCTGCCATTAACACCCAAAAATTATTATAATACTACACTAGTAATTTAGAAGCCTCAACTGAAGAACCACAGACACAAATTAAAATCTAACCATGGCAGATGGAGAACTTAAATCTGGCTAATAAAATATAAATGATAACACCGATAATCGTGGCCTTGAAATGATTGAACCATTATAAGACCATCACTGGTTCACTAATGCATTTTGGGGGTGATAATCTGTCAATGTTACCCATTCTACCAGATCTACAGCAATATGGTCAACGCTTAATTACCTTCCAGTTCAAGGGAAACGAGGGCATGCAATAAATGCTGGCCTTATCAAATTCCCCAAATGTTTTAAAAAGGCAGATATTGTTTCGTTTAGATTCAAGATACAGCGAGAAGACCAAATCCACGCCGACCAGCGATCCCCGCACACTGGCACTATTCTACACACACACACGGGACAATTTTCAATTCCAATTAACCTACAAACCTGTACATCTCTGGAGAGTGGGAGGAAACCATAGCACCCGGAGAAAACCCACGTGGTCATGGGGAGAACGTACAAACGCTGTACAGGCAGCAACTCCGCCGCTGTGCCACGTAAAGTCTAGTCACTGGTTTGATCTGCGCTGTATAATCACGTTTACTGGTAATGTGTCTGGTAAGGTTGAACAAGTTAGGTCTTTATTTTTTGGAGCGCAGAAGGTTAAGGGGGGACTTGATTGAGGTCTTTAAAATGATGGAAGGGATAGACAGAGTTGACGTGGATAAGCTTTTCCCATTGAGGGTAGGGAAGGTTCAAACAAGAGGGCATGACATGAGAATTAAGGGACAGAAGTTTAGGGGTAACATGAGGGGGAACTTCTTTACTCAGAGAGTGGTGGCTGTGTGGAATGATCTTCCTGCAGAAGTGGTGGAGGCAGGATCGATTTTAACATTTAAAAGTAAAGTGGATAGGTATATGGACGGGAAGGGAATGGAGGGGTATGGTCTGAGTGCAGGTAGATGGGACTAGGGGAAAATAAATGGTCGGCACGGACTGGAAGGGCTGAGAGGGCCTGTTTCCGTGCTGTAATTGTTATATGTTATATGGTGTTATATGGTGTCAAAGAATACAATAACCTATTGGTCCTTACATCATTAAATATTTAGTACAACTGGATTATAGATATACAATACAACTTAGATACTCACAGTGCCTGGAGGACCAGGGAAACCAATATTGCCTTTCATACCCTATTCACAGAAACAGACGTTAATTAGTGATATAACAAATGTATTGAGTAAAATTGTTTTCTATGATGAAATATCGAAGGCCTCCTCAAGAAGAAATGAAGATTGTTGATAATACCTCACACTTGGAGAGTGTCCTCATCAAAGGCTAACCTTCAAGATCCTGTCAATCATCAGCCGCTCCCATTTTGACATTCCAACTCTTTGCATTCCCTGAATTAGTTTCCCATCTTTACCAAGTCACCCTGGATCCCATGCATCCTAACCTTCTGGATCAACTTACCATGTGGGACTTTATCAAATGTCTTACTAATATCTTTGTAGACAACATCCACTGCCCTGCCTGCATCAATCACCTTCATCACCTCATCTAAAGACTCAATTAGTATTAAACATAGAAACATAGAAAATAGATGCAGGAGGAGGCCATTCAGCCCTTCGAGCCATTCATTGTGATCGGGCTGATCGTCCCCAATCAATAACCCGTGCCTGCCTTGTCCCAATATCCCTTGATTCCACTAACCTCTAGAGCTCTATCTACCTCTCTTTTAAATCCATCCAGTGACTTGGCCTCCACTGTCCTCTGTGGCGGGGAATTCCACAAATTCACAACTCTCTGGGTGAAAAAGTTATTCACAGTCTTAAATGGCCTCCCCTTTATTCTAAGACTGTGGCCCTTGGTTCTGGACTCGCCCAACATTGCGAACATTTTCAGTAAGCTAGTAAGACATGACCTATCACAGACAAAGTCCCAATTATCTCATTTTCTTCTTATCCCAATTAGTTCTATCCACTAGCTTCCCTGCTCTTGCAGTGAGTCTTACCAACCTTTGATTTCCTGGATTAACCTGACTTCCATTCTTAAACCAAAGGGACAACTTTGCCTACTCTCCATTCATCCAGGACCTTCCCTATGGCTAGATCCAAAGGTCTTCATCAAGGCCCCAGTGATCTTCGCTTATGCTTTTCTCAATAACGTGGGACAGGTTCCATCAGCCCCCAAAGCCTGATACACCCAAATTATTTTCAGGAAAGCCAACACCACCTCCTTCGGATCTCAAATTGCCCTAGCTTTTTTAGTATGCTCCGCATTGATCTCATTATCCTCTGTGTCCTTCTCCTAGGTGAATGCAGATGCAAAGTACTTAATCCACACCTCACCTACATGCTCTGACTCCAAGCATATTTTCCCTCCTTCATCCTACAATGCTCCTGTCTTCTCCCTACTTACCTTGTTTTTAACGTACATATAAAAAGTCCTTGAATTTTCTTTAACTTGCCAAACACATTTCATGGATCATTGTTAGTGGAATGGCTATTTCTCAGGCCAAGGTGCTTGGGAAGCTGGAAGGGCTGGACCGGATGGACTGCAGCCCCGGGTTCTGAAAGAGGTGGCTTTAGAGATTGTGGAGGCATCAATAGTGATATTTAAAGAATCACTAGAAAGGAGTGGTTCCAGAAAATTGCCAATATTACCCCGCAGCACAAAGCAGAATAGTGGGAACTATAGGCCGGTTAGTCTGACATCAGTGGTTGGTAAGAATTTAGAATCCATTATAAAGGATGTGGTTAGGGAGCGGTTAGAAGTTGATGATGAAATATGCCTAAAGGGCCTGTCCCACCAGCATCCGACTCCATGCGATGAGCGCGATCAAACTAGAAACGGGGGCTGCGCGGAGGTCGGGTGATCCCCTGTACAGGGCCGTTCCCACCAGCATGCGCCTGCATGCGGCAAGCGCAACCAAACCGGCAGCGAGGGCCGCGCGGAGGTCGGGTGAGTGGCGCAAGGTAAGTTCTCAAGGACAGAGAGGGACACACAGAGGCACATATAGAGAGGGTCACGGAGGCACGACGTCGAGGCGGTGCGTAATGCGTCGAGGCGACTGTGGGCCGACAGGCCGTTGCCGCGCGGAATTTTTGAACACGGTCATTTTTTCGGAGCCCCGCGCGAGGTCGGGACGAACTCCGCACAATTCCGCACGGCTCCGGCGATCGAAGTGGGACCGGCCCCGCGAGGCCGGACGGCTCAAGCGACCACGTTGGAGTCGCATGCTGGTGGGACAGGCCCTTAAGTCAGCATGGTTTTGTGAAGGGGAGATCTTGCCTTACAAATCTGCTAAAATGATTTGAAGAAGTAAAGCAGCAACTTCAGGCAGTTCCTTCCTGCACTAGCCTTACTAGCGCAGGCCTGGCAAAACAAATCCAAGCACACCAGGGCCCTTATCCTGAACTTTAGTTTATGGCCCTCCCTGGACATCCCTGGTACAACAGTACTCCATCATTGAATAGCCCACTGTCCATCTTTGGGAAGCTATCACCATACTTTTCGTCCGGATGATTAGCAAAATTTGGTCAAAGAATAAAACAGAAAAGGTGTAGAACAAGAAGTGTACGACACGGGAACAGGACCTTTCGGCCCACAATGTCTGTGCTGGACAAGTTGCTAAGGCAAACACTTCTCTGCCTGCGGACAATCCACAAAAAAAGATATAGAAGTGTGAAAACGCACACCTCCAGATTCAGGGACTGTTTCTTCCCAGCTGTTATGAGGCAACTGAATCATCCTACCACAACCAGAGAGCAGTGCTGAACTACTATCTACCTCATTGGTGACCCTTGGACTATCCTTGATCACACTTTGCTGGCTTCACCTTGCACTAAATGTTATTCCCTTATCCTGTTTCTATACACTGTAAATGGACCGATTGTAATCGTGTATTGTCTTTCCGCTGGCTGGTTAGCACGCAACAAAAGCTTTTCACTGTACCTCAGTACACGTGACAATAAACAAAACTGAATCTGAACATCCCTCCATATCCATGTGCCTATCCAAAAGTTTCACTGCAGTTTCATCAATCGCGATGTTCGCCATTATCATGCTGACAGAATGATTTTGTCACTTAAGATTCAACATCATTAACAAACGCTCTGTTTCTGTGCTGTGGGCTCCGTACCTTGGATCCATCTCTGCCAGGAGTCCCGGGAAGGCCAGGACCTCCTGGGATACCCTGCAAAAGAAAAAGTGGCGTCACACACGGTTTACAGAGCATCTTCTCGAAAGATGTGTGTTCTCATGATGAGACTATCGGTGATCGAGTGAAGACCATTACTTGGTTAAAATCCTACTCACAGCTGGCAGAAAGGCCATTACAAGAAACTGGCTTGGAGCGGACACACCCAGACATAGACAATGGTTAGACATAGTACAGGAAATATTTGTCATGAAGAAAATGACATATTCTCTGAGAGTGAAATAAGACGAGTTTAATAGAAAATGGGAAAAATGGATTAGGTATAGAAATAAAGACTTCAACACTATAATTTTATAGACAATAATGTAAGTTATTGGAACATGTTTTAATAAGAAAATAGTTCTGTATACTGCATCATTAATTGTAAACTGCACTGTTGTACGTTTCACTGCATTGTTGTATGTTTCGTTGTTATATTTGTGTTTTATTTGTGTATGCTTAAAAGCAATAAAGACTAAAGTGAAAAAAAAGGGACTATCGGTGATTAAATCATGACACAAATGGGCTTCTGGTCCCTGGCATCCTTAGAAAGCAAGGCCCAACTAAAGCTGATCACAGCTACTACCCCCAACAGGGACTTCCTGCTCCTCTGCTGAAATCTGGCAGATCTACAGAGGAATCTCAAGGCCAGTCGCATATGAACCCTGCCAATGGAGTTTGCTTTATTGAAGGTGTTTAAAGACAGAGGCTGCTCTTGATAGTTTTCAGAGAGAATCACAAATATTTTCAACGCTCGAATTCCTTCAGGGAACATGCATTTGATACTGTTGGCATATTGGCACTTACATCAAATCCAGGGTTGCCTGGCTCTCCATCTTTACCAGGTTTACCCTGTGTTAAGAAGAATAACATTGAGAAAACACATAGATAAAATAAATTTTAAATAAATGTTAAAAATAAATTCTGGAAATCAAACATTTACACAGCAGCAGCAGCTGCCTCAACAGAGATTGGGCAAAAGGTAACAGGCGGAAACATAATACAAACTGCAGAGACTTCTAGAACTGTAGAGAGAATTAAAATCAGCAATTTATCTCTGATAAACCTCAGTGGAGGAAATGTATCTTTATTAAAAAGTCAAGTAAATTTTTAAATCATTCTTGGCTGCGGCAGCCCGTTGCCTGTCTGACATTGGGTATAGATATTTAACCCAGGGCCCAAACCAGAACCCCGTACAAAAGACCTAACAAACTGCACTCTCCCCTCCATCCCTTTGGATCTCTGAATGAAAGATGAGCTAAATAATAGGGTAGAAACTTGAACATCCATAAAGAAAAATGAAGGAATGAAGTACAAACTAATGGTGATGTGAGTGCAAATTACTCAGAGAGGGATGAATAGAACCATAGGAGTCTGAAGAAGGGTCTCGACCCGAAACGTCGCCTATCTCCTTCACTCCTTAGATGCTGCTGCACCCGCTGAGTTTCTCCAGCTTTTTGTGTAACCCTCGATTCTCCAGCATCTGCAGTTCCTTCTTTAACACAATAGAATCCAATAGTTGTGCTGCAGAAGTGAAACTATTTAGGACGAGGGGCTCCTATTCGACAATAGTTCAAATTTGGTGACATTGTTAGGCTATGGCTACCATTATATCATTGAATTGCACCTTCAATTACTTAGCGCCTTAACAGGTTCTTCAGATCACTGAGAGGGGATCTCATTGAAACATATAAGATTGTTACGGGCTTGGACACGCTAGAAGCAGGAAACATGTTCCTGATGTTGGGGGAGTGCAGAACCAGGGGCCATAGTTTAAGACTAAGGAGTGAGCCATTTAGAACGGAGACGAGGAAACATTTTTTCTCACAGAGAGTGGTGAGTCTGTGGAATTCTCTGCCTCAGAGGGTGGTGGAGGTGGGTTCTCTGGATGCTTTCAAGAGAGTGCTCTTAAAAATAGCGGAGTCAGGGGATAAGGGAGGAAGGCAGGAACGGGGTACTGATTGGGGATGATCAGCCATGATCACATTGAATGGCGCTGCTTACATGGTAAATGGTAGGGAATTGAGGAATGCTGTGGAACAGAGGGATCCAGGAATAACTGTGCATAGTTCCCTGAAGGTGGAATTGCATGTAGATAGGGTGGTAAAGAAAGCTTTTGGTGTGCTGGCCTTTATAAATCAGAGCATTGAATATAGGAGTAGGGAAGTAATGTTAAAATTGTACAAGTATGGAGTATGGAGTATGGTGTACAATTTTGGTCGCCTAATTATAGGAAGGATGTCAACAAAGTAGAGGGAGTACAGAGGAGATTCACTAGAATGTTGCCTGGGTTCCAGCAACTAAGTTACAGAGAAAGGTTGAACAAGTTAGGTCTTTATTCTTTGGAGTGCAGAAGGTTAAGGGGGGACTTGATTGAGGTCTTTAAAATGATGAAAGGGATAGACAGAGTTGACGTGGATAAGCTTTTCCCATTGAGGGTAGGGAAGATTCGAACAAGAGGGCATGACATGAGAATTAAGGGACAGAGGTTTAGGGGTAACATGAGGGGGAACTTCTTTACTCAGAGAGTGGTGGCTGTGTGGAATGAGCTTCCAGCAGAAGTGGTGGAGGCAGGATCGATTTTAACATTTAAAAGTAAAGTGGATAGGTATATGGACGGGAAGGGAATGGAGGGGTATGGTCTGAGTGCAAGTACATGGGACTAGGGGAAAATAAATGGTCGGCACGGACTGGAAGGGCCGAGAAGGCCTGTTTCCGTGCTGTAATTGTTATATGGTTATATGGATATGTGGGTCAAAGGGCCGAATGGCCTACTCCCGCACCTATTGTCTATTGTCTATTGTCTATTCACGTAGGATGTCATTAATAACATTTTGTAAAAGGCCACAAGTTACTTTGAAAAGTGTCTTAAAAGAGGAGAGACAAAGAGAGATGGGGACCTCAACGAATTCAAAGCTTAAAGCTATGATACCAAAACCCAACATGGATGAATTAGTATGAAGGAGATGGCTATTTGTATGAATCCCTGCACAGACAACACTCAAGTATTCACCGACTTTCATACAATCTATTGCCAAAATTGTTCAATACACCAGATTTGTCCAGGCCAAGAATTGCTGACTAAGATTTCCCGTTGAGCAATACCAGCAGAATGGGTAGAGTCATCGGTGGCTCTTGTGTGATGTTCGTACTTACTCTCTTTCCTGGTTCTCCGGGCTCACCCTTCTCACCACTGCCGCCAAAACCAGGAGGACCCTGCAACAATTACAATGCGGACTGAGTTACAGACGTACAGCGGCACTCTAACTCTTCAGTGAAATGTTCTGCATCTTACTTACAGGAGTCCCAGGGTAGCCTCTCGCACCAGGTGCGCCAGGATATCCAATTTCACCCTATCGGGTAAAAAAAAACAAATGTTATGCACTGTTTCTCAAGATTAGAAAGTCAAATTCATTCCAATGTACTTCATACCAGTGAATTATTTATGAAGCATGGTCAGTGTTATAACAAATATTACAATTAAAAATTCACTAACAATAGAACGGAGATGAGGAAACACTTTTTCTCACAGAGAGTTGTGAGTCTGTGGAATTCTCTGCCTCAGAGGGCGGTGTAGGCCGGTTCTCTGGATACTTTCAAGAGATAGCTAGATAGGGCTCTTAAAGATAGTGGAGTCAAGGAATATGGGGAGAAGGTAGGAACTGATTGTAGATGATCAGCCATGATCACATTGAATGGCGGTGCTGGCTCGAAGGGCAGAATGGCCTACTCCTGCACCTATTGTCTATTGTCTATCAGCTATTTTGCACACAGCCCTGACTTGAAGCAAGTAAGTTCACAATCAGGCCAACTAGTTTTCATTTTAGACGTACAGTGCAGACACAGGCCCTTTGGCCCAATAAGGTCTGCACCAACCAGCGATCACCCATGCACTAGTTCTATCCTACACACACTAGGGCCAATTTTCAGCAGCCAATTAACCTACAAACCTGCACGTCTGAGGAACGTGGGAGGAAACCGAAGAGCCTGGAGAAAACCCACGCAGTCACAGGGAGAACACGCAAACCTTGTACAGACAGCATCCATAGTGAGGATTGAACGCAGGTGCAAGGTGCTGGAATGCTGCAACTCTGCTGCTGCACCACTGTACCGCCCCAGTAAGTGCACATGTAAGTGATTTATGAGAAATGTTGGGCCAGAATATAAGTAATACTGCAGTGCCTTGTACATTTACCCGAGCAAGAAGGTGGGCCCTTGGTTCTTGATTTAACCATCCACCATTATTTCTATCATTGGATATTCTAGCTAGAAGATAAGGCTGAGTTTATCCCCCTGATTCAATTAGTGAACATATTTCCAAATGTGATATGGAATCAGTGACTGGTACGGTCCCAGACTCACCAACGCCTACAAACCCCGCAGTCTGGGACTATGACTAAACCATGCTGTGTGTCTGTTACTGGATGCTTTAGGATGCTTTAGAGTCGGTGTCGAGTTATGTTCCTTTGATGCTGAAAGGTTTTCCGACATCCGTCATTATATAAAGTATTGGGAACAAGTGACAAGGACTTCCCAGCTGTTATCAGGCAAGTGAATCATCTGACCACAACCAGAGAGCAGTGCTATCAACTCATCGGTGACCCTCAGACTATCCTTGATCAGACTTTGCTGGCTTTACCTTGCACTAAACGTTATTCCCTTCTCATGTACCTGTACACTGTAAATGGCTTGATTATAATCATGCATTGGTTTTCCACTGACTGGATAGCACGCAACAAAAGCTTTTCAATGTACCTCGGCACACGTGACAATGAACTAGACTGTAAACTTTGAAGATAGAAGCTTGCCGTGTGGCAAGTGGCCAGTTACCTTTTCTCCTTTCTGGAAGTCTATCCCGGGGGAATTCAGCTGTTCTAACTGTCCTGGGGGCCCGGGAGGACCTTGGAGCCCGAGGTCACCCTGGAAAAGAGCAAGATTAAATGATTAAACGGAACACAAGTTGAAGTTTCCATCCTACAACTTGACCCATCGCACACAGACTGGATTCAACAGTGAACTAAGATCCTTCGTCTTCTTGCGTTTGAAGCAGCAGAGGTTATGTAACGCCCTCCAGGTGCTGTAGCCAGTTCTACTGCAGCCAGTTCTATGTGCTGTTGTCGAGGGCCGTGAGGTCTACCCCTCCACCAGGGGGCGGAGGACAGCGCAGTTAATAATGCCGTGCTGCTGCGCTGTTTGCTGGTCTGCTCCACATACGCAGGCTCCTGAAGAACACAGCCCCCAGCGATGCATGTTGGCTTTGAGCGAATTGAGGAAGTCACAAAGATTGTTCGCAGCTGGTTCTCCATGCTCCTAGTGTGTTGAAACTGGAGCCACAAAACTAAGGTCCAGATAACTCAGGTTGAACAAGTTAGGTCTTTATTCTTTGGAGCGCAGAAGGTTAAGGGGGGACTTGATTGAGGTCTTTAAAATGATGAAAGGGATAGACAGAGTTGACGTGGATAAGCTTTTCCCATTGAGGGTAGTGAAGATTCAAACAAGAGGGCATGACATGAGAATTAAGGGACAGAAGTTTAGGGGTAACATGAGGGGGAACTTCTTTACTCAGAGAGTGGTGGCTGTGTGGAATGATCTTCCAACATTTAAAAGTAAAGTGGATAGGTATATGGACGGGAAGGGAATGGAGGGGTATGGTCTGAGTGCAGGTAGATGGGACTAGGGGAAAATAAATGGTCGGCACGGACTGGAAGAGCCGAGAAGGCTTGTTTCCGTGCTGTAATTGTTATATGGTTATATGTTATATGGTTATAACTGTGAACCAAATGGACTGGTACCAATGACAGAAGCTCACAATAGATAATGGAGAAAGTTAGCAGTTTTATATTATGCTTACCTTCTCCCCTTTGGGCCCTTGGAAATTCAACCCCATGTTCCCCTATGGTGAAAAGGAAGAACAAGGAAGACTTGTGAGTCTAACTGAGCTGATCAGACAGTCAGAAAGGAGAAAACTACCTTCAACCTCTGTCTTACCTTCTGTCCAGCTGGGCCAGGAGGACCAGGGTAACCCTAGAATAGATGGAGCAGTTGGGTAATGAATGAATGCAACATGATTCAGCCCCACACCTGTTCTCAAAAGCAAGCGTTTTAAAACAGAAATGAGCAAACCCCACTATGTAACTAATGCCTAATTGCCAGATCAGAGTCCCTCTTTTGTCTTTCCCAACAACTCCAAATAGCCCTGTCCCACTGTACGAGTTCATTCCAAGAGCTCTCCCGAGTTTGCCCTGATTTGCTGCAGATTTACGGTATTGGCCACTCGTCGGTACTTAGGGGCTCTTGTAGACATTTTTCAACATGTTGAAAAATCTTCACGAGTCTTCCTGGGCTTACCTGCCCGTTAGCGAGTCTTCCCGAGTACCTGCCGTTAGCGTTACGAGCCGCTAAGAGACGTCCCCGAGCTCCGACGTACCCGCTACGTTCATTCTCCGTGCTTACCACGAGTTTGATTTTTTTCAAACTTGGGAGAGCTCTTGGGATGAACTCGTACAGTGGGACAGGGCTTTTAGTCTACTTCAGTGGACGTGGTGAGCAAGCTGGGAATAACTCAATCATTCTCACTGCTGTAATTTGGCTGTATATACAGCAACTAAAGCTAAGAGCACAAAAACGTAATATTTGGTCCCAACTGTTCCCCAATCTTTTCATCTGCTACAGAATTCTAATAACACTCAGTTCTTAAAACTCCAGTCTGAAGTATTTTACGAAGCCACAGTATATGTTTAGTGATAGGTGCACTAATTTGATTTCTGCCCTTTTAATCCTTGACATTCCCAAACCAAACGAGTGCAATTCCAGCGCAACTCCTGCTGTCACTCCTCCTGACGTTGGTTCCATGGATGATGTTTTGAGAAGTGAAAGCCATCAACGTACCGGTTGTCCTGCTGGGCCAAGTGGACCTGTTGGACCTGATGGCCCGAGCGGACCATGGGGACCCTGTGAAAAACAACGTTTAGTTAGCTTTGTGTACATATATATACTAAACTTGCCATTTGAAACACCAACCAATCAGAATCAAGGAACCAGTTCCATTAATACATTGGACATGGAGTTGAGCGTTGTCTAAAGGCATCAATGACACATATTATACAGAAAAGCAGGCTGCACTAAGGGAACAAGTAGTTGTACATGATAGTTTTTACAGAAGATGTTTTAACTGGTTGCTCTGGTGTCAGTTGGGAATTGTGTCTTGCTGAGAACATTTCATAATGACTGTGAAACTCACACAGAAGGCAAACTCAATGCTCGCATTTATATCAAGAGGAATGGAATATAAAAACTGAGATGTAACGCTGAGGCTCTGGGAGGCACATTTGGAGTACTGTGAGCAAATCTGGGCACCATATCAGAGGAAGGATGTGCTGGCTCTGGAGAGGGTCCAGAGGAGGTTTACAAAAATGATACCAGGAATGAGTGGGTTAGCATATGATGAGCGTTTGACAGCACTGGGCCTGTACTCGCTGGAGTTTAGAAGGTTGAGGGGGGACCCCATTGAAACTTACTGAATAATGAAAGGCAAAGATAGAGTGGATGTGGAGAGGATGTTTCCACTGGTGGGAGAGTCTAGGACTAGAGGTCACAGCCTCAGAATTAAAGGGTGTTCCTTTAGAAAGGAGGTGAGGAGGAACTTATTTGTTAAGCAGGTAGTTAATGTGTGGAACTCATTGTGGAGCACAGAGGGCTGTGGAGGCCAAGTCAGCGAATATTTGTGATGCACAGATAGATAGATTCTTAATTAGAAAGGGTGACAAAGGTTATGGGGAGAAGGCAGGACAATGGGATTAGGAGGCAAAGATCAGCCATGACTGAATGGCGGAGTAGACTCGATGGCCTAATTCTGCTTCTATAACTTGTGAATGTGAACTTGTGACTTGCAAATCACACTGTAAATACAAATGTGTTTACCTCAACATGGAACCAATCCTTAATATTTTGGGCCTGAATGAGTAAAGAACCTTTGCCCAACCTGGCCCAATAGTTTAAATTACATGTATATGCTCAATAAACGTGTGCTTACACATGCGCATGTATATACACACCCAAACACACATACACACACATGTGTACATGTACATACACAACCACACCCATACCCACACAGGCGCGCATGCACACACACATGTGCGCACACACACGCATACACACACATGTGCGCACACAGGCACACACACACATGCACACACACATGCGCGTACACATGCACACACACATGTGCGCACACAGGCACACACACACATGCACACACACATGCGCGTACACATGCACACACACACGCACACACACACATGTGCGCACACACGCACACACACGCATGCACACACACATGTGCGCACACACACACATGCACACACACATGTGCGCACACAGGCACACATACACATGCACACAGACACATACACACACACATGTGCGCACACACGCACACACACACAGGTGTGCACACATGCACACACAAACATGCACACACACAGTAACAATCAGTGTTGGATATTTTTCTACGGAAGCAGGAAAGCGGCTTTGCTACTTACCGGTAACCCTGGAAGACCGGGCGGTCCTGGATCTCCTTTCTGCGTCGGATAGTGTGGTGATATCACCTCACCCGGGTCACCCTAACGTGGAAGGAAATAAAGAGGTAAAAATGAATTACAATCCAAATGCTCAAACTAACGGCGTGTAGGGATGAACGATATGAAAGCTTCAGCCTTACCTTGATCCCTGGATTCCCAGGAGAACCCTGAAAAATACAAATCGACATATGGTCACAGAATGAAAAAGTGCGTGCAACCAGTAGATGGCTTCTCTCCACAGTTGCTGCAGCAATGCACTGACGAGATGCAGTGGTGACAATTATAGCCAACAACTGCAGGCTTTATGCCTTTATCAAACTCTCTCTCCCGTCCAGGTTTGGCCTTAGAAACATAGACATAGAACATAGAAATTAGGTACAGGAGTAGGCCATTCGGCCCTTCGAGCCTGCACCGCCATTCAATATGATCATGGCTGATCATCCAACTCAGTATCCTGTACCTGCCTTCTCTCCATACCCCCTGATCCCCTTAGCCACAAGGGCCACATCTAACTCCATCTTAAATATAGCCACTGAACTGGCCTCAACTACCCTCTGTGGCAGAGAGTTCCAGAGACCCACCACTCTCTGTGTGAAAAAAGTCCTTCTCATCTCGGTCCTAAAGGATTTCCCCCTTATCCTTAAGCTGTGACCCCCTTGTCCTGGACCTCCCCAACATCGGGAACAATCTTCCTGCATCTAGCCTGTCCAACCCCTTAAGAATTGTGTAAGTTTCTATAAGATCCCCTCTCAATCTCCTAAATTCTAGAGAGTATAAACCGAGTCTATCCGGTCTTTCTTCATAAGACAGTCCTGACATCCCAGGGGTAAGTCTGATGAACCTTCGCTGCACTCCTTCTATGGCAATAATTTCCTTCCTCAGATTTGGAGACCAGAACTGTACACAATACTCCAGGTGTAGTCTCACCAAGACCCTATACAACTGAAGTAGAGCCTCGGGGGTTACACAAAAAGCTGGAGAAACTCAGCGGGTGCAGCAGCATCTAAGGAGCGAAGGAGATAGGCGACGTTTCGGGTCGAGACCCTTCTTCAGACTGGTCAGGGATCAGGGAAACGAGAGATATAAACAGTGATGTGGAGAGATAAGGAACAATGAGTGAAAGATATGCAAAAAAGTATTGGTGACAAAAGAAGCAGGCCATTGTAAGCTGTTTGTGGTGTGAAAATGAGAAGCTAGTGCGACTGGGGAGGGGGGGGGGGGGGAGATGGAGAAGGAATGTCAGGGCCAGAGGGCTGAGGGAGAGGTGGGGGGGAGGCAGTCTGGGTTAACAGAATTGAGAAAATTCAATGTTTAAGCCCAGAGGATGCAGACTCCCCAAGCGGAATATGAGGTGCTGTTCCTCCAACTTGCGGTGTTGATCACTCTGGCCGTGGAGGAGGCCCAGGACCGAGAGGTCGGATACGCAGTGGGAGGGGGAGTTGAAGTGCTGAGCCACCGGGAGGTCGGGTTGGTTATTGCGGACCGAGCGGAGGTGTTCGGCGAAACGATCGCCCAGCCTCCGCTTGGTCTCACCGATATAGATCAGCTGGCATCTGGAGCAACGGATGCAGTAGATGAGGTTGGAGGAGGTGCAGGTGAACCTCTGTCGGACTTGGAATGACTGCTTGGGTCCCTGAAAGGAGTGGATGGGGGAGGTGAAGGGACAATGTAGCATCTCTTGCAGTTGCAAGGGAAAGTGCCCGGGGAAGGAGTGGAGCGGGAGGGAAGGGAAGAATTGACGCGGGAGTTGCGGAGGGAGCGGTCTTTGCGGAAGGCAGCCAGGGGGGGAGATGGGAAGATGTGGCGAGTGGAGGGGTCACGTTGGAGGTGACGAAACTGGCGGAGGACTATCTGTTGTATGCGCTGGCTGGTGGGGTGAAAGGTGAGGACCAGGGGGACTCGGCCCTTGTTGTGAGTGGGGGAATGGGAAGAGAGAGCAGTGTTGCGGGGTATGGAGGAGACCCTGGTGCGAGCCTCATCTATAGTGGGGGAGGGGAAACCCCGTTCTCTGAAGAACGAGGACATTTGCGATGACCTGGTGTGGAACACATCATCCTGGGAGCAGATGCGGCGTAGACGGAGGAATTGGGAATAGGGGATGGAGTCCTTACAGGAAGCAGGGTGGGAGGAAGAGTAGTCCAGGTAGCTGTGGGAGTCAGTTGGTTTGTAGTGGATGTCAGTCAGGAGTGTATCACCTGCAATAGAGATGGTGAGGTCAAGGAATGGTAGGGAAATGTCGGAAATGGTCCAAGTATATTTGAGTGCCGGATGGAAGTTGGTGGTGAAATGGATGAAGTAGAGCCTCCCTGCTCCTATACTCAAATCCTTTTGCTATGAAAGGTAACATACCATTCGCTTTCTTCACTGCCTGCTGCACCTGCATGCCTACTTTCAATGACTGGTGTACCATGACACCCAGGTCTCGCTGCATCTCCCCTTTTCCTAATCGGCCACCATTTAGATAATAGTCTGCTTTCCTGTTTTTGCCACCAAAGTGGATAACCTCACATGTATCCACATTATACTGCATCTGCCAAACATTTGCCCACTCACCCAACCTATCCAAGTCACCTTGCAGTCTCCTAGCATCCTCCTCACAGCTAACACTGCCCCCCAGCTTAGTGTCATCAATAAACTTGGAGATATTGCCTTCAATTCCCTCATCCAGATCATTAATGTATATTGTAAATAGCTGGGGTCCCAGCATTGAGCCTTGCGGTACCCCACTAGTCACTACCTGCCATTGTGAAAACGACCCGTTTACTCCTACTCTTTGCTTCCTGTTTGCCAGCCAGTTCTCTATCCACATCAATACTGAAATCCCCAATGCCGTATGCTTTAAGTTTGTATACTAATCTCTTATGTGGGACCTTGTCGAAAGCCTTCTGGAAGTCCAGATACACCACATCCACTGGTTCTCCCTTATCCACTCTACTAGTTACATCCCCGAAAAATTCCACAAGATTCGTCAGACATGATTTACCTTTCGTAAATCCATGCTGACTTTGTCCAATGATTTCACCACTTTCCAAATGTGTTGCTATCCCATCTTTAATAACTGACTCCAGCAGTTTCCCCACTACCGATGTTAGACTAACTGGTCTGTAATTCCCCGTTTTCTCTCTCCCTCCCTTCTTAAAAAGAGGGGTTATGTTTGCTACACACCAATCCGCAGGAACTACTCCAGAATCTAAAGAGTTTTGAAAGATTATCACTAATCTTTCTGCCTTTTTCTGGTGCACACTTCCTCCCTAACTGAGTCATTGTTGTCCACAACGCCACCTGGGAAATGTCATTATTTGACCCCCAAGGATAAGTTAGGGCAGAGATGGGGAACCAGGTGAGGTGGCTTTCAGTCTCATTGCCTTCATTGTCTCTCTGGTGAATCCTTGATTGCATCGTGAACTGAGAGCATGAATGACAGCACGGACAATTTCATTTGCAAACTTCATTATCCTCATTGCAACCCACACATACACAATCTCCTCAGAGGCATTGGGTAGCCATTAGTAGCGACTCTGGCTGCTTCTAGTTAAGACATTGGGATGGGACAATGCAGGACAACAGGATTGCGAGAATGCCTGGACCTTGCAATCATTCACTCAACAAAGTTACCAGTGAATTAGCTTAGATTCCACAGGGAAGATGACTTGGAATCCAATAAATTGCACAGAACAACACCCCATGGTCCTCTGAAATACAGAACAATTGCTCACTACATGTTTAGTTTAGTTTAGCGATAGAACAATGAAAAAGGTTCTTCAGCCCATCGTCCACGCCGACCATCGACCACCCACAGATAACGTACATTGATGATAGACCAGAGTATCCACTTTGAAGGAAATTACCCCAAAATTCGGGAAATTCTGGTTGTCTTCGGGTAATCTTATGGAAATTAAATAATTCGGAAAATTTCCCGGCCCGGTAAGCCTTCCCGAACTGCGCATGTGCGCCTCATCTGTGCATGTGTGTTTACCGGGCCCGCTGCGCATGCGTGTGGAGACGCCAAAGGGTCCAAGCAGGCCCGGGGGTTGATTTGCGGAGAGGAAAGTATGTGTCTGTATATTTACGACCATCCGCGCCTGCGCGGTTGGGGGAGGCCCGTCAGCCTCGTTACATGTGAAAATGGCGTCGGTGACGCGGTAGGAACGGTGACTTCCCGCGCGTGCACAGACCTATGTGGCCACTGGGAGAATGGGTCCACGTGCATAGCATCTATGGTCAGGCTCAACCTGGGTCTCTGGCACTGTGAGGCAGCACCTCTACCAGCCATGCCACTGTGCCGCTCTTTGGGCAAATATTCTGTACATCATGGGACACAGCATTGTGGCCAGAAGCAGTAGCACTGAACAGGCAGAAAAAAGAGCTGAGCGGCTATTAATCGTGGCATCATTCCTGTTGCTTCCTTACCGGAGCGCCAGTTAATCCGGGATGGCCAGATCCTCCAGGATATCCTCGTTCTCCCTGTGTGAGATAAATAAATGTGTGACCTTGCTGGAAAATAGGCGTATGAATGGGAAGAGGCAGTGGCGGAGATGGACTCACCTTGGTTCCATTACAGCCGGGTATACCATGTGGGCCGATGGGGCCATCCTGTCCCGGCAAACCCTGGAACAGGAACATAGGATCTACGTTAAATAAATGACATGAAGGAAACTTTTTCCACCTCTCATCACTTTTGTTCAATATGGGGAATTATTATCGATTGACAGGAAGCAGAGGATCAATCTCAGCATGGAGGGAGAGACACTCACTACATTTAAGATGCAGCTACACAGAGGCTTAAAATCCCAAGTGGATAGAAGGCTAAGGGCCAAATGTTGGTAAATGGGACTGATGTGGATGCGTATTTGTTAGGTTGCTTAGGCATGGTGGGCTAAAGGGCCCGTTTCTGTGCTGTACCATTCTAATTAAGACCACGTACTAGGTATGTATGTGTGGGCACATGTGGCACATACGGAATCACCCGCTGCAATACTGACGTTCGCCAGGAGTGGGCAGAGCCACACCTCGAAATGGTAGCCAGCCATAGGACCTCTGCTCAGTCCACCTCTCCATCTCTCCCCCTTCCTAGTTCTCCGACCAGTCCGACTGTCCATCTGATTAAATCTTATCTCTGTACGCTTCGTTGTCACCTTCCCCCCAGCTAACAATGATCTGTTCTACGTTTTCCTTGATCATCATCCCCTTTGAGGTGTCGTTCTCACACCTTACACTTCCTTGCCTCTGTGTCGCCCTCTCCCCTGTCACTCATTCTGAAGAAGGGTCTCGACCCAAAAGGCATGCCCCGCTGAATGGCTCCAGCAATTTGTCTCCATCACAGGAGGGCAGTGGTCGAGAGAGTAGAGGCAACCAGACGGAGGGCCTTGGTCACGGAGGGGAGAGTCATCCATGGAAGGGCGAAGCTGACAAGTTGCAGGACCATCTTGCCCAATGGAAGGGGCAGGTTCTCCAGTGGAGGGGTAGGGTCAAGGACGAGGGTGGGGACAATCAAATAGAGGGGGTGTCATCTGATGGATGGGGAGCATCTGGAGGCCAAAGTCAACTTGCTACCAATCAGCAGGAGAGTAGCCACGTCCGGCCCAGGTAGATTATTGGTGTCACCAGTAGTGGGGTGGAGTTACTTCAAGAGAGGACTTCAGATACAAAACTTCTGGATGGGAATATTCGATATTTTCTCTAAAACACTTAAAATTAAACTGGATTGAGATACAAATCTAATAACTTTAGGAATGTCAGAGGCCTGTTCTAAGTTAACGATATTTCCTTGCCTACGGCCTAATAACTGCGATCAAACTCTGACTGAAAATCTGGAAAAAGCCAACAGTTCCCACAGTGAAGATGTGGATTACTGACATTACATTTAGAAAACATTAGGCTTGTTCTGGTCTCCTTTCACTGAATTTCTTCAACAACACAATGGTTGAACACAAATTTAAAACTGATGCTAGGGATGGGTGAGCGGGTTGGGGGGGGGGGGGGGGGGGGGGAAGGCCAGTGAGGCATATCTCCAGCTTATTTTTTCTCATTTCTCTTTTTTCTTCTTGCACTTTTTGGTAGTTTAGGGGTCTTTTCTTCTCTCTCTTTTACATTTTTCTTATTTTTCTTCATTCTTTCCTTCGTTCTATTTTTTTAAAATTTGTGTATCAATGTTAAAAATGACGCAGTACGAGAATTGTGTAACTTTCATGTCGATTGCTTTATTCTTGTACAATTGCTTCTAATAAAATAAATTTAAAAAAATAAGGGGATTTCAACACAGTGGAGTTAGAAACAGGCCCTTTGGTCCACTGAGTCCATGCCCAAATCATGAGAGGAATAGATCGGCTCGATGCATAGAGTATCTTGCCCAGGGTAGGTGAATCGGGGACCAGTGGACATCAGTTTAAGGTGTAGGGGACAATATTTAGCAGGAATCTGAGGGGTAACTTTCACAGAAACGGTGGTGGGTGCATGGGTGGAACAAGCTGCCAGAGGAGGTAGTTGAGGCAGGGACTATCCCAACATTTAAGGAGCAGTTAGACAGGTACATGGATGGGACAGGTTTGGAGGGGTATGGACCAAACACAGGCAGGTGGGACTAGTGTAGCTGGGACATGTTGGCTGGTGTGGGCAAGGTGGGCCGAAGGGCCTGTTTCCACGCAGTATCACTCTATAACTCTAAGACACACAGTCACACTAGTTCTATCTTGTCCCCATTATCTCATCCCTTCCCTCACATATGGGGCAATTTTACACAGGCTAATTAACCTACAAATCCACACATCTTTGAATTGCCGGAGGAAACGGGAGCCCACAGCGGAAACCCATGTGGCCACAGGGAGAACCTGCAAACTCCACACAGACAGCTCCCGAGGTCAGGATCGAACCGGGTCTCTGGCGTTGTGCGGCAGCACATGCCCTGGTGTTGCAGGGTCAACCATGTGGGGTGGGATTCTGAATGGTTTAATATATAAAGCAGATCTTTGGCATCTGCAGCCCATGGAGTGCCCTGGGCCATGCTGTCCATTCCACAACACAGATGGCCATCCAGACAGTGTCTCCCTCTCATAATCTACCAGGGCATCCGTCAGCCTCACTTCCACGTTCTTGGGCCCTGTTTCACAAAATAATTATCATAAGTTTCAAAGTATTAGTAATTTTCCTGGTGACTTGAACACTAAAAAACATTTGTATGTAAAAGAGTATGCTTCGGGAAACAGAGACCTAAACCCCTGTCCCACGGTGCGGGTTCATTCCAAGAGCTCTCTCTCCCGAGTTTGCCCTGATTCGAACTCGGAGATTTACGGTAATGGCCACTCGTCGTTACTCGGGGCTCTCGTGGACATTTTTCAACATGTTGAAAAATCTTCACGAGTCTTCCCGTGCTTACCTGCCATTAGCGAGTCTTCCCGAGTACCTGCCGTTAGCGTTACGAGCCGCTAAGAGACGTCCCTGAGCTCCGACGTACCCGCTACGTCCATTCTCCGTGCTTACCACGAGTTTGATTTTTTTTTAACTCGAGAGAGCTCTTGGAATGAACTCTTACCGTGGGACAGGGCTTATAGAGAGGGCGAAGGCCTCAGACATGGAAGCAATTAAGTTGATGTGTATGAAGGAACTGCAGATGCTGGTTTAATCCAAAGGTAGACACAATGCTGGAGTAACTCAGCGGGACAGGCAGCATCTCTGGAGAGAAGGAATGGGTGACGTTTCGGGTCGAGACCCTTCTTCAGACTCAGCCTCAGTCTGAAGAAGGATCTTGACCCGAAGCGTCACTCATGAATTACTCCAGCATTTATGATTAAATCAATGTTCAATTTACTGACGGTTCCCATCGTAAAACTCGGATGGCTCGATGTTTAAGGATGCTGCCTGTCCCACTTTCACGACCTAATTCACGACCTCTGCCGAGTTTGCCCTTGACTCATACTCGCAGCATGGTCGTCACGAGGTCGTAGGAGGTCGTAGGTAGGTTGCGATGCTAGTCGTAGGTACTCGTGGCATCAAGCAGGTCGGGGCGTTTTTTTCTAGCCTGATGAAAAATGTCCATGAGTAAAAAAGGTTGTGAATTAGGTTGTGAAAGTGGGACGGGTCCTTAACACTGCAAAACACACATTCATTTTAACAATAATTTGGAAAATACGATGCCCAAGGTTTGTGAAGTGGTGCGTACTTACTGGAACACCGGGAGTGCCGGGAAAGCCAGGAATACCTGGAGGGCCCTGTCAAACATGAAGCAAAGACAAGGTCAACATGAACAGTGTTTGTCAGCGGCACCTTACTAATCTGTTGCAAGAAGCACACGGCTAGCTGGGAGCACCCAATCCATCTACATACCTGATTCATTCATTGAATTGATTGTAAGATACAGCATGGAACAGGCTCCTCGGTCCACTAATTTCATGTTCATAACTGATAGAAGCAGAATTAGGCCATTTGGCCCATCAAGTGGAAAATTGGATAAGTATGCAGATGATACTAAGATAGGTGGTGCTGTGGATAATGAAGTAGATTTTCAAAGTAGATTCAGAGAGATTTGGGCCATTTGGAAGAGTGGGCTGAAAGATGGCAGATGGAGTTTAATGCTGATAAGTGTGAGGTGCTACATCTTGGCAGGACAAACCAAAATAGGAAGTACATGGTAAATGGTAGGGAATTGAGGAATGCTGTGGAACAGAGGGATCTAGGAATAACTGTGCATAGTTCCCTGAAGGTGGAATCGCATGTAGATAGGGTGGTAAAGAAAGCTTTTGGTGTGCTGGCCTTTATACATCAGAGCATTGAATATAGGAGTAGGGAAGTAATGTTAAAATTGTACAAGGCATTGTTAAGACCAATTCTGTAGTATGGTGTACAATTTTGGTCACCTAATTATAGGAAGGATGTCAACAAAATAGAGAGAGTACAGAGGAGATTTATTAGAATGTTGCCTGGGTTCCAGCAACTAAGTTACAGAGAAAGGTTGAACAAGTTAGGTCTTTATTCTTTGGAGCGCAGAAGGTTAAGGGGGGACTTGATTGAGGTCTTTAAAATGATGAAAGGGATAGACAGAGTTGACGTGGATAAACTTTTCCCATTGAGGGTAGGGTAGATTCAAACAAGAGGGCATGACATGAGAATTAAGGGACAGAAGTTTAGGGGTAACATGAGGGGGAACTTCTTTACTCAGAGAGTGGTGGCTGTGTGGAATGATCTTCCTGCAGAAGTGGTGGAGGCAGGATCGATTTTAACATTTAAAAGTAAAGTGGATAGGTATATGGACGGGAAGGGAATGGAGGGGTATGGTCTGAGTGCAGGTAGATGGGACTAGGGGAAAATAAATGGTCGGCACGGACTGGAAGGGCTGAGAGGGCCTGTGTCCGTGCTGTAATTGTTATATGGTTATATGGTTATAAGTATACTCTACCATTCAATCATGGCTGATCCAACTCTCCCACTCAACCCCATTCTCCTGCCTTCTCCCCGTATACCCTGACACTAAATTCATGCTAGCCACTGATTAACTGCTCACACGACTGTGTTAGAAAGCTTTCACATTCACTCCCTGCACACTAGGAGCAATTTACAGAGGCCAATTACCCTGCAATCCCACACGTCTTTGGAAGGTAGGAGGACACCAGAGCACCCGGTGGCAACCCAGGGGGCCATAGGAAGAACACGTGAACTCCACACAGACAGCACGGTCAGGATCGAACCTGGGTCTCCTGTGCCTAACTCTATCAGTGGTGTGACTGTACTGCCATGGTTTGTTAGATGGCTGTCAGTACTGGCAAGGATGGCTGATGATACTGCACTTGTTCTAGATCCTCCTCCCATTCATCTGAACCCTGACTATTGCTCTACCAGCTTGTTGAAACCTGTAGCATCCACATACGATCCTCTGTCACTTACTCGTAGTCCTTTGGGGCCTGGGAACCCATGTGGTCCGGTGTCACCCTAAGAAGAGAGAAAATAAAATGAGCGCTCTTTCCAAGTCCAACAGTTTAATAGAAAACATAGTAAGAAAAAGCAGGAAAAATATGCCCTGAGCTTGCTTCCACCATTCAATAACTGTCCTGCCTTCTCCCTGCAGCCAGCAATCCCCTTTATTGTCCAAGATTTATCACATTTGTGGTTTTGGTGGATGATTAGGGGAAGTCGTGGATTGGAACACCAATGGACTTTAGGGGAAGTCGTGGATTGGAACACCAATGGCAGCAACGCAGGGCCACGCTGCAGAACCACTCTGACTTCTTCTTCACATTCTTTCACATCTCCATCCTTTCCAGTCAAACTTAGTCCTGAGACCGTGCCCTCAGACCCAAAGTTCTCAATTGAAGAAACATCCTCATGGCCTCCACTCTTCAAAGACCACAGAAGGATCTCAATCCGAGATGTCATTTCTACATTCTCTCCACAGGTGCTGCCTGACCCGTTAAATTTCTCTAGCACTTCTGCTTTGAGGGCCTGTCCCACTTTCCCGAGCTGCTCACGAATTCTCCCAAGTTTTCCCATTGATTCAAACTTGAAGAATGTTCGTAACGTGTCCGTAGGAGTACGTAGATATATCGTAGCGGCTGGTTATGTCAGCCGTAGGTACTCGGGGCATCAGGTAAGTCGGGACGTTTTTTCCAGCAGGACAAAAAATGTCCATGGGTAAAAAAAATAGTCAGGAGGAAAAGAATTGCAACATTTAATGCCCCGAGTACCGACAGCTGACATAACGAGCCCCGACGATATATCTACGGACTCCTATCGACCCGTTACGAACATTCTCCGAGTTTGAATCAAGGGGAAAGCTCGGGAGAATTCGTGAGCAGCTCGGGAAAGTGGGACAGGCCCTTTATTTAGAACATGCTTTCTTCAAAGCTATAAGCCTTTAGCTGCAGAGTCTGGTGTTTTCCAATTGCTCAGTGGTAGGGATGCTAATGAACATATCCTCTCCTCTGTCACGTTCACTGACTAGTTAGAATACTCTGACTGGTTCAGCATCTTTGAAGTTAGAAGGGGAATATCCTCCCAGGCACAGTACAGTGACATACTCAGGTAGAGGATGCTGAGCAGGCTCTGGGCTAGTCCAGGAGTCTGGGACACTTGGAACCTGACCTCTGCCCTGCTGACACAAAGCCTCAAAAGGCTGCCAGGATGTTTGAAGCCAACACCAATTCATAGAAACATAGAAAATAGGTGCAGGAGGAGCCCATTCAGCCCTTCGAGCCAGCACCACCATTCATTGTGATCATGGTTATTTGTCCCCAATCAATAACCCGTGCCTGCCTTCTCCCCATATCCCTTGACTCCACTAGCCCCTAGAGCTCTATCTAACTCTCTCTTAAATCCATCCAATGACTTGGCCTCCACTGCCCTCTGTGGCAGGGAATTCCACAAATTCACAACTCTCTGGGTGAAAGAGTTTTTCTCACCTCAGTCTTAAATGACCTCCCCTTTATTCTAAGACTGTGGCCCCTGGTTCTGGACTCGCCCAACATTGGAAACATTTTTCCTGCATCTAGCTTGTCCAGTCCTTTTATAATTTTATATGTTTCTATAAGATCCCCCCTCATCCTTCTAAACTCAAGTGAATACAAGCCTAGTCTTTTCAATCTTTCCTCATATGACAGTCCCGCCTTCCCAGGGATCAATCTCGTGAACCTACGCTGCACTGCCTCAATCACAAGGATGTCCTTCCTCAAATTAAGAGACCAAAACTGTACACAATACTCCAGATGTGGTCTTACCAGAGCCCTATACAACTGCAGAAGAACCTCTATACTCCTATACTGAAATATATACTCCTCTATACTCCTTGTTATGAAGGTCAACAGTCCATTAGCTTTCTTCACTGCTTGCTGTACCTGCACGCCAACTTTCAGTGACTGGTGTACAAGGACACCCAGGTCTCGCTGCACCTCCCCCTTACCTAACCTAACCCCATTGAGATAATAATCTGCCCCCTTGTTTTTGCCGCCACAGTGGATAACCTCACATTTCTCTATATTATACTGCAACCAGAGCGAGAAGTGAGGCAAACACAGGAGAACACAGCTCAGCGGTTCAGTTTAGTTTGGAGATACAGCGCGGAAACAGGCCCTTCGGCCCACCGAGTCCGCACCGACCAGCGATCCCCACACATTAACACTTCACTACGCACGCTAGGGACAATTTACATTTCTACCACGCCAATTAACCTACAAATGCGTACGTCTTTGGAGTGTGCGTTGAAACCGAAGATCTCGGAGAAAACCCACGCAGATCACGAGGAGAACGTACAAACGGTACTGATAGCACCCATAGTCAGGATCAAACCAGGGTGTCTGGCACTGTAAGGCAGCAACTCTACCGCTGGGCCCTAGCAAATGCGCGAATAATTTATTTCAAAGATAAATCATTTCAAAAAGATTTCACAAACACTTATTGCTTCAAATGCTCTCAATCACACGCACTGCACACCCTTTATCTGTGCACACCAAAATCTGTCAGCCCCACTCTAGTGTTTACACTTTTCCCTTATGAAAGTTAAGCCCCTGTCCCACTTAGGAGACCTAAACAGCAACCTCTGGTGATCTTGCCCACCACCCAAGATTTCCATGAGGTTCCCGGAGGTTTTGGTCACTCTCCCTAATGGTTGAGAGTGGTTTCCGCGTGGTTGAGGCATCATCTAGGTTGCTGCTATTTTTTCATCTTGATTAAAACCGGCCTCGACTAAAAATAGGTTGTCGTTTTAAAAATCGATCATTTTTTAGTTGCCGGTCTAGTCGAAGCCGGTTTTCTTCATTGTCGAGGAAGGTTTTCAACATATGCACGGGAGGTGGTAGGAGGTTGCAGGTCACCTCCACCTTGATTTTTTTTTTGGGTGGCGGGCAAGGTCACCAGAGGTTGCCGTTTAGGTCTCCTAAGTGGGACAGGTTAGCAGTCGAATCTGAGACCATTTCCCCAGTAGGCAGCAACTCCCAGATCACAGCTTGCTGCAGGAAACATTCTCATGGGAAGGAAAGATTGGACCATGTTTTCAACACGGACTCCATTTGGAAAGATAAGTTCAGTTTCTTCACAGGCTTGTAATTGGCTCCTTGAGCTGCCGATCATTGAAGTGATGAGGTCACATTATATTCTTTCCTACCTTTATTCCTCTTGTCCCAGGAGGACCCTCAGGGCCTGGGAACCCGGGCAAGCCTATGTGACCTTCCAGTCCCGGCAGGCCTCTTACACCCTGCATGGCCAGAAATGAAACACCGTCAGCATAAAATACAGATACTTGTTGCACAATGAAACACCGAAGCACAAAAGATCAAATGCATAACATGTACTGCTTGGTCAGAATTCCTCCATGTATCTGAAACCCAGTCTCTCATTACAATGTGTAGGAAGCAACTGCAGATGTTGGTTTCAGGACGTTTCTGTCCTGGGCCTCCTCCAATGTCAGAGTGAGGCCCAGTGCAAATTGGAGCCCAGCACCTCATATTTCACCGGGAGTGCTTACAACCCGACTGTATGAATATTGATTTCTCTAACTTCAAGTAACCTCTGCATCTCCTCTCTCTCTGTCCCACCCCACCCAAGTCGTACCGGCTTCAAAGTCCTTGTTGAGTCTCATTGTCGGTAACTCGTTTTCACCTAGCTCACAGCTAACAATGGCCTGTTTCCTTTATCATCGTTACTTTTTTGCATATCTTTCATTCATTTGTTCTCTATCTCTCTACATCACTGTCTATATGTCTCGTTTCACTTTCCCCTGACACTCAGTCTGAAGAAGGGTCTCGACCCGAAACGTCACCTATTCCTTTTGAATAGCACCAAGAGATATTGCCTGACCCGCTGAGTGGCTTCAGATTTTTGTATCTCTCATTGCCTGTGGCTTATGTTCCAACCAGGCTGGGATTTTGGGGGGCAGGGTGGTGTTGGGATATTCGAGACTGGCTGCTAGTAGCTCAGTACAGATGAGCATGCAAGCACCAGCGCCAACAGTACAGGGCCGTGCTGCAGTGCTGCCGTGACTCTGTGGAAGAGAAATGGAGGAATCAAGGAATTTTCACCGTGGGCGAGAAGTGGAAACAAGGAATTGCAGATGCTTGTTTACAGAGAAAACGACACAAAGTGCTGGAGTAACTCAGCTGGCTCGGAGATCCGTGAGTGGCCGGGGATTGTAATCAGCGGCAGGGACTGGGGCGATGATGATTGTGCTCCAAATTGTCGGAGTGTTGGTGAAGGTCGCGGCCCAGTGAAGGGGTGGGAAGGGGGTAGATGGGGTTTGCTACAGTGATCACTGAGTAACGTCGAGGCTAAACTGCAGCAGTCTGAAGGAGACCCACGGTGAACTGAGCTGCATTCCAAAAACAAGATTATTAATGGCTTGGACAGTCTAGAGGCAGGAAACATGTTCCCGATGTTGGGGGAATCCAGAACCAGGGGCCACAGTTTAAGAATAAGGAGTAAGCCATTTACAACGGAGACGATGAAACACTTTTTCTCACAGAGAGTGGTGAGCCTGTGGAATTCTCTGCCTCGTGGGCGGTGGAGGCAGGTTCTCTGGATGCTTTCAAGAGAGAGATAGATAGGGCTCTTAAAAATAGTGGAGTCAGGGGATATGGGGAGAAGGCAGGAGCGGGGTACTGATTGGGGACGATCAGCCATGATCACATTGAATGGCGGTACTGGCTCGAAGGGCCGAATGGCCTCCTCCTGCACCTAGTGTCTATTGTCATACCGTGATACATTTGAGACAGGCCATTCAACATGTTGACTTGCACAGTGCCCAAGACATGGATGTACACTCAGTATGGGGGCAAGTGGGGCACTTGAAACAGACCTGGTTACAAGTGTAGATGAATGATACTTGACTTTATTGTCATGTGTGACAAGTCCC
This sequence comes from Raja brachyura, assembly GCA_963514005.1. Next base: position 63,448,353 of record OY740793.1, read on the forward strand.
AGTGAGATTCTTTGTTTTGCAAACTCAAGGTATACAAAGAGTCGCCACATAAAGGGCATCGACACAGTTACAAGTATTCCATTTTAACACAAACCAAACTTGGCCGGGCAGGGCCCCTGTAAGCTCTGGTTGAGCAGTCCTCCCATGCGATGCAACGGGCTGTTTCCAGATGGGTGGCCTGTGCTGTTCACGGCCACGGACGCACATATGAATGGGGTGGACAAGACTTCAAAGTGCGCCGTGCACCTCACAGAACATCTGCACACATCTAGGGACATCCGCAGCATGCACACGGAGGGCCTGGGAGTAATTTTGTGACCTTTGTAGAACTTTCCACAATTGAAGATTTTGATAAAATTCCTTTGCAAAAAATAATTCATCTCTTTGTGAAAGAGTTTCTCAGTCAAAGTAGTTGTGGACATTTCTGTTGATTACAGGGCAACCTTGTGGAGCCTGCAGGTACTGTAACACCTTGTTACGTGAGGAAGGGAACCCCTATTTTTCTTTCAACCTCCAGACAGCTTTCAAAGTGGGAAATGGCTGTCGATTGGACTATGCATTGTGAAGGGTCTGTGATGGGGAGATTGGATCCGGTGGAGCGGTCTGATGAATGGTCTTGACCCGAAGCGTCACCTATTCCTTTTCTCCAGAGATGCTGCCTGACCCGCTGAGTTACTCCCGTTTTTTTGTGTCAATCTTGGGTTAAATAGATACAATTGTAAATAAATATACATGAAGTGCTGGAGTACCTCAGCGGCTCAGGCAGCATCCCTGGTGGACCTGAACAGGTGATGTTTCGGATCAGGATCTATCTTCAGACTGATCGTAGTGTATCCACCTGTCACCCACCTGGCTTTGTCCTACCCCACCTCTCCTCCACCTTTCACCCCCTGTTGCAATCTCGATGTACAAGAGTTCCGACCCAAAGCTCCGCCCACCAATTTCCTCCGCCGCTGAGTTACTCCAGCACATTGTGTCCTTTTTTGTAAACTAGAATCTGCAGTTCCTGGTGTCTATGGATACATGTGGCGCATAATTCAATTTAAGTAAAAAAATCAGGTAAATCTGGGACCAAGCTGTACAGGGTCCGTAATTTTTCTTCCGGATCTTCCACATGTTGGTTGTTTGAGGAATGTGAAGAGGTCGATTGCCAACCAAAGAATGACCAAACTCTACCTTCACGGTTTTGGATCACACATCACCTGTGGATAAAACAGACCCCACATGGACAAGACAAAATGTCTAGGAAGGACCTGCAGATGCTGGTTAAAACTGAATGCAAAATGCTGGAGTAACTCAGCGGGATAGGCAGCATCTCTGGAGAGATTTCCAGATTGACATTTCTGAAGAAGGGTCTCGATCTGAAACGTCACCTATTCCTTTTCTCCAGCTAAGTTGCTCCAGCTTTTTGTGTCTATTCTCACATGGACAAGGTGGTCTTCAAAGGCCTCATGAGGTCTGATTTGTCACTAGGCAAAGGGACCTGCTCAAGGCTCCAGAGGTCCCTCCATACCAAACATTCACCCATTGCAGTGGACATCCCCACGGATCTCAAATCCTTCAGACTGGTTATGGTTCCCATCCCATTACTGATGTGTCCAATCCCACCACGATCTTACATGTCACCCATATTGATTTCCGATCCAACCTTCAGTTAACCAAGCTCTCACTATGCAGCATCTTCCAGATCAATACTGAATCCCAAGCCACCCACCCTGGTCCAATCTCATCCCCTCAGGCCTCCTTATCACAGATCCACCTCACAATCACCACCAATCCTATCCTTGGCGGATCACTTAAACAAAATAGCTTTCAGTGCACAAAAGTGTTCGCTTCCGTTGCATCCGACACCTCGAGCCTTGTGCTCCACAAAATCTTGTGGTAGTGGGGTATTTGTGAGAAGGGTTTGAAGCATAGTACCCTGTAAATAATATAACAAACGATTAAAAAAGTTCAGTGTGTATGTGTATATGTATATATATATATATGTGTGTATATATATTATATAAACATATACATGCACACACATACAAGTTGGAAAGGGCACAGAGAAGACTTACGAGAATGTTGACAGAACTAAATGGTCTGAGCAACAGGGAGAGGTTGAGTAGGCTGGGACTCTATTCCTTGGAGCGCAGGAGGATGAGGGGTGATCTCTTCGAGGTGTATAAAATCATGAAAGGTGTAGATCGGGTAGACGCACAGAGTAGGCGAATCGAGGATGAGGACATAGACTCATTTTGCTCTGGTATTTTATTTCATTCACATGTTTAAACTGTAATGTTTTGTTGTTAATGCTTTATGTTTCATTCTTATTGTTACTGTATGCCGTGCTGTTACTTGCGAGCGGAGCACCAAAGCAAATTCCTTGTATGTGTACATACTTGGCCAATAAACGTATTCATTCATTCATAGGTTTAAGGTGAAGGGGAAAAGATTTAATAGGAATCTGAGGGGTAACGTTTTCACACAGAGGGTGGTGAGTGTATGGAACAAGCTGCCAGAGGAGGTAGTTGAGGCCAACATTTAAGGAAAGTTAGACAGGTACATGGATATGACAGGTTTGGAGGGATATGGGCCAAACTAGTGTAGCTGGGACATGTGGCTGGTGTTGGCAAGTTGGTCTGAAGGGCCTGTTTCTGCGCAGTTTCACTCTATGACTCTATGACATACATATATACACATACACACACATACATATATACATATACACATGAAACCAAACCATAATAGTGCAAAATGACACAAGCAATGCCCCCATGTCTATGTAGGTCAGAGCTTGTTTGGAGGTTGTGGTGTTCAATAACCTAATGGCCGTCGGGACAAAGCTGCACATTACAATATTCAGGCTCCTGTGGATTTAGCAGGTTTAGCGGTGTTTCTGTCCTTCCTATGGCCAAACAGTGGCCTTCTCTTCACCTGGTGGTTCACAGTAGTAGGTGTGGGGTTGGGGCCATTGGTCAGGGATCGATTCTGGTGGTGAAGGTAACCTGGGGAATGTAGGCATCGATAGAAATATGATCCGCCTTTGGGAGGGTCCTGGCCAGAGCTCGTGGAGAACCACGTATCACACAGAAACTGTTGCAATCCTTTCTCACTTGGAATCATTCATGCAGCAGGAAGGAGTGCCAGGTCAGACTGGTAGATGGGTTGCAAGGGGTCGTTCATGAGGAATCGCCTACAAAATGGTTTGAATCTTGCGGTTCAGAGTGTAAGGACTCTAAAAACATACCTTGTCACCTTTCACTCCACTGCAATCACAGCCTGATCCTGCTGAGCAGCCATGACAAGCCTGCAACGAAATACACAGTGTTTATTAATTAATAACTCCACCAAAGGGTTGCTGCGGAATGATAACATTATAACCATATAACCATATAACCATATAACAATTACAGCACGGAAACAGGCCTTCTCGGCCCTTCCAGTCCGTGCCGACCATTTATTTTCCCCTAGTCCCATTATATCAATGCTTCAATGTGTAGGAAGGAACTGCACAGGATGGTTTAAACTGAAGGTAGACACAAAAAGCTGGAGTAACTCTGTGGGTCAGACAGCATCTCTGGACAAAAGGAATAGGTGACGTTTTGGGTCGAGACCCTTCTTCAGACCCTTCAGTCTTAAAATGGACCCCGACCCGAAACGTCAGCTATTCCTTTTCTCCAGAGATGCTGCCTGACCTGCCGAGTTATTCCAGCTTGTTGTGCCTATCAATGGCTCAATGTTAGTTCACACTGATCACGTCTTCACTTTATGCAAGACGTATTCTGCTGGGATAATCTAATTTTAAACTTACTTTATTTGTCAAGAATACTGTTGCTTTGATGTTTGTACCAAAAATTATTGGATATAATTTATTCCCCAGATAAACTTTATTCATGATTTAAAAAAAAACTTGAAAACTGTGCAAAAATGCTTCATACATTCTTAGCATCTCTACGTTAAATAGTGTTGTAGTGTGGCTTGAAAACTGGCCAAGACACCCATTACAGTCGCTTGTCCTCTTCTTGACAGCCCCAATCAAATATGGAAGGTCCACAGGGCCTGAAAGCTATGACTCTTTCAAAAGTGAAGGGGATAGAAGTTTCTCTTTGGGGCACTTAACACATAGAACAGGACAGACAGCACTGGGACAGCAACAGGGTCCTTGGCCACAATATCTGTGCCAAACATGGTGCCAAGGTCATCTCTTATCTGCCTGTGTGTGATCCATATCCCCTGCATAGTCATATGCCGATCCAAAAGCCTCTTCATAGAAACATAGAAACATAGAAATTAGGTGCAGGAGTAGGCCATTCGGCCCTTCGAGCCTGCACCGCCATTCAATATGATCATGGCTGATCATCCAACTCAGTATCCCGTACCTGCCTTCTCTCCATACCCTCTGATCCCCTTAGCCACAAGGGCCACATCTAACTCCCTCTTAAATATAGCCAATGAACTGGCCTCAACTACCCTCTGTGGCAGAGAGTTCCAGAGACCCACCACTCTCTGTGTGAAAAAAGTCCTTCTCATCTCGGTCCTAAAGGATTTCCCCCTTATCCTTAAGTTGTGACCCCTTGTCCTGGACCTCCCCAACATCGGGAACAATCTTCCTGCATCTAGCCTGTCTTTAACCCCTTAAGAATTTTGTAAGTTTCTATAAGATCCCCTCTCAATCGCCTAAATTCTAGAGAGTATAAACCGAGTCTATCCAGTCTTTGTTCATAAGATAGTCCTGACATCCCAGGAATCAGTCTGGTGAACCTTCTCTGCACTCCCTCTATGGCAATAATGTCCTTCCTCAGATTTGGAGACCAGAACTGTACGCAATACTCCAGGTCTCACCAAGACCCTATACAACTGAAGTAGAACCTCCCTGCTGCTATACTCAACTCCTTTTGCTATGAAGGCCAACATACCATTGGCTTTCTTCACTGCCTGCTGCACCTGCATGCCTACTTTCAATGACTGGTGTACCATGACACCCAGGTCGCGCTGCATCTCCCCTTTTCCTAATCGGCCACCATTTAGATAATAATGCCACTATTATTGCCACTTCAATGCCACTATCATTGTCTGCCTCAACTATCATCCCTGACAGGGTACACAAAAGGCTGGAGAAACTCAGCGGGTGCAGCAGCATCTAAGGAGCGAAGGAGATAGGCGACGTTTCGGGTCGAGACCCTTCTTCAGACTCATCTGCAGTTCCTTCTTTAACAACATATCATCCCTGACAGTGCATTCCAGACACTCACCACTCTCTGCACATCTCCTTTAAACTTTGTCCTTCTCACTTTAAAGTCATGCCCTCTATCTGGTCTGTCCATCCGGATATGGGGAAAAGGCAGGAACGGGGTACTGATTGGGGATGATTGGCCATGATCACATTGAATGGCGGTGCTGGCTCGAAGGGCCGAATGGCCTGCTCCTGCACCTATTATCTATTGTCTATGTACAAACTCTCTTTGTAGCTGGTATGTCCCAATCCAGGCAACCTTCTGGTAAACCGCCCTTGCACAATATCCAAAGCCATGTCCATAAGTTATGTTGGCCTGTAGGCTTGTAAGTTATGGAACGAGGCCTTAGCTCTGTTTTAAAAGACGGACACTGAGGTAAATGCATGAACGTGCGCCATCTGCTGGGCAGTGCAGCACTGCAAGCCTACTCCCACTTTTGGTTTAAACCTTCCACCACAGATTGACAAAGATGAGACCCTTTTACACCTTGTCCCCCAGCATTGTGACTCATCACAAATCAGCACACAAGCCAAAGGCTTTCCTCCCGTCACAAGCTGGGCCGACAGATCAAAGGTTCACAGAATGTGTCGGAAGGAGCTGCAGATGCAGGTTTACACCAACGATAGGCACAAAGTGCTGGAGTAACTCAGCGGGACGGGCAGCATCTCTGGGGAGAAGGAATGGGTGACGTTTCGGGTCGACACCCTTCCTCAGACTGAGAGTCAGGGGAGAGGGAGACATAGAGATATGTTACGGTAAGGTGTGAAAACACAGATCAAAGGGGACGATGATCAAGGAAATGCAGAACGATACATTGTTAGCTGAGGTGACAATGAGGCAATCAATTAGTCATATTTAACTAGACCTACGCTATCCCCCCCAGTTGCCAAACACTTTAACTCCCTCTCACATTCCCTCACTGACCTTCCTGTCCTGGGCCTCCTCCATTGTCAGAGTGAGGCCCAGCGCAAATTGGAGGAGCAGCACCTCATATTTCACTTGGGTAGTTTACACCCCAGCGGTATGAACATTGACTTCTCTAACTTCAAGTAACACTTTCTTTCCCTCTCTCTCTGTCCCTCCCCACCCTAGTTCTACTAATTTCACTGTCCTCCTGATTGTACTGGTTACTGATACAATGCCTCTTTGTCACCTTCCCCTCAGCTAACAGTGTACCATTCTACATTGCCTTATCGCCATCCACTTATATGTGTTTTCACACCTTACCCTTCCACATCTGTGTCTCCCTCTACCCGTGCGTGCGTGACTCCCAGTCTGAAGAAGGGTCTCGACCCAATATGTCACCCACTCCGTCTCTCCGGAGATGCTGCCTGTCCCGCTGAGTCACGCCAGCTTTTTGTGTCTATCAAAGTTCATAGAAGATCCTTATACAGTAGTTCGGAAAGAGGTAATCTTCACCTCTGGCTGTTCCGACCTGGATTCTGATCCAGGTCCCAAAGCACCAGTGCAACTTCCTAACCCACTCCCGCACACAGGTGTCGGCACCAGCGCTGGCCATTAGATTTATTCAACAAATTCAATATTTCCTGCTGACGGATCTGACAGAAGCGTCCTTCCACCACCTAGTGGCAGAATGCTGGCAGTACAACACCACAGCCTTCAATAATAATGATAATAATAATCAAATTGGAATAGTATCTGGAATAGAAGAATTTGGTGACATTTCTCCATTTTGTTTATTGTCACGTGTACCGAGGTACAGTGAAAAGCTTTAAGGGCCTGTCCTACCAGCATTCAACTCCATGCGATGAGCGCGATCAAACTGAAAGCGAGGGCCGCGCGGAGGTCGGGTGAGTGGTGCAACGCGGCGCAAAGTGAGGCGAACTTGGAGCGAAGTCTTAAAGGTAAGTTCGCCAGGACAGAGGCACACACACACAGAGGGGCACAGAGGCACACACAGAGAGGGCCATGGAGCCACACAGAGAGGGTCACGGAGGCATGACGTGTAATGCGTCGAGGCGACTGCGAGCCGACAAGCCGTTGCCGTTGAATTTTTGAACACGGTCAGTTTTTCGGAGCCCCGCGCGATGTCGGGACGAACTCCGCACAATTCCGCACGGCTCCGGCGATCGAAGTGGGACCGGCCCCGCGACGCCGGACGGCTCAAGCGACCACGTTAGGTCGCGCTCATCGCATAGAGTTGCATGCTGGTGGGACAGGCCCTTAAGTCGCCTGCTGTCCAGTCAGCGGAAAGACAATACATGACTACAATCAATCCATTTACAGTGTGTAGATACACGATAAGGGAATAACGTCTAGTGCAAGGTAAAGCCAGCAAAGTCCAATCAAGGATAGTCCGAGGGTCACTAAAGATGAGGTAGATAGTAGTTCAGCACTGCTCTCTGGTTGTGGTAGGCTGATTCAGTTGCCTGATGACAGCTGGGATGAAACTGTCCCTGAATCTGGAGGTGTGAGTTTTCACACTTCTGTACCTTTTGCCTTTTGGGAGAGGGGAGAAGAGGGAGTGGCCTCTTTAACCTCTTTAACCTCTAACAACCACCCTCCCCTTTAGAAGTTCTTCTCTTCTTTCTTCCCCCCACCCCCTTCTCCTCCCTTCCCCTCCCCTCAGGACATGCACTTATATCGAGGCAATACGGGCTCCTGAGTAACCGGATTTGGCCTGTGCTTTCCAGGGTCCCAATGCGAACAACTTTCTCCAGAAGATTGAAGAGGACCTGGGACTTGCAGATGTTAAGTGCGGGGCCCATCTTATTGTGTGGTTTGTTGAGCGAGTTGATGCTGTCTTGGAATCCTTTCTCCAAGCTTGCAGTGTCTGCAGGAGGCAGCTCGATGCTTGCGATTCAGGCGAATGATAGCAGGATGGAGGTGCTATAGGTTTCCACTGTGGATGTTGCTCTAGTCCCAAGGACACGAGGTGCAAGGCTGCAGTGAAAAAACTGAGCAATGCTTCGGGGGCAATGACAGAGCCCTGTCACTGGCCTGCACCGAGATTGGTTCAGTTGTTGCACCAACTAGACCATTAGTTGCACATCGATTCGTGAGTCAACATATGTGCTTCAACAGATATGAGATATATTCCTCATATCTCTTTATTAATTTGGTTAACAAAATCTATCTGTCCCATTTCCAATTTGAACACTTTGCAGAGTTCCAGATTCTTGCAACCACTTCCCAACTCCACTCCATTTTAATCACCAACTCATTGTACACCTCACCTCCCCCGCCTGCTCCACTCTGAAAACTGTATCCTTCAACGTTTTCTCCCAGTGTGGAGGAAACAGCCTTGATCTGAAGCATTCATTGGTTTCTCTTTCCACAGATGCTGCTGGACTGACTAAGTTCTTCCAGCATTTTCTGGTTTTTGTTTCCTAGCTCTAATTTTCAGTCTATGTCCTGCCCCCTCACCAGTCCATGTTGCTGCAAGTAAAATAAATAGATATTCTCTCTTGACTTTATCAGCTCCACCTAGCATCTTGATAACATCGATAAAGGCTCTTCTTAATCAGAGACTCTCCTTGTAATTTAATGCTTGGAATACAGGTACCTTTTTGGTAAATCAATGGTGGACTTTACCCCAGGCTCCAAAACTGCTGAGAGTTTAGAGTGGTTTATTATTGTCATGTGTACCTAGGTACAGTGAAACACTTTGTTGTGTACTATCCTGTACTATAACTGTGCATAGTTCCCTGAAGGTGGAATCGCATGTAGATAGGGTGGTAAAGAAAGCTTTTGGTGTGCTGGCCTTTATAAATCAGAGCATTGAATATAGGAGTAGGGAGGTAATGTTAAAATTGTACAAGGCATTGGTAAGACCAATTCTGGAGTATGGTGTACAATTTTGGTCGCCTAATTATAGGAAGGATGTCAACAAAATAGAGAGAGTAAATGCTAAATGCATTTCGTTGTCTCTGTACTGTACACTGACAATGACAATTAAAATTGAATCTGAATCTGAATCTGAGAGTACAGAGGAGATTTACTAGAATGTTGCCTGGGTTCCAGCAACTAAGTTACAGAGAAAGGTTGAACAAGTTAGGTCTTTATTCTTTGGAGCGCAGAAGGTTAAGGGGGGACTTGATTGAGGTCTTTAAAATGATGAAAGGGATAGACAGAGTTGACGTGGATAAGCTTTTCCCATTGAGGGTAGGGAAGATTCAAACAAGAGGGCATGACATGAGAATTAAGGGACAGAAGTTTAGGGGTAACATGAGGGGGAACTTCTTTACTCAGAGAGTGGTGGCTGTGTGGAATGATCTTCCTACAGAAGTGGTGGAGGCAGGATCGATTTTAACATTTAAAAGTAAAGTGGATAGGTATATGGACGGGAAGGGAATGGAGGGGTATGGTCTGAGTGCAGGTAGATGGGACTAGGGGAAAATAAATGTTCGGCACGGACTGGAAGGGCCGAGAAAGCCTGTTTCCATGCTGTAATTGTTATATGGTTATATGGTTATATGGTTATCCCGTCAGTGAAAAGACTATACAAGATTACAATCAAGCTGAACACAGTGGACAGATACAGGCTAAATGGTTTCAAGAGAGAGCTAGATAGGGCTCTTAAAGAGTCACGGTATATGGGGAGAAGGCAGGAACGGGGTACTGATTGGGGATGATCAGCCATGATCACATTGGATGGTGGTGCTGGCTCGAAGGGTCAAATGGCCTACTCCTGCACCTGTTGTCTGTTGTAAATGGTATAACATTCCGTGCAAGATAAATGAGGTAGATGGTAGGTCAGGACTGCCCTATAGTTGGTGAGAGGATGGTTCAGGTGTCTGATAACAGCTGGGAATGAACTGTCCCTGAACCGGGAGGTATACATTTTCATATTTCTGTACCTCTTGCCTGATGGGAGAGGGGAGAAGATGGAGTGACCTGGTGAGACTGGTGAGATGATGCTGCTGGCCTTGCCGAGGCAGTGCAAAGTGTAGATCGAGTCAATGGAACGGAGGTTGGTTTGTGTGATGGCCTGGGCTGCGTCCACAATTCTGCAATTTCTTGCGATCTTGGATGGAGCTGTTCCTGAACCATGCATGTGATGCATCCTGATAAAATGCTTTCGATGTTGCATCTGCGGTTAGAGTTGTTGGCGACATGCCAAACTATCTAAGCCTTCTAAGGAAGCAGAGGCATTGATGTGCTTTCTTGTCCATTGCTTCAATAAGGTCCTGGACAAATTGCGGGCAATAATAATTCCTAAGAACTAAAAGCTTTTAACCTTCTCTATTTCGGCACCATCAATGTATGCCGGGGTACATGTACTGCTTCACTTCCTGAAAGGTCAAAGGTTGTTGACTTGGCACCAAGTTGCAAGCTTCTCAATCAATCAGTATCCAAACGTTTGCATATCTGCAGCACAACTTCAAACCCTTGGACTCCATTCCATTTCCAGCCGTAAAGGACAACACAATACAGGACAATAATACTTTATGAGCCAAGTACGTTTTGCAACTTACGAAGAATTTCATTTGCCAAGTCAGCCACACAAATAAAAAGCAACAGATCACGCATAACACAGTTTAACACAAACATCCACCACAGTGACCCCTCCACATTCCTCACTGTGATGGAAGGCGAAATAAACGTTCAATCTCTTCCCTTCGTTGTCCCCCAGCGATCGGGAGCCTCGAGCCTCCTGTTGATGGGATGATCTTACTCCCGTAGCAGAAAATCGGGGGGGAATTTCAGCTCCCCCGCGCCGAGCGATCTATCCCGGGTTGGGGCAGCTCGAACGTCGTGCGGCTTCCGGAGCTTCCCGACTCGGTCTCTCCCGAGACTGCGAGCCCTTGATGTTAAAGTCCGCAGGCCGCGCGGTTGAAGCGTCGATCCCAGGCAAGGAATCGGCCCCGGTGGTAAGTCCACGCCCAAAGTCAGTCACGAGCAAGGCCTCCAGCTCCACGAAGTTAGGCTGCAGAGCGACCGGAGATACGACCCGGAAAACAATCGCATCTCCGGCAAGGTAAGAGACCCCCCCCCCCCACACATAAAACAAACCAGAGAACATTTACACAAACTTTTAAAACCCACTAAAAATAACAAAAACAGACAAAAGAACAGACAGACTGTTGGCGAGGCTGGCAATCGTACGGCTCCCCTGCTGGCATCCTTTAATAACCCACTGTGGTGGTACAGTGGTGTAGCGGTAGAGTTGCTGCCTTACAGCGCCAGGGATCTGGGTTCGATCTTGACTACGGATGCTGTCAATATGGAGTTTGTACGTTCTCCCTGTGACCGCATGGGTTTTCTCTAGGTGCTCTGGTTTCTTTCCACACTCCAAAGATGTACAGTTTTGTACGTTAAGTGGCTTCAGTAAAACTGTCTCTCGTGTGCAGGACTAATGATGGTCTACAGGGTGATAGCTGGTGAGAATGGACGGTGGGCTGAAGGGCCAGTTTCCGCACTGTATCTCCAAAGTCTAATCCACAATATTGTAAAGGTATATTTGTAACCAATTTTGTCATTTGTTTTGCAGAAGACTCCATTTAGTTTTAGTGCTAAATACAAACTTACATTTGAGAATCAAAACCGAACGCAACCCATTTTCTATTCTATACATGTCCAAAGCAGTTGGCCATCCTGAATCCATTGGACATAGGTTTATTTCAAGAGGGTTAGAATACCAAAACAGGGATGTAATGCTGAGGCGTTGGTCAGGCTGAATTTGGAGGATATGGAGCAATTTTGGGCACCATATCTGAGGAAGGATGTGCTGGCCGTGTAGAGGGTCCAGAGGAGGTTTACAAATATGATCCCAGGAATGTGTGAGTTAACATACACTGAGCATTTGACGGCCTGGGCCTGTACTCACTGGAGTTTGGAAGAATGAGGGGGGACCTCATTGAAACCTACTGAATAGTGAAAGACTTGGATAGAGTGGATGTGAAGAGGATGTTTCCACTAGTGGGAGGGTCTGGGACCAGATGTCGTAGCCTCAGAATTAAAGGAAGGAGATGAGGTGGAATTCCTTTAGTCAGTGGATGCTGAATCTGTGGAATTCTTTGCCGCAGAAGGCTGTGGAGGCCAAGTCAGTGGATATTTTTAAAGCAGAGATTGATAGATGTGATAGATAGATCAGTACGTGTGTCAGGGATTATGGTGGAGAAGGTAGGAGAAAAGGGTTAGGAGGGAGAGATAGATCAGCCATGATTGAATGGCGGAGTAGACTTGATGGGCCGAATGGCCTAATTCTACTACTATCACTTACAACCTTATGGCCTTATGGCCTTATGCAGCGGTTTATGTTCGTGTCACTGGCAAATTGCATTTCATGCTTTTCTTCACGGACATCTTTACAACATACTTACCTAAACCATGGATTCAATAACAACCCTTGCTTCAGGGTGTATTCTGTGAAGGATCACAGAATAATTGCTAAGCGATTCTTTCAGCAAAGAATGGTTCCTAACCTGCCATATGAATACCTTACGTTTGGAATTGAAGACATGGTGTGACTGATAGGATGTGCTTGGTTTCTCACTCAGATTAGCAGAAGTAGTGTTAAAGAAGGAACTGCAGATGCTGGAGAATCGAGGGTTACACAAAAAGCTGGAGAAACTCAGCGGGTGCAGCAGCATCTAAGGAGTGAAGGAGATAGGCGACGTTTCGGGTCGAGACCCTTCTTCAGACTGGCTAGGGATCAGGGAAACGAGAGATATAGACGGTGATGTGGAGAGATAAAGAACAACGAATGAAAGATATGCAAAAAAGTATCGATGATAAAGGAAACAGGCCATTGTAAGCTGTTTGTAGTGTGAAAATGAGAAGCTAGTGCGACTTGGGTGGGGGAGAGTTAGAGAGAGAGGGAATGCCAGGGCCCGAGGGCTGAGGGAGAGGTGGGAAGGGGAGGAGACAGCAAGGGTTAACAGAATTGAGAAAATTCAATGTTTAAGCCCAGAGGATGCAGACTCCCCAAGCGGAATATGAGGTGCTGTTCCTCCAACTTGCGGAACTCTGGCCGTGGAGGAGGCCCAGGACCGAGAGGTCGGATACGGAATGGGAGGGAGAGTTGAAGTGCTGAGCCACCGGGAGGTCGGGTTGGTTAGCAGAAGTAGTTATGCTCCTGCTTAAATCTTGTTGAAAGAGTTGCAAACATGCCTCCTTGAATGAGACCGTAGCAAGGAAAAAAGTGAGAAAACCTCAAACTTAATTGAAATTGATGGAACTAAATATTTAACATGTAACGGGCCCGAGACCAGGAGTCGATCTTGACTACGGGTACTGTCTGTACGGAGATCACATCACAGAGGATCAGACATGGACATCACTGGTGAGAAAGGCAAGGCAGCGCCTTTACCACCTCAGGCAGCTGAGGAAATTCAGAGTGTCTCTAAGGATCCTTCAATTCTTCCACTCTGGAGCTGTAGAGAGCATCCCGACAGGAAACATCACGGCCAGGTTTGGGGACTGCTCTGCCCAGGACAGGAACGCTCTGCAGAGAGTAGTGCGTTCGGCCAAACGCACCATGCAAACTACACTCACCCCCCTGCAGGAACTATACACCAGGAGGAGCAGATCCAGAGTCTGTAGGATCATGAAGGACCTCCACCGCCCCAATAACGGACTGTTCCAGCTGCTGCGGTCAGGCAGGAGCCTCCGCTGTCACTCAGCTAAAACAGAGAGACTGAGATGGAGTTTCTTCTCACAGGCCATCCGTACCGTAAACTCTGATCTCACCAGGGCCCCCACAATGTCCCATATACTGCCCATCTCATGCACACACACACACACACACAGATACTTATAATGCATACACATTGTAAATATTGCAAACATTGCTATTTATTTTTCCATTGTAAATACTGGTTCTGCGGTTTTGCTCAATCCCGTAAGCATTGCCACTTTCAATTCACTCTACATCCCATATGTGTATGTGACAAATAAAGTTAAAATTAAAAATTTAAAAAGTTTGTACGTTCTCCCCGGGACCTGCGTGGGTTTTCTCCGGGTGCTCCAGTTTTTCTCCGGGTGCCCACCGCTGGTCGGTGTGGACTCGGTGGGCCAAATGGCCTGTTTCCACGCTGTATTTCTAAACTAAGCTAAACTAAATTTAGAAAACTATAATAATTAAACATCTATTCTCCCAATGTTTTGGACAGGGATTATAATTTCATTTTGCCAACATTTTAGGAATGTTGCTGACCTGATTAATATTTAGGCTTGGCGATCGTTTCGCCGTACACCTCCGCTCGGTCCGCATTAACCAACCTGATCTCCCGGTGGCTCAGCACTTCAACTCCCCCTCCCATTCTGTATCCGACCTCTCTGTCCTGAGCCTCCTCCATGGCCAGAGTGAGCACCACCGGAAATTGGAGGAGCAGCAACTCATATTCCGCTTGGGCAGTCTGCACCCTAGTGGCATGAACATTGACTTCTCCAATTTCCGGTAGCCCGTGCTTTCTCCTTCCCTTCCCAGCTCTCCCTCAGCCCTTGGGCTCCTCCTCTTCCTTTCTCCTTTCTTCTCCCCGACCACCACCCCCCCCCCCCCCCCACCCTACATCAGTCTGAAGGAAGGACATTATTGCCATAGAGGGAGTGCAGAGAAGGTTCACCAGACTGATTCCTGGGATGTCAGGACTGTCTTATGAACAAAGACTGCATAGACTCGGTTTATACTCTCTAGAATTTAGGAGATTGAGAGGGGATCTTATAGAAACTTACAAAATTTTTAAGGGGTTGGACAGGCTAGATGCAGGAAGATTGTTCCCGATGTTGGGGAGGTCCAGGACAAGGGGTCACAGCTTAAGGATAAGGGGGAAATCCTTTAGGACCGAGATGAGAAGGAATTTTTTCACACAGAGAGTGGTGGGTCTCTGGAACTCTCTGCCACAGAGGGTAGTTGAGGCCAGTTCATTGGCTATATTTAAGAGGGAGTTAGATGTGGCCCTTGTGGCCAAGGGGATCAGAGGGTATGGAGAGAAGGCAGGTACGGGATACATAGTTGGATGATCAGCCATGATCATATTGAATGGCGGTGCAGGCTCGAAGGGCCGAATGGCCTACTCCTGCACCTAATTTCTATGTTTCTATGTTGAAGAAGGTTTCCGGCCCGAAACGTTGCCTATTTCCTTCACTCCATAGATGCTGCTGCACCCGCTGAGTTTCTCCAGCACTTTTGTCTACCATTTGATCTTCTCGGATCTCTAATGTTCTAAATTCACACACTTGATGACATTTGAGCTGTATGGTATAAAAACCCATGCAAATAAATGAATACGCTATTAAATTTTGAAAAATTTGTTTCATTGAAAAAAAACCCAGGAATAAATGTCTACTTCAAACAGATAAATATTCATGATCTACCATCAATCTGCTATTACACCCAGGAAGTTGTTTAATTGTTCATCTTGACTAGAAAGAATTGAGAGCTATCATTAACTGCATCTTTTTGAAAGAAGTGGTTTTCTACAGCTGTTATGTCTCTCCATTGAAATCTGTACTTTGCAACAGGTGTTATCTTTCTGCGGTTTAAATGGTCTTTGAAACAAAGACAGTGAGAGAGCATGAAAGCTGAAAGAGGACGATAGAGCAAGGAAACAAAGGCAGAGAGAAAGGGAATGACAAAGAAAGATTGCAAACATGAGCAAAATTACAAATAAAGTAAGCGAAAAAAATAACGTGAGGAAGTATTTGCTGTGTTTAATTCTAAGGCACACAATAAATGTAAGAAGATAGGCACAACATGCTGGAGTAACTCAACGGGACAGGCACCATTTCTGGATAGAGGGAATGGGTGACGTTTCCGGTCTGAAGAAGGGTCTCGACCCAAAACGTCATCAATTCCTTCTCTACAGAGATGCTGCATTACTGAGTTACTCCAGCATTTTGTGTCTATCTGCGGTTTACATCCCACACATATACAGGTACAGCAGGTCGTGCAAAGAGAAAGAAGCAACCAGAGTGGTGTATCGAATGTTTCTGGGGCAGACTGAAGGATCACTTTACAGATTGGAGAGCCCCTTGTCTGGTTTAGTACCTTTACTCCAGACTCTCCAAAACAGTGTATACAATCATGAGGGGAATAGGTCGGGTGAATGCACTGTCTTTGCCCAGGGAAGAGGATCAAGAACTCGAGGCATAAGCTTACGGTGAGAGGAGAAAGATTTAAAAAGAACGTGAGGGGCAACTTTTTCATGTGTAGGTTAATGCCAAAGTACTGCAAGTCATTGAGACACGAATGAAAATTGCATTTAAAGGACACTTGGACAGGTACATGGAAAGGACAGGTTTAGAGGGATATGGGGCAAACGCAGGCAATATGGATTAGCTTAGATGGGGGGAACTTGGTCATCATGGACATGTTGGTCCAAAGGACCGTTTCCCATCCTCTATGCTCCATGATTGTATGACTGTGACTGCCATATGCCCTGTTCTTTAGTGACGGGTGTTACACAGTATGCCCCTGGAGTTCTAAACACCCAGTGCTGTTTGCATTCTCCTCTATCCTCAGGAAGAACAAAACAGAACTGGTACCACTAATCATCAGAGGGGACTGTGTGGAGAGGGTGGTGGATTTCCGCTTCCTGGGAATCCACATTGAGGAGGACCTGACGTGGAGCGTGAACACCTCTGCGCTGCTGAAAAAGGTCCAGCAGAGACTGCACTTCCTGAGGGTGCTCAGGAAGAATAACATCACACAGAGACTGCTGCTGTCCTTTTATCGGTGCTCCATTGAGAGCATCCTAACATACTGTGTATGCGTGTGGTACACCAGCTGCACAGCGGCTCAGAGGAAAGCGCTCCAGAGGGCCATTGACAACGCCCAGAGGATTGTCGGCTGCCCTCTCCTTTCCTTGGAGGACTTACACAGTTCCCGCTGCATCAAAAAATCCCAGAATATTATAAAGGACATTTCCCACCCCGCACACTCCCAGTTTGAACTGTTGCCGTCAGGCAGACGGTACAGATCTACAAGGACAAGGACAAACAGACTCAAAAACAGTTTTTACCCCACTGCTATAAAGGCACTAAATGTAGCCGCCAAGGAACGCGGGGACTAAGGGACTGTGGTTGGTACACTGTGAAATCGACAGAAGGATGTAGGGTTGGGTGTTTATGCGTGCTATTTTCATATTTCATATTTATTTTAGTTGTTTATCATCTTTTTTAATATTTTACCTTGTATGTATCGTTAGCTTTTATGGTTTGAATGTTGCACTGACTGGCTGACATTTTTAAATTTCGTTGTACATGGTTCATGTTACAATGACAATAAATAAAGTATTATTATTACTATTTCTGCAAATACACATAGACCACGCTGTCGTTACTTACCATGGATCCTGCGTAACAGGGGACCCTTGACCTTAGTGCCGTATGTATGGGTGTTGGGGCTGCCGGACAAGGTGGAACTCTTCTGCCATCTGTTTTTGGTTGAGTTTAGAGATACAGTGCGGAAACAGCTCCTTCTGCCCACCGTGTGTGCACTGCCCACAGATGCACTGCCCGCACATTAACACCACCCTACACATACTAGGGACAATTTTTTACATTTCTTACATTTACACCAAGCCAATTAACCTGCAAACCTGTACGTCTTTGGAGTGTGTGAGGAAACCGACGATCTCAGAGCAAACCCACGCAGGTCACGGGGAGCATGTACAACTCCATACAGACAAGCACCGGTAGTCGGGATCAAACCCGGGTCTCTGGTGCTGTAAAGCAGTATCTCTACCGAAGTGCCACCGTGCGGCCGTTTGATGGGCCAAGGGGACGGCCTGCTTCCATGATTCCCAGGTATTCCTTGTTCTTGTTTGGTTTGTTACTGGAGTACTAATCTCCAGTTGATTGAACCCACCAGTCACCCACTCATCTCCTCTTTTTCTGACTATCAACTGGGACAACAACAATGGATAGTTAAATACTCATTATGTCATCTGAGCAACTGAAATGAAGACATTTGGACAAGTACATGGATAGGAAAGGTTTGGAAGTGATATGAGCAAAGCGTAGACTAGCTTCTTAAACTGGTGAATGGTTCACCCAAGGGTGAATGAAATTATTTTGGGGTGAATGAAACTAGAGGGTTGAATGAAGGGAGAATTACTTAATTTATTCAGATATTTATATATTTGTTTCTATACTTGAAAAAGGCATTGGCATTAAAATGATCAGTAAGCTCTTATTGATTTAATGGCAGTGGAGCCGGAAGTTTGATTTTTTTTCTCTCTCTACCTATGGTTTTCTAATTGCAAAGTAGCGGGATATTTCCCAAATTTACTGTAATATAACCTTTTAAGGAGGACCAGACGAGCTAGTGGGATCATAAATGTATTAATGGCAACACTGGAGGATCGCCGTAGGCAACTGTTGAACTGTAACTTTATTTTGTGCAGCAATTTAGCGGCCAAAGTTGATATTTGATGGTATTGCGAGCTTTTGTCGGGCAGTTATATTAGTTGGATACTAATATATTAAATCACATACTCCGTGGTTTTTTGAGCTAGTTTTCCAAGAAAAAAACTGCAGTAATCAAAGCCCGAAAGGGTAGGAATGGTCTGAAGGCCAGTGCTTAGACATTGGAATGTTTTTTTCTAATTGAATGATTCTAATGAGAATGACCATTCTAATTGATTAATTTTCCAACTCCAGTGGTAATTAAACTTTTTTTGTTCACTCCTAGTTTTCTTTACATATTTTTAGGATGTTCAAAAAGTTGAATAAAGTAAACACCCAAGAAATGAGTTAATTTATGTTTTTTGCTCACGTGCCAAAATTAATTATATATAGAATTATACACAAGGGAGAATAAGATGAAAATTACCAAAAAAGCATAAGAAAATTTAGTCGAGGGCGAATGAAGTTCTGTGATAAAGACCAAGGGTGAATGACACTGAAATAGTTTAAGAAGCACTGGCATAGATGATGCATTTTGGTTGGCAGATACAAGTTGGGCCAAAGGGCTGTTTTGTGCTGTGTGACTCTAGAGTAGATGGCATTGGGAGACGAGTGGAATGTTATAACATTCACCAATGCCTGCGCTTATGTGATCTGATATCTGCACCCCCAGATCCACAAGAAGAACATGAACTTATAATAGGTTTACAGAGTGACTCGCAGGCACAGCGGTAGAGTTGCTGCTTCCAGCGCCCGAGACCAGGGTTCCATCCTAACGACCGCTGCTGTCTGTACAGAGTTTGTACGTTCTCCCCGTGACCTGCGTGGGCTTTCTCCGGGTGCTCTGGTTTCCTCCCACACTCCAAAGACGTACAGGTTTGTAGGCTAATTGGCTTCGGTAAAATTGTAAAATTGCCCCTAGTATGTTGGGCAGTGTTGGTTTGCTGGGATCGCTGGTTGGCGTGGACTCGGTGGACTGAAGGGCATGTTTTTGCGCTGTATGTCTAAAGAGTTTACAAGCCTCCAGTAGATCTATTTCACACAACGTTCATCACGTGGACTGCTACGGGTCAGGATGGAGGCTCACCATCTTCTCAAGGGCATGGAATGCTGTCCTTTCCCAGAGATGCCCACAACACACAACTGAACTGTAAGATCCTTTCATGGGGATGTTGCTGGACCTAGTGGGTCTGAGCTACAGGGAGAGGTTGAGTAGGCTGGGACTCTATTCCTTGGAGCGCAGGAGGATGAGGGGTGATCTTATAGAGGTGCATAAAATCATGAGAGGAATATATTGGGTAGATTCACAGT
Organism: Raja brachyura; assembly: GCA_963514005.1. Next base: position 63,468,197 of record OY740793.1, read on the forward strand.
CCCTTGCCCAGAGTAGATTAATGGAGAACCAGAAGACATGGGTCTAAGGTGGCGGGGGAAAAAATTGATAGGAATCTGAGGGGCCATTTTTTCACACAAAGGGTGGTGGGTGTATGGAATGAGCTGCCAGAGGAGGTAGTTGGGGCAGCGACTATCCCAACATTTAGGAAACACTTAGATAAATTCATGGATAGGACAGGTTTGGAAGGATATGGATCAGATGCGGGCAGGTGGGACTAGTGTAGCTGGGACAAGTGTGGGCAAGATGGGCTGAAGGGCCTGTTTCCACACAATATCACTCAATGACTCTATATCATTATGCCATTATGTCAATGACTCAAAGTGCCTGTTGTAACATGAGCAGGCAGTGGAGGGAGAGGTCGCGAACACTATTGCCATGGGGATGAGTTTACCTGACCACACACCAGCCACACTTCCACAGGGAAAGGGCGAGATTCGGGAGAGTTGCAAGTTAGATAGAAAATACACTTTTGTGACATTGAATAATTTCAAATTTTGAAGATGACTTTCAGCTGCGGTTCCAAAAGCTTCAGTCCCTGTGGGTCTCTCCATCGTTCTGTCCTCGCCTGAGTTGCTGTCTTCAGGTGAGATGTTTAACCAAAGACCCACCTGTTCCCCTCGGAATTCCCAATGGGTGGAAAGGCACTAGCTCAAAGAGAGCTGGGACTTATTGGAATATCCTTTATCCTTCACTCAATGACCCTGAAACATTATATCTGGTTTAATTATTTCGCAGAAGGATCTGAAGAAGACCCACCACCCAAAGCATCGGCCATCCATGTTCTCCAGAGATGGACAGTGTATGCAGGAACTGCAGATGCTGGTTTATACTGAAGATAGACACAAAGTGCTGGAGCAGCTCAGTGGGTCAGACAGCATCTCTGGAGAAAAGGAATGGGTGATGATTGAGGTCGGAACAACTTCTTCAGACTGAGTAGAGGAGGGGAACTGGAGGTAGGAGCGGTAGTGTTCTGCCTTACAGCGCCAGTGACCCGGGTTCGATCGTGACTATGAATGCTGTCAGTACGGAGTTTGCACGTTCTCCCCGTGACCTGTGTGGGTTTCACAGGTTGTAGGAGTAGAACTAGGTCATTCGGCCCATCAAGTCTACCCTAGCTGATCTCTGCCTCCTAATCCCATTTTCCTGCCTTCTCTCCATAACCCTTGACACCCGATCTAATCAAGAATTTGTTTTCTCCACGACATTTGGTTTCCTCCCGCACTCCAAAGACGTACAGGTTAATTGGTTAATTGGCTTGGTATCATTGTAAATTGTCCCTAGTGTGTGTAGGATAGTGTTCATGTGTGGGGATCACTGGTCGGCACGGACTCGGTGGGCCAAAGGGCCATCTTCCGCACTGTATCGCTAAACTAAACTAAACGCCCTGAACAAATCTAGGCCCACAACAGATGAGCTAGGAAACATGTAGCCCATAATTGCTCATTCTCCAGAAAATGCTGCCTGACCTGCTGAGTTACTCCAGCACTTTGTGTCTCTTTTCGTAAACCAACATCTGCGGTTCCATTTGCCTGTCCAATATATTATTTTGCATTTTGTGGGAGATTGCAGGGAACAAATTGCAATAGCTCTACACTTCAAACGTACTTCACCAAATGCAGAACAGTGGAAGGGATGTAAAAATGCGATGGCAATGCAAGTCTTTCTCTAGTCTCTATCTTGTGGGCTAAATGGCCTGTCCCACTTGGACGACCTAATCCACGAGTTTAGAAGACCCTAGACGAGTTGAAAAAAATGTCAAGCTCGTGTTGACTCGCCGAAGTAAAAGAGCTCCTACGGCTGTGTCTACGACCTCCTTCAACTGTGTCTACGACCTCCTTCGACCCCCCTCGACCTCAGTCTTCCACACCTAAGACCAACTACGACTAGCTACGTGGAAAATGATCACATTGTGCCGTCAGCCTAAACACGGGCCACTTAAGCTCGAACCCTCGTCAGGAGATACGAGGGCGGGCACTTGACATCATGGGCAGAGGGAGTGTCCTGGTACATAAGCTCTCTCACCACGAGACCCAGAGGGAGTTTAACCGGTAGCTGAGCCCGAGGGAACAACCTCGCTCAGCTACAACAACCATTACTATAGTTAGCGCACCCATGTAACGTGTGACTACCGAATAAAGAACCGTTGTCATGTTTGCTTTTTTTTTTCTCTGGCTAGTTACCGACCAAGACTACCCACGACTGCCATCACGACCTACCTACGACCTACCTACGAGTAAAAAATATCAACTTTTTCCATGCCGACTTTTTTTTTCACTCGTGAACATTTTTTATCAGGCTGGAAAATACGCCGCGACCTACTTGAGGCCACGAGTACGTGGAGACCACTCACGAGCACGAGGAAGAGTTACGAAGACCTCCTATGACCTCGTGGCGACCATGAGGTCATGAAAGTGGGACAGGGGCTTAACTGCTAAAGATTGGTGAATATGATTATTTAACAACGATATTATTGTTACACCATGTGCACACCTGGCAGGTAAGTCTAGGAGGATAGATGGGCATTTTTCCACCGGGCAGCTCCCGGTGAAATTGTATCCCAGTATGGTCAGAAGAGAAAGGGTGAAGTTTGGGCTGCAAACTGCAAGTGGCCTTTCCATGTAAGATACAACCAGCTCACAAGAGGGCAGCACTAAGCTTTCTCTTCCAACCCACCCCCACCATCCTGGCACAAGGATTGTTTCCGTTTCCATGGTAATTAACCTCTTGAACCACTTTGGTCAGAACAGAGCTCTCCACAATTCTGCAAGTCATTTTCTGACGTCTCCTCAGGATAGTTACGCATAATCAAAGCCACAAAGCAGTGCGGTAAATGAAAAATGAAGGATCTACCTTGCAAATTCACCAAGTAAGGACACCTTTCCATCTGAAGGGTGGCATGGTGGCGCAGCGGTAGAGCTACTGCCAGAGGGCCAGGTTCAATCCTGACTACGGGTGCTGTCTTTACAGAGTTTGTACGTTCTCCCCATGACCTGATCAAATGGAGGTGGTGAATTTGAATGGGTAAAGGGTACATGGCATTGGAGGGATGGAATGATGAGGACAGGGTCGAGGTTTGCAACCCAATGGTCTGAACATTGAATTTGCACATTTTCAGCTACACCGCTTTCGACAAGGATTCTTCCCCCAACTCCATCAGCCTGAAGGAGGGTGAACACAAAAGGCTGGAGTAACTCAGCGGGACAGACAGCATCTCTGGAGAAAAGGAATAGGTGACGTTTTGGGTCGAGACCCTTCTTCAGAAGAAGTCCTGATTCGAAACATCATCAGTCCATTTCCCTCCTCAGATGCTGCCTGACCTGCTGAGTTCCTCCAGCACCTTGTTTTTGCTCAGGATTTCAGCGTATGCAATCTCTTGTGTCTCCACAAATAAGCAAGGAGCCATCCAATCACCTTTCCCCTTGCATTCTCTTTCCTTAAATCAGCCATCAACAAATTTGCCGATTTAAAATAAATGAAGAATGTAACGGCAGCTATATATTTTTTGCACCAAAGTGACTTCCTTCGCCAGGCATTGGAGATTCCTGATGTCCAGCTGCAAATCCTGGTTGAACACTCTTCAAATTCCTGGTAGGCAATATCACGACCAACTTCTCCTGGACCACCCATATTGAAGCAATGACCACAAAAGCACAAAAATACCTCAAAATGCCAAGGAAGTTCGGCAAAAATACTCCTACAGGTGCACCATAGAAAGCATTTTATCAGGATGCATCACCACTCGGTTTGGAAACAGCTCCATCCAAGACCGCAAGAAATTGCAGCAAATTCTGGACGCAGCCCAGACCATCGCACAAACCATCCTCCCTTCCATTGACTCCATTTATACCTCACGCTGCCTCGGCAAGGCCAGCGGCATGCTCAAAGATGATTCACACCCTGGCCACTCCCTCTTCTCCTCTCTCCCATCAGGCAAAAAGGTACAGAAGTGTGAAAACCCACACCTCCAGATTCAGGGACAGTTTCTTCCCAGCTGTTATCAGGCAACTGAATCATCCTACCACAACCAGAGAGCAGTGCTGAGCTGCCTCCTACCTCATTGGTGACCCTCGGACTATCCTTGATCAGACTTTGCTGGCTTTACCTTGCACTAATCGTTATTCCATTATCAGGCTTCTGTAAAGTGTAAATGACTCGATTGTAATCATGTGTTGTCTTTCCGCTGACTGGATAGTGCGCAACGAAAAAGCTTTTCACTGTACCTCGGTACACGTGACAATTAACTAGACTGAAGCTGAGATCTGGAGAGGAATTAAAATGGGGGCATTCTGCATGACGTTGTGAGCTGGGAGCTATCAATCTCCAGTCAGTCACTTATCAAACAATGTGTAACGCTGCCATTCATGGTCATTACTAGGGGGAGGAGCCTTTTATGGTAAATAAGTGTTCACATTGATGCCAAATCATTCTAAGATAGAGATTCCTTTCCGTCATGTGTTTTGAAACAAGCTCATGCCTGCTATTTTTCCACATTTCCATTCTGCAAGGAGACCCTTGTCACCAGAGCTGTAAGACAAGTCAGCTCTCAGGGTTTATCATTACCCAGGGAAGAGCTATGCTATAAAATTAACCTTTGGGAGTAGAGAGGCGTTCTAGAGTTCTTATCGTACATTGTACTTACTGCTGCCACCTTGGGAATATGGAACAGAACAGCACAGAAGTAAGCTCTTTGACCCACAATGTCTGTGCCAAACATGACGGCAAGTTGAACTACTCTCCACTGCTTGCATGCATCTGTATCCCTCCCTCCTATTAAGAATAAGGGGTAAGCCATTTACAACGGAGACGAGGAAACACCTTTTCTCACAGAGAGTGGAATTCTCTGCCTCAGAGGGCGGTGGAGGCCGGTTCTCTGGATGCTTTCAAGAGAGAGCTAGATAGGGCTCTTAAAAATAGCTGCGTCAGGGGATATTAAGGGACAGAAGTTTAGGGGTAACATGAGGGGGAACGTCTTTACTCGGAGAGCGGTGGCTGTGTGGAATGATCTTCCAGCAGAAGTGGTGGAGGCAGGATCGATTTTAACATTTAAAAGTAAAGTGGATAGGTATATGGACGGGAAGGGAATGGAGGGGTATGGTCTGAGTGCAGGTAGATGGGACTAGGGGAAAATAAATGGTCGGCACGGACTGGAAGGGCCGAGAAGGCCTGTTTCCATGCTGTAATTATTATATGGTTATATGGTTACATGGGGAGAAGGCAGGAACGGGGTACTGATTGGGGATGATCAGCCAGGGTCACATTGAATGGCGGTGCTGACTCGAAGGGCCGAATGGCCTACTCCTGCACCTATTGTCTATTGTCTATTTCCTGCATATCCATGTGTCTATCTAAAAGCCTTTTAAACATTACTACCGTATCTGTCGAATTCACACAGAGAGTGGTGAGTCTCTGGAACTCTCTGCCACAGAAGGTAGTTGAGGCCAGTTCGTTGGCTATATTTAAGAGGGAGTTAGATGTGGCCCTTGTGGCTAAGGGGATCAGAGGGTATGGAGAGAAGGCAGGTACAGGATACTGAGTTGGATGATCAGCCATGATCATATTGAATGGCGGTGCAGGCTCGAAGGGCCGAATGGCCTACTCCTGCACCTATTGTCTATGTTTCTATGATTCTATCTGCTTCCACCACCACCCTGGGCAGCATGTTCCAGGCACCTAGCAGTCTCTGTGTAAAAAGATTGCCCTGCACATCTCCTTGATATTTCCCATGTCTGACCTTAAAACGATGCCCTCTAGTCTTTGACATTTCCACACTTGGAAGGGTGGCATGATGGCAGTGGTAGATTTGCTGCCTTATGGTGCCAGAGACCCGGGTTCAATCCTGACTATGGGCGCTGCCTTGTACGTTCTCCCTGCAGGGCTTTCACTTAACTTTTTTTGTTAATCCAACTTGTGGTTGAATTATTCAGCGTACGATCAACCTCGGTGAGAGCAAGCGCAGGCTTGGCGATCGCTTCGCACAACACCTCCACTCAGTTCGCAACCAACCTGATCTCCCGGTGGCTCAACACGTCAACTCCCCCTCCCATTCCGAATCCGACCTTTCTGTCCTGGGCCTCCTCCACGGCCAGAAGAGGCCCACCGCAAATTGGAGGAACAGCTGCGATAATTGTGATAATTAACGTAGCTGTCTCAGAATGGAGTTTAACTTTTCAAAATTATTCCCAAAGATAGAACCGAGAACAATACAGCACAGGAACAGGCCCTTCGGCCTTCCCTGCCTAAACTGACCGTGATATCAATAAACTAACAACATCTGTGTATATCCCTCAATCCGCTGCCCGTTCATATACCTGTCTAGATGGCTCTTCAATAGTGTTATCATGGTGTACACCCAGAATGTTTTGTTGTCATATGTACTGGCCATGGGGCAATGATACTCCTACATGCTGCAGCATTATAAGCTCATTAATATAATACAGATAAGTGTACAATAATCAATAATACAACCTAAATAATCAATAATGTGAGGTAACCAGACCATAAAAGTGCAGAACCAAGTCCATAGCGCAACCGTAGTGCAATTACAATAGATCATAGTGGTTGAGGTAAGATTGAGCTAGTGTTGAGGAGTGTTCAACAGCCTGATGGTTACTTAGAAGCAAAACATCCATATAACCATATAAAAATTACAGCACGGAAACAGGCCTTCTCGGCCCTTCCAGTCCGTGCCGACCATTTATTTTCCCCTAGTCCCATCTACCTGCACGCAGACCATACCCCTCCATTCCCTTCCCGTCCATATACCTATCCACTTTACTTTTAAATGTTAAAATCGATCCTGCCTCCACCACTTCTGCTGGAAGCTCATTCCACACAGCCACCACTCTCTGAGTAAAGAAGTTCCCCCTCATGTTACCCCTAAACTTCTGTCCCTTAATTCTCATGTCATGCCCTCTTGTTTGAATCTTCCCTACCCTCAATGGGAAAAGCTTATCCACGTCAACTCTGTCTATCCCTTTCATCATTTTAAAGACCTCAATCAAGTCCCCCCTTAACCTTCTGCGCTCCAAAGAATAAAGACCTAACTTGTTCAACCTTTCTCTGTAACTTAGTTGCTAGAACCCAGGCAACATTCTACTAAATCTCCTTTGTACTCTCTCTATTTTGTTGATATTTTGTCATATTATTTGGCCTCACCATCCCAAGTGTTCTTTTGCCCTCATCCTTTGATAACAACTTATATATTAACACTAATAATTATGCGCAGATATGTAAATGGCACATCTCATGGATTCTCCGCTGCCGTTTGGAGTTGGCCTTTCATTTCCCATTTAAGTTGAAAAGTAGATGAAATCATACGCTTGCACAGCCGTCTGGAGCGCGTGACGTCATTTGAAGATGGACACAAAATGCTGGAGTAACTCAGCGGGACCGGCAGCATCTCTGGAGAGAAGCAATGGGTGATGTTTCGGGTCGAGACTCTTCTTCAGTCTGAAAGAAGGGTCTTGACCCGAAACGTCACCCAATCCTTCTCTCCAGAGATGCTGCCGGTCCCGCTGAGTTACTCCAGCATTTTGTGTCTATCTCCAATCTCTTGGCCCCGCTCTGGGAGTAGGAGTGGGGGCGGATCCGGACCGCAACGGCCGTGAGCCCGAGGCTGAGCTCGGCGATCGTTTGCCTGCTTCTGCTGCTGTTGGAGGTGAGACGTTGCATCGCGCCAAGGTCTTGGGCCTGTCCCACTTTGGCCGTCAGTTACGTGACAGGCCGGTGGCGCGTGAAGATTTTATTCAGGACGAAGTCCACACTCCTCCACACAGCTCCATGCGCCCGTCCCGCGCTACCCACACGCTACCCACACGCTAGCAGGTCGCGTAAATGGCTCACGAATGACAGCCAAGTGGGACAGGCCCTTTAGCAACCTAATTAATCCTCCAGTACTTTACTTTGTGTGTTCATGATGAAATTAAGGGAAACCAGGAACAACAGGAATTTACTTTAAAATTCTGTCTGTAAAAATTGTACCATATCTTCAAACAGACTACAGGACTAGTGTGTAGAAATGACCAGCAGATGCTGGTTTACACCAAAGATAGACACAAAATCCTGGAGTAACTCAAAGGGACGGGCAGCATCTCTGGAGAGCAAGAATGGGTGAGGTTTCTTGATCGAGGTCTGAAGAAGGGTCTCGAACCGAAACATGAGCCATTCATTCTCTCCAGAGATGCTGCCTGAGTTACTCCAGCATTTTGTGTCTATCTTCATACAGGATTAGATTGCTAACTTTAAAAACACGACTGCCTTTCACCTGCCTAAACGCAGAATGACAAAGTGGCTATAGTTTAATTTGCCATCATGTTCAGCACAGCCATGCGGGTCGAAGGGCCTGTTGTTGTGCTGTACTGTTTGAAGTGACGCAGAATAAGCTTGCTGTCTGATTCAGAGAGAAAATGCACCTGATTTCAAGTCTCATTAGTGTGAGTTTCCTCCCACACTCCAAAGACGTACAGGTTTGTAGGTTAATTGGCTTGGTATAAATGTACATTGCAAACAGTTTATGTGTGTATTGTTAGGTCTGTGTACCATTGTATGGAGCACGTTAGTATTTGCTCTGAGGTACAGCACTTTGCTCAACGTGAATGTGTTATACAAATATAATAGACTGACTGTGATTGTCCCTGGTGTGTGTCGGATAGTGTTAGTGTGCGGGGAGCGCTGGTCGGTGCGGAGCCGGTGGGCCGCTGGGCCTGTTTCCACACTGTATCTCCAAACTAAACTACAGGCAGCGGTGTATCAGAGTGTAAATGGGGAAGGGTTGGTTAACACCCATCACCTTGACATCAGTATTACTGCCCCTGATTTATGCTTCAGCCACACATCTCCCGACCCAGGATGTTTTCAGCTTATTTATGAGTCGTGATTAGGTTACTGGGCTGACCCAAGAATAGCCCGGCTGTTTGTGGCCACAAATTCAAAATAGAAGCCTGGGCAACATGAAAGAAGGAGGATGCGGGCGTTAACGGCAGGGGATAGTGGCCTAACACAAGGTGCCTGCACTCCTGGTTGTACCAACACCTGACTGCCAACTTGTGGAGGTTCAGACAGCAAGCAATGAAGATGGCTTTTTGGGATTGGGTGAGATAGAGTGTGGGGAAGGAGAGGGAGGAACTGGGACTGGGGCCATCCTAGTAACAGCTGACCCCAACCTCACTCGACTCCAGGCCTGCAGACTGCTAACAACTATCAATGGATCATGACAGGAGACCCAGACTCAAGATCCCTTTCTCTGCCAGGGAACAGCTGTTGGGATCGGATATGTTGGCACAGGACCAGGGATAGAACAAGCCAAACACTGAAATAAAAAACTGTGTAAGGGGGAACTGCAGATGCCAGTTTAAACCGAAGATAGACGCAAAAAGCTGGACTAACTCAACGGGACAGGTAGCATCCCTGCGGAGAAGGAATGGGTGACGTTTCGGGTCGAGACCCTTCTTCAGACAAACTAGCAGCAGGTTTAAAACATTAATTTGTATTTATCACGTAACAAAGGATTGCAAGTGTTCACTTTTTCCTTGATGCCCTATCTAAATGTTCCTCATTTGCCATTACTATCAAGGAGCTCATCCCTGTCAGATCATGGCTCCCTGGAGAGAAGCCAAGCTCAGATCTGGACCTGTGGACCATGAAATCATGCCTCTGTTAAAACATCCCCTGCCTCAGGTTTGGCTCAAAGCATTCCAGTGTAGGAGGAAGCACAAGTCTGCTTTCCAGGCTGATAGAATTAATGAATGACTTATCTATCATAGTTGCCTCTAGTTTAGAGATACAGCATAGAGACAGGTCAACACGAAACGTCACCCATTCCTTCTATCCTGAGATGCTGCCTGCCCCGCAGAGTTATTCCAGCTTCGATGGAAACAGGCCCTTCGGCCCACCCAGTTCAGGCCGACCACCGATCACCCATTCACATTAGTTCTATACTATCCCATTTTTTTCATCAACTACCTGCACAATTTTACAGGGACCAACAAAATTGTACGCCTCTGGGATGTGGGAAGGAAACAGAGCACTCAGAGGAAACCCACGCGGTCACAGGTAGAATGTGCAAACTCTGACCAGACAGCACCTGAGGTCAGGATCGAACCATGGTCTTCTGGCACTGTGAGGCACTGTGAGTCGTGGATTGATACAGCATGGAAACAGGCCCATTCGGTCCAACTTGCTCACACCTTCGGCCCAACTTGCTCAACATGTCCCGTCTACACTAGTCCCACCTGCCTGCGTTTGGTTCATATCCCTCCAAACCTGCCCAGTCCATGTACCTTGGGTTACTTCATCTGTACACTAGACCTCCAGCCATTCAAAGTGGTCAATCAATGCTCCAGCCAGTGTATGCAGCAAAGCTGACCTGGCAGTGTCCCTCCTTTGTGGAGGTATGGAGCAAAGGGGCAGATTGTTTACTGTGGCTGTGTTACAAATTGTACAGATTTTTACTTAGCAGGGCAAGCTGTGACTTTTACTTATGACACTATTCAGTTTGATCTTGAGAGCACATATCTGCTGATTCCTGGGATGTCAGGACTGTCTTATGAACAAAGACTGCATAGACTCGGTTTATACTCTCTAGAATTTAGGAGATTGAGAGGGGATCTTATAGAAACTTACAAAATTCTTAAGGGGTTGGACAGGCTAGATGCAGGAAGATTGTTCCCGATGTTGGGGAGGTCCAGGACAAGGGGTCACAGCTTAAGGATAAGGGGGAAATCCTTTAGGACCGAGATGAGAAGGACTTTTTTCACACAGAGAGTGGTGGGTCTCTGGAATTCTCTGCCACAGAAGGTAGTTGAGGCCAGTTCATTGGCTATATTTAAGAGGGAGTTAGATGTGGCTCTTGTGGCTAAGGGGATCAGAGGGTATGGAGAGAAGGCAGGTATGGGATACTGAGTTGGATGATCAGCCATGATCATATTGAATGGCGGTGCAGGCTCGAAGGGCCGAATGGCCTACTCCTGCACCTAATTTCTATGTTTCTATGTTTCTATGTAGCCTCTGATATAGATAAATGACATTACTGCTACGCATTATACCAACAAAGTAGTCTCTCCTAGTGTGATCCTAGTGTGATCAACCCCATGTCGGGGATGGCCCATTACTGCGTGGCCTTTTTCCACACTCCGCCCTGGAGACACTCAGGGCAAGTTCCAACCACCTAAGACATGACAACAACATTTTGAGTCACGATTTTAACTTGGCTGCTCAGCACATAAAATTGAATTGAGCATCAAATTATACCAGCCTGAATGTGTAGGAAGGAACTGTAGATGTTGGTTTACACCGAAGATAGACATCTAATGCTAGAGTAACAGGCATGGGTGGGATGGGTAATGTTTCGAGTCGGGTTTCGGGTCGAGACCCTTCTTCAGACTGCTTCTTCAGTCTCCAGTCTGAAGAAGGGTCTCAACCCGAAACGTCACCCATTCCTTCTCTCCATAGATGCTGCCTGTCCCGCTGAGTCTCTCCAGCATTTTGTGTCTATACCAGCTTGAAGCAGCTCTGTCCATGCTAGATGGTTTGGGTTACTATCAGGGCTTTGATATGTCTGGGAATCAATTGACAACTTTCTCGTTTTATGTGTAATCAGAGCTCTACCAGTTCAGTTCAGTTTATTGTCACGTGTATCGAGGTACAGTGAAAAGCTTTTGTTGCATGCTATCCAGCGGAAAGGCAATACATTACAGTCGATCCATTTACAGTGTATAGATACATAATGAGGGACTAATGTTTAGTGCAAGGTAAAGCCAGCAAGGTTCGATCAAGGATAGTCCAATAGTCATTAAAGAGGTAGATAGTAGTTCAGCACTGCTCTCTGGTTGTGGTAGGATGGATGGTGACCACAAACTATATTCACCCAGGAAACGTCATTACACTGAACATTACGTTTCCCCATGTGATCTCTTCGCTCTGTATGGTTCCTTTAACTTGAGCAATCTATCACGTTGAGCAGTGCCTTTCCAACAAGGCCATGCAACATCTAATCAGTTATTTCACATGCATTTCACGTTAAGTTTCCAAACACTGACTTTATCCTCCCCCCACTAGTTTCCACTAGTGGGAGAGTCTATGACTAGAGGTCACAGGCTCAGAATTAAAATACTTTCTTTTAGGAGGAACTTCTGTGGTCAGAGGGTGGTGAATCTGTTGGATTCTTTGGCCCAGAAGGCTGTGGAGGCCAGGTCAGTGGATATATTTAAGGCAATAGCAATTCTTGTTATTGAGGGAGTGCAACGTAGGTTTACAAGGTTAATTCCCGGGATGGCTGGACTGTCATATGCTGCGAGAATGGAGCGGCTGGGCTTGTACACTCTGGAGTTTAGAAGAATGAGAGGGGATCTTATTGAAACATATAAGATTATTAAGGGTTTGGACACGCTAGAGGCAGGAAACATGTTCCCGATGTTGGGGGAGTCCAGAACCAGGGGCCACAGTTTAAGAATAAGGGGTAAGCCATTTAGAACGGAGATGAGGAAAAACAATTTCACACAGAGAGTTGTGAATCTTTGGAATTCTCTGCCTCAGAGGGTGGTGGAGGCCGGTTCTCTGGATACTTTCAAGCGAGAGCTAGAGAGGGCTCTTGAAGATAGCGGAGTCAGGGGATATGGGGAGAAGGCAGGAGCGGGGTACTGATTGGGGATGATCAGCCATGATCACATTGAATGGTGGTGCTGGCTCGAAGGGCCGAATGGCCTACTCCTGCACCTATTGTCTGTTGTCTATTGTCAGAGATAGATATATTCTTGATTAGTATGGGTGTCAGCGATCATGGGGAGAAGGCAGGAGAAAGAGGTTAGAAGGAAGAAATAGATCAGCCATGATTGAATGGCGGAGTAGACTTGATGGGCCGAATGGCCTAATTCTGCTCCCATGACTTATGACCTTATGATCACAAACAGGCAGAGGTTAGCAGAGGTCAGAAAGATGCCTACTCTAACAATACAGGTTACAAGAATGAGTTACTGAGCAATTGACTGGCAACAAGTATTGACGTTGCTACTGTCCTTGGGCGACAGATTTGGAAATCATTGGAATGGCATGTAGCAGCCTCTGGCACAGCCCAGCTAGAAATACTAAGAAGCAGATGCCATCATGTAGGATGGATGTCTGCGACAGGTAAGTATGTTCTTACTCGAAGTGGATACACACATCCATACAGTTCATTTTCATTCCATTGATGGTGGCTGAAGCTGGTTGTGTTACAGTCAACAGTGCCTGGAGCAGCAAGGCAAGATCAACGGAGAAACACCACGGCATCCTTGGAGAACATTGAGAGGTGATGACAGACACAAATTGCTGGAGTAACTCAGCGGGACAGGCAACATCTCTGGTGAGAAGGAATGGGTGACATTTCAGCCTGAAGAAGGGTCTCGACCCAAAACGTCACCCATTCCTCTTCTCCAGAGATGTTGCCTGTCCCGCTGAGTTACTCCAATATTTTAACCATATAACCATATAACAACAATATAACAATTACAGTACAGAAACAGGCCTTCTCGGCCCTTCCAGTCCGTGCCGACCATTTATTTTCCCCTAGTCCCATCTACCTGCACTCAGACCATACCCCTCCATTCCCTTCCCGTCCATATACCTATCCACTTTACTTTTAAATGTTAAAATCTATCCTGCCTCCACCACTTCTGCTGGAAGATCATTCCACACAGCCACCACTCTCTGAGTAAAGAAGTTCCCCCTCATGTTACCCGTAAACTTCTGTCCCTTAATTCTCATGTCATGCCCTCTTGTTTGAATCTCCCCTACCCTCAATGGGAAAAGCTTATCCACGTCAACTCTGTCAATCCCTCTCATCATTTTAAAGACCTCAATCAAGTCCCCCCTTAACCTTCTGCGCGCCAAAGAATAAAGACCTAACTTGTTCAACCTTTCTCTGTAACTTAGTTGCTGGAACCCAGGCAACATTCTTGTAAATCTCCTCTGTACTCTCTCTATTTTGTTGACATCCTTCCTATAATTAGGCGACCAAAATTGTACACCATACTCCAGAATTGGTCTTACCAATGCCTTGTACAATTTTAACATTACTTCCCTACTCCTATATTCAATGATCTGATTTATAAAGACCAGCACACCAAAAGCTTTCTTTACCACCCTATCTACATGCGATTCCACCTTCAGGGAAATATGCACAGTTATTCCTAGATCCCTGTTCCACAGCATTCCTCAATTTTGTGGCTGTCATCACCTAACAATGTTCTCCAAGGATGTCAGCCATCATTCTTTTCTACACATGTATAAATTCCACACAGCCAAGCACCCATAGCCAGGATGATTGGTGTCTGGACCCTTCTTCAGGCAGAGGGTTTGGGAGTTTCTAGTATTCTCCTTTATTTTGGCTGTTATGCGACAGTTTCTGCTGCTGCTGCCTCTCATGGAATCTCATGGGTTTAATTCTGACCAGGGCTACTGTTTGAGTGAAATGTGCCTGTATAGTTTGCTATGGTGTGGGCTTCCTCCGGGAGCCCCAGTTTCTCCCACATCCAAAAAGTTAACGGGCAGGTTAATTGACTCTTACATATTAAAGGGCCTGTCCCACCAGCATGCAACTTCATGCGATGAGCGTGACCCTAACGTGGTCACTTGAGCCGTCCGGCGTCGCGGGGCCGGTCCCACTTCGATCGCCGGAGCCGTGCAGAATTGTGCGGAGTTCGTCCCGACATCGCGCGGGGCTCCGAAAAACTGACCATGTTCAAAAATTCCGCGCGGCAACGGCTTGTCGGCTCGCAGTCGCCTCGACGCATTACGCACCGTCTCAACATCATGCCTCTGTGATCCTCTCTGTAGGTGCCTCCGTGACCCTCTATGTGTGTGGCTCCATGGCCCTCTGTGTGTGTACCTCTGTGCCCCTCTCTGTGTGCCCCTCTCTGTCCTAGCGAACTTACCTTTAAGACTTCGCCCCAAGTTCGCCTCACTTTGCGCCGCGTTGCGCCACTCACCCGACCTCCGCGCGGCCCTCGCTGCAGGTTTGGTCGCGCTTGCCGCATGCAGGCGCATGCTGGAGGGAACGGCCCTGTACAGGGATCACCCGACCTCCGCGCGGCCCCCACTTCTAGTTTGATCGCGCTCATCGCATGGAGTCGGACGCTGGTAGGACAGGCCCTTAACCTTTAGCGTTGGTACATGACAAAGGAATTAAAGAGGAAGTGTTAAGGACACGTGAGTGAGAACAAGTTGTAAACTTGCAATGGAATAGGACAAGGGGGAAATTGGACTGATGGCGCTGATTTTACCATCTCTTCTGCCTCCAAAAATAGCTTATAATTTCTTCTGTTGATAAATGCCGATTTATCAGTCTGAGGGTTAAAGGGTAACATTTTGGTTACAATGAGTCAATCAATTAATAACCCCACAAGCAAGAACTGCTGCTTCATAGAACAGCATCACAAGATCATGTTCAAGAAGGAACTGCAGATGCTGGAAAAATTGAAGGTAGACAAAAATGTTGGAGAAACTCAGCAGGTGAGGCAGCATCTATGGAGCGAAGGAATAGGTGTCGTTTCGGGTCTCGACCTTCACTCCTTCACTCCGTAGTTGTTGCCTCACCCGCTGAGTTTCTCCAGCAGTTGTCTCTACACAAGATTCTGTTATGTTGGTGCTGGAGTCTCAGATGTGCTTGGTCCGAATCAGACCAAACCTCCTCGACGAAGGAACTGCCAAGCTGGCATTTAAACAAACTGCAAATACTGATTTGTCATTAACATCACCATCCATAATTCCAGATCCCAGGATATACCCAATTATATTTATTCTGTGTTATTGTCTTAGTTGAGATGCAACAGCCGGAAGAAAAAACCCCATACTGTCTTCAATACCAAGGGGTTGAAAAACAAGACTGATTCATTTCTAACAATGCCAACTGGATATGAGGATAGGCAACTGAATCACCCTACCACAGCCAGAGAGGAGTGCTGAACTACTATCTACCTCTTTGGTGACCCTCGGACTATCCTTGATCGGACTTTACTGGCTTTAACTTGCACTAAACGTTATTCCCTTATCATGTATCTATATACCGTAAATGGCTCGATTGTAATCATGTATTGTCTTTCTCCTGACTGTATCACACGCAGCGAAACTGTTCTCTGTAGCTCGGTACATGTGACGATAATAAACTTAACCAAGCTAATGAATGGGCAGATGTGAAAAGGCTAAGTTTACCACAGGCCTCTAGTGCTGGTCGTGTCATGCTTGTGCATTTTGTGTACTTGAGTGCTTGCTTCCTCCCAGATCCCAAAGACAAACGGGATGGTAGGATAATTGGTCACCATAAACTAGGTATGTTACAAAACTTACCTTGAGCAGCGCTGCAGTTCTGCCGCTCCCCGTGTGCGCGACTTTGGCGCCTTTCAGAGGGGGCGGGCTTAAAGTGCCGTTTTTCCACAGGCAGGAAAAATCGATCCATGTCGGGCGATTTCGTTGCGGAAGAAAAATCGCTCCGACATTTCATTCATGAAGGTATTTTTAAATTACTCTAAATTATTTATTAACTAGAGTAATTTAAAAATCACCTTCAAAAGCCGTGAGCGGCAACAATCGGAAGGATTTTGCGTAGGGGAGAAGAAAAGGTAAATAGTTTATTTTTATATTAAAAGTTGGTTTTTCGGGAGGCTTTAATAATATTTTCATGTTGCGAAATGGGGTCCAAAAAAATGTATGAACCAACAGTATTTTTCCTCCCGACTTCATCGCTAACCGCAACGTTCCAATCCACCGCATTCCACTAAAACCCACTTGCTAGTTGATTTAAATGGCCATTTAATTTACAGGCATTAAACACTAAATTCCTTCCATTTGGCCCAGAAATTTATGAAAATGACATTTAAAAATTATGTTATATTGTGGATTATTGTGTGAATGGTATTTGGACACTTAGGCAATTTAAAAAAAGTTTATATTTTCTTAAGAAATGGATAGATGTTTAGATCTACTCATTGAATTTTGTAATTAGCTACAATTAGATAACTAACTAATTATAAGGTTTAATTTCAGGTCATCCAAGTAAGATTGTTTCATATTTGTTTCAGAATGCTTCAATCTATAATAACTGAAAATTTCATTGAGTTCTCTTAAGTTTTAAGAAAGTTATGGGCTTTTAACTTTTCCAGATCACAGCTTTTGAGTTAAGTCAATTGAAAGGCAATGGGGAACAAGATGCTAATTTCTGAGTATGAAAATGGCCATAACTTTCTTAATACTGAAGATATGAAAGTAAATTAGGTGTCAAATTAAACTTCTTTTTATGCTTTATCTGATGGGATAAATTGCAGACTTGATTTTTTAAATCTCAAAATTTTGTAACATTGCTATATAAACTATCCCCAGTGTGTACACGCGTGGACGTATATCTTGGGGGAGGTGAAAGGCTGGGGGAGTCGATTGGATCGCAGGAAGTCTGAACCTGGGTTACTGTAGAAGTTGGGTTGATGGTTGGCAGAGACCTGGTAAGCCAAATGGTCTATGATAGTGATGGAATTGTTTCATATATATTGGCAATCAATTGAATTGCAAGAGACCCAAAATCAAAGCTCAATTCTCTTTCTCCAGGAGAACGTGCAAACTTCCCACAGACAGTGGCAGACGTCTGGATCGAACCCGGGTGTCTGACGACGCAGAGCAGCACCTCTATCAACCATTGTGGCACCTTATGTGCACACGTCTTCCAATAGATCCCAGGTTTGTGGAGAGGCAGTGATGATCGTGGATATGATGAATGACGCCATCCATTCCACATCAACCTGGTCTTTATCTGTGTTACCTCTCGCACCGTGCCACATGCAAACTGGCTGTCATGTTCCTAACATTAAAGGAGTTCTTTAGACAAAATTGTTTAGTTGTGTAACCAACTGACGAGGTCCTGAGTCAGGGTTACACAAAAGGCTGGAGAAACTCAGCGGGTGCAGCAGCATCTAAGGAGCGAAGGAGATAGGCGATAGACCTTCTTCTAGTCCTGAGTCAGGGAAGGTGTGATGTACAATGCAAGTTTGCAGTGGATATCCTGAAGAGACTGTGACTGGAATCATGATGCCGTCTCCTCTTGTGGACCAAGCAGGTTTGTATGTAGGTGTTGGGATATTGGTGGGTGTGACTGGGACCTGCCTCTTACACACTCCAACTTCCCTGGAAGCACTCCATATCCGGATTCATTGGTTGACAGTAAACATGTTGGACAAGGTGCCAGGATCATTGAAACTGTAACTTGGCCGGCTCCTTTCATTTTTGGTGATTAGTGCCAACATTTTGTGACGTTTGGCGATTACATCCAGCTTTGTGCCCTCCCTTACTGGGCATGGATGCTCTGCTGAGATGCGTGGTAGTCAGGTTTAGGCTGCACCTATTCTCAGCAGAGGCACTTGTCAAGCCAGGCTGGAGACCCACTCTTGTTAAGCAAGTGAGCTCTCTGTACAGTGTCAGGCATCCAGCGCCTTCAAGGTCGGCTGCAGGAGGAGCCCCCGGGACACAAAGATGGCTGGGCGAGGGACGCGGGAACTGCTCCAGTACATCGAGCACACGGGCAGACCAGACTTTAGACTTTGAATAACGGCGCCCCCATGTACAGAGAGAGTACAGAGGAGATTTACTAGAATGTTGCCTGGGTTCCAGCAACTAAGTTACAGAGAAAGGTTGAACAAGTAAGGTCTTTATTCTTTGGAGCGCAGAAGGTTAAGGGGGGACTTGATTGCGGTCTTTAAAATGATGAAAGGGATAGACAGAGTTGACGTGGATAAGCTTTTCCCATTGAGGGTAGGGAAGATTCAAACAAGAGGGCATGACATGAGAATTAAGGGACAGAAGTTTATGGGGTAACACGAGGGGGAACCTCTTTACTCAGAGAGTGGTGGCTGTGTGGAATGATCTTCCAGCAGAAGTGGTGGAGGCAGGATCGATTTTAACATTTAAAAGTAAAGTGGATAGGTATATGGACAGGAAGGGAATGGAGGGGTATGGTCTGAGTGCAGGTAGATGGGACTAGGGGAAAATAAATGGTCGGCATGGACTGGAAGGGCCGAGAAGGCCTGTTTCCGTGCTGTAATGGTTATATGTGTAACATATGCAAAATAAGCTTCACTGCGCGGTTGCTTAAGAAGGGTCTTGGCCCGAAACGTCACCCATTCCTTCTCTCCAGAGATGCTGCCTGGCCCGCTGAGTTACTCCAGCATTCTGTGTCTATCTTCGGTGTAAGCCAGCATCTGCAGTTCCCTCGCACACACTACGCACTATTGACTCACTCACCCGGTTTACAACAAACACATGGGGCGATGTTCATGTCACCACCACTTTGTAGAAATGCTGCACTGGGAACACATTCAGTGCACTGAAGCCCCATTCTACAAATAATTTACTCCAAATCAAATAACCCAATCCCTCAGGAAAGAAGACATTCAACCCTAAACATTGACTGTTCATTTCCCTCCACAGATGTTGCCTGACCCAATAAGTTCCTCCAGCACTTTGGGTTTTACTCAACGTTCCACCATCTGCATTATCTTGTGTCTGCATAAGCAAAGATGTTCCCTTACATCAGGCAACTTGTTTGTTGGTTTAATGATCTATTTAATTCATGTGTGAGCGTCTCCACATTTTTATATATTATCTTTTTCAATCTTTTGCCGTTCTAAAGCACCAATAAAGTCATTTGAACGCATAGTCAGCTGTGTAATACTTGTAATTTGAAAAAAAAATGATATTTTTTACTGACGGGATGTTAACCATATAACCATATAACAATTACAGCACGGAAACAGGCCCTCTCGGCCCTTCCAGTCCGTGCCGACCATTTTCTTCCCCTAGTCCCATCTACCTGCACTCAGACCGTACCCCTCCATTCCCTTCCCGTCCATATACCTATCCACTTTACTTTTAAATGTTAAAATCGATCCTGCCTCCACCACTTCTGCTGGAAGATCATTCCACACAGCCACCACTCTCTGAGTAAAGAAGTTCCCCCTCATGTTACCCCTAAACTTCTGTCCCTTAATTCTCATGTCATGCCCTCTTGTTTGAATCTTCCCTACCCTCAATGGGAAAAGCTTATCCACGTCAACTCTGTCTATCCCTTTCATCATTTTAAAGACCTCAATCAAGTCCCCCCTTAACCTTCTGCGCTCCAAAGAATAAAGACCTAACTTGTTCAACCTTTCTCTGTAACTTAGTTGCTGGAACCCAGGCAACATTCTAGTAAATCTCCTCTGTACTCCCTCTATTTTGTTGACATCCTTCCTATAATTAGGCAACCAAAATTGTACACCATACTCCAGAATTGGTCTCACCAATGCCTTGTACAATTTTAACATTACTTCCCTGCTCCTATATTCAATGCTCTGATTTATAATATGTTGTGTTAAGTCTAACATTGAACGTTGTCTTCCTTGCTATTCTTCAAAGCTCTTCTGCTGGATCTTTTAGATTCACCTGGGACAGATATTATTCTCTCCAAAATATATTTTAGCAGGATTTTATGTGTTTAGTTTCGTGATACAGCATGGAAACTGAGCATGGTCCAAGCTGAGCAGTGATCCACCATACACTAGCACTACCTTACACACGAGGGACTATTTTTAGTTATTACCAAGGACAAATTAACGCACAAACGTGGACAACTTTGGAGCACGGGAGGAACTGGGGAAACTGGGGAACTGGGGAAAACCCACATGGTCACTGAGGAGTGTTTACAAACTCCGTACACACAGCACCCGTAGTCAGAATTGAATCCAGGTCTCTAGCACTGTATGGCAGTAACTCTACCACTGTGCAGCCCATTTCTGTGTAAATTTGCAAAACCTGTTGAAATGTTTATTTTAAATGCAGGAGAATAAAATCACATGGAGTTTTAGCCTTGAATGTTAACTGTTGCCCTCTGCACGGATGCTGCCTGACCTGATCAATATCATTTCCAGATTCCATTGCAACATCTATTCTTGGGAGATAGCACATCTTGAGGAGGCATTTGTGAGCTGCCTTCCTTGCCTTTCCTGAGGTTCCTGCAGTGTTGACCAACCGGTGACTGGTGAGCCATTTCAGAATGTAGTTGACCACATTGCCATGTGTCTGGGACCTTGGTCACTGTCAATTGCCTTTGGTATATGGGTGAAAGGTAGGAGTCGGATGGAGTTGATGAGATAGATAATTAAGACAGGATGTGTAGGAAGGAACTACAGTTTAAACCAAAGATAGAGACTAAAAAATTGGAGTAACTCAGCGGGACAGACAGCATTCCCTGGAGAAAAGGAATAGGTGATGTTTCTGGCCAAGCAAGACCCTTCTACAGGATTATGGGCACAAATGGGTGTTCGATGGTCAGCATGGAATTGGTGGGCCGAAGGGGCTGTTTCTTTGCTGCATCTCTCTATAACTCTATTAAGTAGGGCCCAGACACAATCAAGGTCAACAGGGTTCCTAGTGGACTCCAAAGAAGCATCCTGCCCCAAAACGTCACCTATCCATGCTCTCCTGAGATGCTGCCTGACCCGCTGAGTTGCTCCGACACTCTGTGTCCTTTTTTGTAAACCTGCATCTGCAGTTTCTTGTATTCACAGAGTTCCCACCCTGTAGAACACCCCGTGAGGCAATTTGTTGACTTAAACAATGTCCCTTTGGAAAGGGCTGCCAGAAATCAACTGTAAAAAGACATGAAATACTGGAAAAACTCAGCAGCACAGCACACTTCCAGCTACGCTAAGCACAAGTGGCAAGTGTGGAAAGAGGAATCTATCAAGGCCTTGGCCATGCAACCATCTATGGGAATGCCAGCAGGCAGATTCTGACATGGCTCGATACACAAGGGAATGGGTGTGGATAGTTGGTTCAAGCTAATGAAAGAAAAAAGCCTACTTTGAATGAAGAGCCAGCTTACTTATCATTTAAATAGGCCAATCACTGGCAGGTGAAAAGTAGAAAGAGGAAGGGGAAAGGAAATAAGTATCATCTTTGTTAACATCAAAAAGAGCAGATTGCATTCCTAATTTCACCAGAGGCCACGAGCTTTATCTACAATCCACAATGAGAGAATAAACTAATCTCTATTATTATACTGGGAGAAGAGGCCTCCGGTCCGCATTCTTCAAATGCAAAGGCGTTTATATCTCTAGCTCCTCTCTACACGGGCATCGCTTGCTGTATATATAGGAAGGAACTGCAGATGCTGGTTTACACCAAAGATCGGCACAAAATGCTGGAGCAACGCAGCGGGACCGGCAGCATCTCTGGATAGAAGGAATGGGTGACGTTTTGGGTCGAGGCCCTTCTTCAGACCCGAATCGACCCGAAACATCACCCATTCCTTCTCCCCAGATATGCTGCCTCCGTTACTCCTGCATTTTGTGTCTGACACCTCTTACTGCAGCTCTTCCGGGAGTGAGTCCTTCCTCTCCACATTCCAAATATTTATCCATGGTCGGAAATGCAAGCTAACCTGCAGTCTTGGAACGCAAGGGAAAACCTGTCCGAATCCTGCACAGATTCCCGGAAAACGCTACAGAGCGTGATTGCTGTAATTAGGGAAATTGCCTTTTAAAGAAAGGACCTGCATTTATGTAGAACCTTTCACAACCTCACAGCTCTTGTCAGCCAGGCAGGGTTCAGTTGCTTAGAACTGATTGTAAGCCCAAAACAGTTTGCAAGTTAGTAGTGTGGCTCCTTGGCGATATATTCAAATAAATAACATGCCAACCAGTGGTTTAACTGAACCTCTCTGCAAGATGCAATGATATTGCCACGAACTGCGTTCCCTCACAGCAGAAGATGCCCGAGGTCCCTCAGCAGGGTGGCACGGTGGTGCAGCAGGAGAGATGCTGCCTTACAGCGCCAGAGACACGGGTTCAATCCTGACTACGGGTGCTGTCTGTATGGAGTTTGAACATTCTCCCTGTGACCGCGTGGGATTTCCCCGAGTGCTCCGGTTTTGGGAGCAGGTTTTCAGGTTAATTAACTTCTGTAATTTGTCCCGAGTCTGTAGGATGGGTGTATGGGTGGTCATTGGTTGGGTGGTCATAAGAGATAGGAGTAGAATTAGGCCATTCGGCCCATCAAGTCTACTCCGCCACTCAATCATGGCTGATCTATCTTTCCCTCCTAACCCCATTCTCTTGCCTTCCCGCCATAACCTCTGACATCCGTACTAATCAAGAATCTATCTATCTCTGTCTGAGAAATATCCACTAACTTGGCCTCCACAAACCTCTGTGGCAATGAATTCCATAGATTCCCCACCTCTGACTACAGAAATTTCTCCTCATCTTCCTAAAAGAATGACCATTAATTCAAAGATAGACACAAAATGCTGGAGTAACTCAGCGGGTCAGACAGCATCTCTGGAGAGAAGGAATGGGTGACGTTTCGGGTCGAGACGTTCTTCAGACTGTTGTCGGGGGAGTGGGCAGGCCAAAGATAGAATGTAGCCGGAGACATTAAGACTGGTGGGAGAACTGGGAAAGGGAGCAGATGGAGAGGGAAAGCAAGGGCTATCTGAAGTTAGAGAAGTCAATGTTCATATCGCTGGACTGTAAACTACCCAAGCGAAATATGAGGTGCTGCTCCTCCAATTTGCGCCGGGTCTCACTCTGACAATGGAGGAGGCCCAGGACAAAAATGTCAGATTGGGAATGGGAGGGGGAGTTGAAGTGCTGAGCAACCGTGAGATCAGGTAGGTCCAGGCGGACTGAGCGGAGGTGTTCAGCGAAACGATCGGCGATCCTGCGCTTGGTCTCGCCGATGTAGAGACGTTGACACCAGCTGATGAGGTGGAAGGTGAGGACAAGCGGGACTCTGTCCTTGTTACGAATGGGGGGAGGGGGAGTAAGGGCTGAGTTGTGGGATATCGAGGAGACCCTAGTGAGAGCCTCATCTATAATGGAAGAGGGGAACCCCCATTTCCTGAAGAATGAGGACATATTCAATACCCAGGTATGGAAAACCTCATCCTGGGCGCAGATGCAGCGTAGATGGAGGAATTGGGATAGAGTCTTTCACTTGCACCTCCTCAAACCTCATCTACTGTATCCGCTGTTCTAGGTGTCACCTTCTCTGCATCGGCGAGACCAAGCGCAGGCTGTGCGATCGTTTCGCTGAACACATTTTTCGTTCGCTCAGTCTGTCTTAACCTACCTGATCTCCCGGTGGCTCAGCACTTCAACTCCCCCTCCCATTCTGAATCTGACCTTTCTATTCTGGGCCACCTCCATGGCCAGAGCAAATTGGAGGAACAGCACCTCATATTTCGCTTGGGTAGCTTGCACCCCAGCGGTATGAACATTGACTTCTCTAACTTCAAATAGCCCTTGCTTTCCCTCTCTCTCCATCCCCTCCCCTCCCCTTCCCAGTTCTTCCACCAGCTTTACTGTCTCCAACTACATTCTATCTCTGTCCTGCCCACTCCCCTGACATCAGTCTGATGAAGGGTCTCGGCCCGAAACGTCACCCATTCCTTCTCTCCGGAGATGCCGCCTGTCCCGCTGAGTTCCTCCAGCTTTTTGTGTCTTCCATTCTGTGATGCTGGAGACGTGCCACAAACGGTAAACATTGAGGCCACAAGACGCAAATTTCATTCCAAAAGAGTTGATTCATCGATCTGATGAACTGATTGAGTAACAGTTTATATAAGTGAGATATAAACACAATCCTGGGTGCTTGTTATATGACCAACATTAACTGGATGTCTGTTTTCTCCATTATTTTAACTCTTATGGACCTGCTAAAAAAGATATTGACAAACCATACCCTTTCAATCACCCTTTGCACCTTAGAAATAATCTCATACCCAATGCTACCTCACTCAAAATAAATTGTGGTTAGAGGATTTGGGCTAATTCCATTGATCACCTTGAGAGGGTGGAAAATGAGGTGAGAATTGCTTAACTCGTTTAACAGTGTATCTGGAGGGGTTGTTTTAGTTTTAGTTCCATAGATTTAGAGATACAGCTCAGAAACAGGCCCAATTCCTCAGTCTCAGAAGGTTAAGGGGGGACTTGATTGAGGTCTTTAAATTGATGAAAGGGATAGACAGAGTTGACGTGGATAAGCTTTTCCCATTGAGGGTAGGAAAGATTCAAACAAGAGGGCATGACATGAGAATTAAGGGACAGAAGTTTAGGGGTAACATGAGGGGGAACTTCTTTACTCAGAGAGTGGTGGCTGTGTGGAATGAGCTTCCTGCAGAAGTGGTGGAGGCAGGATCGATTTTAACATTTAAAAGTAAAGTGGATAGGTATATGGACGGGAAGGGAATGGAGGGGTATGGTCTGAGTGCAGGTAGATGGGACTAGGAGAAAATAAATGGTCGGCACGGACTGGAAGGGCCGAGAAGGCCTGTTTCCGTGCTGTAATTGTTATATGGTTATATGGTTATCTCCTCACATGATGAGGTGTTCCATATCAGGACATCTGAGATGTCCACATTCTTCAAGAAATCTGGGTGCCCCCTTCTGTCATAGTTTGGGGCCCCACACGTGCCTCCTCTGTGTTCTGTAGTTCTGCTCTCACCCCCCCCGACGCGACAAGGACAGAGTTCCGCTGGTCCTCGCCCTTCACCCCACCAGCCTCCGCATCCAACGTGTTGCCCTCCAACGTGATCCCACCACTAATCACATCTTCCCCTCGCAACTCTTTGCTTCACTCATACTTTCCCACCCACTCAGCCCCCTCAGCCCCCCCCCCCCCCACCCCCAGGTACCTGAGATCCCTGCAACTGTAGAAGATGCAACACCTGTCCTTATACCTCCTCCCTCGACTCCATCCAGGAATGCTGACGGTCCTTCCAGGTGAGACAGAGGTTCGCATCTACCTTCTCAAATCTCGCCGGCTGCATCTGGTGTTTCAGACGTGGGGTCCCGTATATCGGCAACACCAAACGTAGCCTCCTGAACTTACGCTTGGTCCGCCGAGGCCTACGGGATCTCCCAGTTGCCAACCATTTCAATTCCCATTGCCATTCCCATACTGACCTTTCTGTCCTGGGCCTACTCCATTGCCAGACTGAGGCCACACACAAAGAGGATGAACAGCACCTTAGGTGGCTTGTGAACCAGTGGTATGAATGTTGAATTATCCAATTCTAAGTAACTTCCCCCCACCCTAGTTGTTTAACGTTCCACAGTTCTCCACATTGTATCCCTGTCGAGATCACACCTTCTCTACCTAACAATAGCTTTCTAAGGCACCACCCTGTCTGAGATCTTTTGTGGCCAGCTCCTATTAGTCCTGGTCCTTTCTAACCTTCAGCTGTTCACCCTCCCCCCCCTACTTTCAAGAAGAAGGGTCCTGACATAAGGTCATAAGTGATAGGAGTAGAATTAGGCCATTCACCCCACCAAGTCCATTCCACCATTCAATCATGGCTGATCTATCTCTCCCTCCTAACCCCATTCTCCTGCCTTCTCCCCATAACCCCTGACACCCGCACTAATCAAGAATCAGTCTGAAGAAGGGTCTGGACCCGAAACGTCTCCCCTTCCTTCTCTCCAGAAACACTGCCTGTCCTGCTGAGTTACTCCAGCTTTTAAGTAAGTAAGTTTATTGGCCAAGTATTCACATACAAGGAATTTGCCTTGGTGCTCCGCCCCACAAGTAACAACATGACATACAGTGACAGTTACAAATGACTCAGAAAACACTAAACATTAATAATAATAAAACATTAATGATGAATCAAGCATGTGAACCAACAAAATACCAGATCAAAGGGAGGCTACAGATGTTTGGCTGTTGAGTAGAGCAACTACTCGTGGATAAAAACTGTTTTTATGTCTGGCTGTGGCAGCTTTGACAGTCCGGAGTCGCCTTCCAGTGGGAAGTGATTCAAAGAGTTTGTGGCCAGGGTGAGAGGGGTCAGAGATGATCTTGCCCGCTCGCTTCCTGGCCCTTGCAGTTGTGTCTACTTTCGATTTAAACCAGCATCTGCAGTTCCTTCCTACACAAGAATCTATCTATCTCTGCCTTAAAAATGAAACATCACCCATCCTTTTTCCATCCCCCGGAGGTTCTGCCTGACTCCAGCACTTTGTGTGTATCAATAGAAGCAGGGATTGTCCAGTACCATTGATGTGGAACTATCGTGGGCAGCAGGAGGCAGCGAGTGCAGCCAGGCAGACAACGTACAAGATGGTGAGCAGACAGCGGTGTGTGGGGACAAGCCATCACTACCGGTCTACTCAGACGGGCGACTGAAAACAGCGGATTCTAACGGAGATAAACTGAAGAGCGGAACTCAAACAATAGAGCACGCCGTGTCAAAAAGGCAAGAATCAACTCGTTGAGTGCAAAATTCATTTCACCCACTCCTTAAAAGGCAGGGAGTATACAGAGTACACAGTGTTAATAGATTAACATGGCAGGACAGCTCAGGGGATTAATGGGGAAAAAACGTTTTGGCACATCAAAAGTAGATTAAAGGAATAGGCTGCTGTGCAGCAAAATAGTTACCATGGGGATTATCTGTCCCATGGAAAAAAACAACACAAGATCAAGTCAAGAAAACAGCACAAGATTTTTTTTGTATGAACTTCCTGTGTCGACAGTCTCTTTGTGTTTCCAGCTGTGGAGTTTAGTTTGTCTTTGCTGCATCTATGGAAAAAAGTTGCTCCGTAGGAGAATGGCAGCGATATTTCCAAATATGTTCCAACTGTTAAGTGTATTGACCTGAAAGAAACGTTTGGTTCTCAATCAGGCAGGCAATCAGCTGGAAAATCCAAGGGGATACACAATTTAAGCAATGCAGGAGAAGCCTGAAGAATGGTCTCGACCCGAAACGTCACCCATTCCGTCTCTCCAGAGATGCTGCCTGTCCCACTGAGTTACTCCAGCTTTTTGTGTCTATCTCAGGCCATGCAGGTGCACCAACACATGAGGACTGGTGAGTGTTCAACACCAACATCCAGTCTCCACCGCAACACAATAGCTGAACCTTTACCAGAAAGCAGATTTACTACAAGGTTTTCCCAAAGTTTACCAACATTTACCAGAAAGCAGAATCAATTGCCTCGTCCTTTGATATCCCCTTCAGCACTCAATTAAGGTTAAGTCTAGTCAAGTTTATTTGTCAGATATGACATATGCAGTGAAATGAAAGTGGCGATGCCTGCAGATTGCGCAAAAACTACAGAACAGAATAGACCAGAATCAGTATTTACATGTTAGAAAATATTTCTTTACAAAAGACGTAACACAACTAAATGAGTCCCTGGTGAGATAAGAGTTTACAGTCCTGACGGCCTGTGGGAAGAAACTCCGTCTCATCCTCTCTGTTTTCACAGCGTGACAGCGGAGGCGTTTGCCTGACAGTAGCAGCTGGAACAGTCCGTTGCTGGGGTGGGAGGGGTCCCCCATAATGTTGCTGGCTCTGGATCTGCACCTCCTTGTGTATAGGTCCTGCAGGGGGGCGAGTGTAGTTCCCATAGTGCGATCGGCCGGACGCACTACTCTCTGCAGAGCCTTCCTGTCCTGGGCAGAGCAGTTCCCAAACCAAATTGTGATGTTTCCGGACAAGATAGAAACATAGAAACATAGAAAAATAGGTGCAGGAGTAGGCCATTTGGCCCTTCGAGCCTGCACCATCATTCTAGGGAACATCTCAACTATAAAGTGATTTACCAGGGAACCAGAAACTTTGGGCAGTCTGCTGTCAAATGAAGATGCTAATTAAAAATTAAGATTATAAACATAGAAACATAGAAATTAGGTGCAGGAGTAGGCCATTCGGCCCTTCGAGCCTGCACCGCCATTCAATACGATCATGGCTGATCATCCAACTCAGTATCCTGTACCAGCCTTCTCTCCATACCCTCTGATCCCCTTAGCCACAAGGGCCACATATAACTCCCTCTTAAATATAGCCAATGAACTGGCCTCAACTTCCCTCTGTGGCAGAGAGTTCCAGAGACCCACCACTTTCTGTGTGAAAAAAGTCCTTTTCATCTCGGTCCTAAAGGATTTCCCCCTTATCCTTAAGCTGTGTCCCCTTGTCATGGACCTGAAAAATGCGTCCACAGCAGCTGAGTAGAAGCACTGGAGGATCCTCAGAGACACTCTGAATTTCCTCAGCTGCCTGAGGTGGTAAAGGCGTTGCCTTGCCTTACTACCAGTGCGGCAGCGTGTGATGTCCATGTTAGATCCTCTGTGATTTAAAGCAGCTCACCCTATCCACAGTAGTCCCATTTATCTCCAGTGGCGGTTACGTCCTCGGATGTTGTGCCCTTCTAAAGGCACAATGCAGGTACAGCTGGCAGTGAAGAAAGCGAATGGCATGGTGGCCTTTATAACAAGAGGAATTGAATATAGGAGCAAAGAGGTCCTTCTGCAGTTGTACAGAGCCCTAGTGGGACCACACCTGGAGTATTGTGTGCAGTTTTGGTCCCCTAATTTGAGGAAGGACATTCTTGCTATTGAGGGAGTGCAGCATAGGTTTACAAGGTTAATTCCCGGGATGGCAAGACTGTCATATGCTGAGAGAATGGAGCAGCTGGGCTTGTACACTCTGGGGTTTAGAAGGATGAGGGGGAATCTCATTGAAACATATAAGATTGTTAAGGGTTTGGACACGCTTGAGGCAGGAAACATGTTGGGGGAGTCCAGAACCAGGGGCCACAGTTTAAGAATAAGGAGTAAGCCATTTAGAACGGAGACAAGGAACCACTTTTTCTCACAGAGAGTGGTGAGTCTGTGGAATTCTCTGCCTCAGAGGGCGGTGGAAGCAGGTTCTCTGGATGCTTTCAAGCGAGAGCTAGATAGGGCTCTTAAAAATAGCGGAGTCAGGGGATATGGGAAGAAGGCAGGAATGGGGTACGAATTGGGGTTGATCAGCCATGATCACATTGAATGGCAGTGCTGTCTCGAAGGGCCGAATGGCCTACTCCTGCACCTATTGTCTATTATCTATTGTCTATTGTCTAAAGTCCACAATTAGTTTCTTAGTTTTTGAGACATTCAAGAGGAGATTGTTGTCCTGACACCAGAGTGCCAGATCAGCCCGGTAGGCCTTCTCATCCTTCTTAAAGGCTCTTTCTTTGCAGGTGGTCCCGCAACAGGTGCAGTTTGTGTCTGCCTTTGGTTTAAACCAGCATCTGCAATTCCTTCCTACACATCACTTTAGTGCTCCTTGCCAGACTGTGGAACACTGCAGCTGAATGCCAGGGAGAGGTGTTCCTGTGGGCGTTGATTAATGAACGGACATGCTCTTGAGTCTCCCCTATCAACTGGCTGAAGAGCAACATGTTCTGGAGTGGAGGTGGTGAGGAATGGGGGAGGAATGGCTGAAATCTAGGCCAAACCGAGGAATAAAGACAGAAACTGCTGGAGGGACCAAGCATTATGTTTCCTCAATTTGTCCAGACACACCAAGCCGCTGAAGAGTGTTCTCCCGGCGCCAGGTCTCCATCATCCGGCGAGAGGGCCTGTAACATCAGGCTGCCGTTGTGGCGACTGCGCAGGCCTCAAATAGGCCCCGACCACGGGGGTGAACATGGAGGGAGAGGACTGGACTTTGCTGCTTTCCCTCACAGTGGGAACCATTGTGGGGGGATGTTTTCATGTTTTATGTTAAATTCTTTAACGTTATGTTTTATTTTTTATTGGTGTGCTGCAAATGGCAACTCAAATGTCACTGCACCAGAAATGGTGTATGTGACTATAAATGTCCCTTGTCCTTTGTCTAGTTTAGTTTACAGATAAAGCGCAGAAACAGGTCATTCGGCCCACCAGACCAGTGATTTCCGCACACTAGCTCTATCCTACACACACTAATAGCCCTGTCCCACTGTACGAGTTCATTCTAAGAGCTCTCCCAAGTTTGCCCCGATTCGAACTCGGAGATTTACGGTAATGGCCACTCGTCGGTACTCGGGGCTCTCGTGGAGATTTTTCAACATGTTGAAAAATCTTAACGAGTCTTACCTGCCGTTAGCGAGTCTTCCCGAGTACCTGCCGTTAGCGCTAAGAGACGTCCCCGAGCTCCGACGTACCCGCTACGTTCATTCTCCATGCCTACCACAAGTTTCTTTTGTTTTAAACTGGGGAGAGCTCTTGGAATGAACTCGTACCGTGCGACAGGGCTTTCAGGACAATTTACAATTTTTCCAAAGCCAATTAACCTGCAATCCTTTTTGGAGTGTGGGAGGAAACCAGAGCACCAGGAGAAATCCCATGCGGTCACGGGGAGAATGTACAGACAACACCGTAGAAACAAATCTGGGTCTCTGGCACTATAAGGCAGTAACTCCACCGCTGCTCCACAAGAGACTGTAGATGCACTTGGAATAAAATTCCAAAACAAAAGCCTCACACATATGTACCGTGTCTGTATGGATTCTGTTACAAGGCAGGTTGGGATG